>MU225217.1:1899844-1935028 GCA_018584345.1 Thuja plicata | reverse complement strand
TTTTATTGCTCACGTTTCTGTTATTCATTTAGTAGTTATTGCGTACTTGATTTGCATTCACTTGTGAACCTTTGCTACTAACCCCCGCCCTTGGAAAGCTGTGGGAATCCGGAGAGAGAGGCGTACAAATAGTATTGGTGGAATAATCATATGGGATTGCGTTTGATGCATTGTTTTGATTGTGAGATGGGAAGGGCTAATTGTAGACCTTGAGTTTTGCATTAGATGAGGATGCATTCTAACCTTCAACTTCAATTTTCCCATCCTCAATGAGATCTTGCACAAAGTGTCTGAGCTTCATGCATTTCTTGGTATCATGCCCCTAGATGCAATGATAATCACAATACTCATTATCTATATACCAAACAGGTTTAGGTTGATTCTCTTAAAAAGGTCAAGTATTTGGGTAGACTATCATTCCTTGATCCGCAAGTTGTTTAAAGATCACATCTAGAGGTTCTGCCAAAGCTGTGAATTGTCACCGTAGTCAATTGTCATTATTATTGTTGTTGTTATTATAATTGTTGTGAGGAAATAAGAATGATTGATTGCATGGTTGTTGATTATTGTTCTGATTGTTGTTCTAATTCTAATTGTTCTGATTGTTGTTCTAATTTTGATTCTGATTTTCATTGTTGTTGCAATTCTGATTCTGATTTTGATTGTTGTTGTGATTCTGATTTTGATTGTTGTTGCGATTGTTTTGATTGTTATTGTTGGATGCTTGAACATTTTGAACATGCTTGGCATTAGTCACTCCATCATTGACAACTCCATTGTTTTTACTCCAAAATTTTGGTTTATCATTATTGGAAGGAGTATAATTTTTGATACTACCTCTTTGTAAAAGGACATCTTCAATGTCTTTTCCCTTCTTGACAAGGGATTAAAAGGTGTTAGGTGAAGCCATTTTCATTTGGAAAGACATCTCAGAGATTAAATTCTTTGTGAAGATGTCAATTAAGTGACTATCAGGTATTTTCCATGGCATGCAATTTGCAATATGTCTCCATCATTGTAAGAAACTAGAAAAGGTTTATCCATTCTTTTGTTTAGTATTGCACAAATCACTGAGTTTTGCTTGATGCTCAATTTTGTATGAGTATTATCCAACAAACTTCTCTACAAGATCAGAGAAGGTATAGATTGACCCATAAGGAAGGTCCATGAACCATTCCAAAGCTGCACCTCCAAGACTCCTAGTGAAGAGTCTTTTTAAGTAGTTCTCATTATAGGTGACCTCTTGACATGCAATGTAAAATTATTTGAGATGTTGTAGAGGGCATGTTTCACCTTTATATTTCTCAAATTTGGACATCTCAAAGTTTGGTGAGAATGGTTGCATTGTGATAGACTTATCAAATGGATAAGGACAAATCTCTTCAAAAGAAAACTCCTTCTTCCCCCCATTTTGTACGACTTGTACAATGTTTTTGAGTTCATTGAATTATTGGGTGAAGTCTAGAGTATTCTATGAAATAAATGGGGGTACATAACCTCCACCTCCTCCAAATTGTGCAGCTAAAAATCCAGTGGAGGCCATACCAATAGTAGGAGGAGGTATATACTGATAGGCTCGAGATGTGTCAATTGCATATGTTTTATCCCTATTGTTTGAAATAGAGATGATGTACACAAGGGAATAGAAACCTACCCTATGTTGTTGACATTAGCACTTTCTCCTTGAGTTGTCATTGTTTGAGTGCTATTGTGAGTAGTATTGTTTGGCAAAGCACTTAGGATTTGTTGAATTTGTTTCAGCGTCAATTAAGGTATTGATGCAGTTGTTAATACAGGTGCAGATATAGGTATTAATGTGGAAAGTTCACTAACAGCCCCTTTACCGGTATCACGTGATGATGTATCATTTGAAGTAGAAGCCATGGCTGTAGTAGTGGCAGCGGTGGCTTTGGTGACGTTCCGGGTAAGGAGTGTATCATCAAAATTAGCGGGTACTATGACACCATTTTGAATAATATTCAAGAATATTTCATCGTTATTTTTGATAATGGCTTTCTCAACCATTTCCACATTGTAAGGATCACTAAGGAAGTCATTTACTTGTGTATTTCATTCCTCTTGTTCTACTAGCTCAGTCTCTTTGTAAATTTCCTTAGCTTGTACTTCAGGGCCTTGAAAGTATTGAATGCCAAAAGGGTTCACTTCATAGGTAGCAGTGTTGAGTGTTCCATGCCTCATGTTTCTAGCTTGGGATCAAGTAACAACCATACAATGGTGAACTTTTTGGAAGAATGGAAGACAAGGAGATGTAAGAAATGAAATGGATCAAAGATATTGATTTTGGATTTGATTGGATTTGATTGATGCTTGATTAAAGATTGATTGATTGATTGATTTGATTAGATTGAGGATTGATTGATTGATTTAAACATTTTGGGAACAAAACCTAAGCATGACAAAACCTTGTGATTATACAAACACAAAAGGATTTAAAGTAATACATGTTCTACTTGAAGATGGACTCCTGATCTCAAGAAAAATAGGACATCACTAAGGGATTTAAATTACTCGAGATGGACTGATGGTCTACAAGAAATGTTGTGTTTGTTTGAAGATGAAGGTTTGCAATACTTTGATTAAGGTCTTTCAACCTAAAGGATTGATTTGATCTGATGCTCCAAGAGAAAGAAGAATGATGATGGAAGAATGGAAGAATGATCCTAGAAGCAAGAGGTTGTCTAATCATATCGTTCAATGGCAACAAAAGCACTATTGATAGAATACTTGGCCATGAAGTTGCAAACTTTGTTGTTGTAAAGGATCTTATCAATATTCTCACGATGCTCAATCTCTTGTTTGATAGATGTTGTAATATTTTGGTATTCCTTGGATTTATGAATGGTCTCCTTTTTCTCTCGATAGACTGGAGGTGTTGGAAGCTTAACCTTTTTATGTTTCTTGAAATTGGTCACATCATGAAAAATCTAATTTTGGCTGGGTGACTGAATGATCTAGGACAAATGATTTCAAAGTCCTGTAGAAGGTCAAATTTTGAATGTCTCAGCAAATTTGGAAGCTCACTGTTTTAAAGCAGAGATGGCAGTCTTCGACACAGCTGACGATCTGTGCAGACGGCTAATCCAGAGTGGACGACCGACTATGGCTAAGGCAGTGTGTTGAAATTTTGGGCAGATTTTTGACCTTCTGTCTGATTTTGGGAAAATTTGTTCGATGGCAAGAACTGATTTTAGCACATTCAAACTAGAAAATAACAAACACACGTCTCAAAACAATCTAACAAGAGACAAAGAAACCTTGAGGGATACCAGCAAATGTGACATTGGGAAACCTTGATTTCAAAATATAGGATCTTGTTTGTGTATGTTCAAGTGACTCTTTCAAGCCACTTATGTTTTTACTGGATCTAACACAATGAAGATAGTTCAAACAGTAGCTACCTTAAGAATTTGGCTTCACATGAAATATTATAGGCCCATTGCTTGGTAGTCCTTCAGCTCACACATCAGTGTCACCCCCAGAAGGGCTCTCATATTTTTGCCTTTTTCCAGGTATTGTTGTCGTGCTACAAAGATCTCTTTCACAACACAATACCTTGGGACATATATGATGGGAATATTGGAGGGAGAATCTTCCCTCCCCTTGCACTATAATAAGTCACCATTCGGAGGTGAATCAGGTAGGCTACAAATTTATAGTTGTTAGCAAGGTTTCGTGGTGTCCCCACAATCAGTTTGTACGGCGTGAGACACTTAAGTCTGTAGTTCAACCATGCCAATATGCTAAGGATATTCACTCAGTATAGAATACCATTTAACATGACCCACCTGAGCTTGAAGGGATAGAGAGGACCTTTGAGTTGCACTTTATTTCTATACTAGCCGAAGGGATTACCGGTTTGAGGTCATCCTCTAAAGGGGAAATGCACCCTCTAGACAGGCCTCTCTAGAAGCTTGATTAAGCTAAGCTTTCTCTTCACCCAAGATCTGTGAAGGCGAGGGAAGAGGATACATCTATAGCTTAGTCATAGCATCATGTATTTTAAGGGGTTTTAATCTATTGACAAATAGCTTGAAATAAGTGTTGAGAAACACTTCTTCAAACACACCAAGAAATGCTCATTCCAAATTGAACCTATTTAAAAGCAACTAAGTGTTTTCTACCTAAGAAAAAGACACAATAGTATGGTGTTAATCATTCATGTTCAATTTATTTCCCACACAACAAAAATAAAGCTTTGTAAAAGGTGTGTTCATTTGCCCTATGTCATTAAAGATTTGTGAGGTTTATTCCCTTAACATTCAAGATAGAGTGAGGTAAATTTTAACCAACATGCATTCCAAGACAAGTGTTTAATCATACAAGTTCATTTTAATAATCTGTCAAAAATCATCAGGTAACCTACATGAAATTCATTAGTAGTCTTGGAATCTCAGATATTAAATGTTGCAGAAAATCACAAAACTCAGGAAAATGCGCAGCAGGCGAAGTATCATAGATGGTGATCTGTGCAGACGGCGATCTGCAGAAACGGTGAAACACCTGCATAGATGGCCAAATACACATTCAAATTCTGTTAAAAAGCAAACTTAACCAAACTTAAAAATAAGATTTTTACCAAATCGGACAGCATTTAACTCCTAAAAACTGCGTTACTGTCAAAAACCTGAGAGTTAAAATGTCAAAAACTTGATAAAAAATAGTTTGAACCACAATCTTATGAGTCTATTTCTGAATAGGAAGATACGGTGAGTTATAGCCATAGATGACTGAGTTTCATAGACAACTGAGGAGCACAGACGGTGATCAGTGAAGATGGCAACTCCAGAGCGGAGACGAGTCTGCGTAAGAATTTCCAGAACCAAAGAAAAATCTACAAAAATGTTAGAAAATAAGGGACGTGGGTCCCACCAGGCATGCCAAAATGTATATGGTAAAAAGTATACCTGCAAAGACAACACTAAAACATGCAAACATTAGATTTAGTCATTAGAAACAAAAGATTCAAGAAGTTAACATGTTTACAATAAAATCTAAAACAAGAACCTTTCACCACAACTTTCGATGAGCCAAACAAGTGCACCCAAGTCTTGTTGATTTGCTCTTAGAGAATTTTGTGGGTGTGCTCTCCCAACACAATACTAAAATCCCACTACTATTGATTGATGGATGAAAACTAAGTGCAACTAATGGATGTAATGAAGAGCTCAACAGCAAGTATGAGGAACTTGTCTCAAGCCTTCATCAAATGTATGAACATGATTAATGCAAAACTATGCTCAGAATGATAAGCAAGATTCAATGAAAGGAAACTAGGTTCATTCCATTAATCCTAACTTGTAATATCTAGATTTAACTATGAAGTAAGCATGAAATGAACTAAGAGCTAAGATTGAAAAATATGAACTAATGCAATTCTAGAGCTATTTTAACATGATAACAATGCATGAAAAAGAGATGATTTTCTCTTGACAAAGGCCTCTATTTATAGAGTTTTTGGAGGAGAGAAAAAGAGAGAGAGAGAGAGAGAGAGAGAGAGAGAGAGAGAGAGAGCTTGGATGAGGTGGAGCTCATGTGACATTCACATAGGTGCCATATGAGGGACACATAAGCCATTCAAGAGGCCCACTTTTCTCACACATGTATGAGCAACTTTGGATGTGATGGGTCAAAGTGTACTTAAAGTACACATGTGAAGGATCTTGTAAGAGAGTGTAAGAGAGTGTAAGAGTTTTAGTCCAATGAAACATTTTTAGAAAGTGTAAGAAGGTGTCATCATGGGTGTAAGAAACCTTGTTGGCACCAAATAAGGATTATTTGGAAAAGTGTATTTTTAGAAATTTTCTCACACATGTGTGAGCAAATAATTAGGACTAATTGTTGTAGGAATCAAGAAATTAATCTAATTAACCTTAGTTAATTAGTGAATAGGTTTATTTGGTGAGAGTGATGTGAAGTAGGGTAGGATCTAGGTTCAAATTAGCTCAATCTAAATTTAAAGTTTAGATTAATTTGGTTTAGTAGGAATTTAAGTCATGTGGAGGAATAAATAAATTAAAAATTTATTTAAAGGGGATTAATGAAGGGGAATGTATTAAATAAATTTTAATACATCAAAGGGGGTAGTATTTAAATTAAATTCAAATACTAAGGAAAGTGAATCATATTTAATTAAATAAATTTAATTAAATAGATAGAAGAATATAACAAATATAATTAATTAAAATTAACTATAATATTATGAAAATATTAATTAAATTAATATAAGAACAATTTTAGACATCTACACAAAGAACCTAATACAAATCAATCAAGTAAGTATGAAGACTATTTCATTCAGGAAGATATGTTGTTTAAAGGTATTCAGTTATGTATACCGAGAGGATCAATAAGAACTAATTTGATATAGGAGAAACATAGTAGTGGATTGTCTGGACACTTTGGCATTGATAAAACATTAATTTTGTTGAAGGAGAGGTACTTTTGGCCTCATTTGTATAAGGATATTCATAAATTTGTGAGAAGTTGTGGAGTTTGTCAAGTTGCAAAATTAGTGAGTTAGAATACTGGTTTGTATACACCAATATTTGTTCCTGAGAAACCTTGGAGTGATATAAGCATGGATTTTGTTCTTGGACTTCTGAGGAAAGAAAGAGGTAATGATTCTATATTTGTTGCTATGGATAGATTTTCCAAGATGACATATTTCATACCATGTAAGAAAACATCAGATGTAATACACATAGAAGATCTTTTCTTCAAGGAGATTGTCAGATTGCATGGATTACCAAGGAGTATCATCTTTGACAGAGACAGTAAGCTTGTAAGTTATTTTTGGACAACACTTTGGAAGAAGCTGAATACTGAGTTGAAATTTAGTTCTACATTTCACCCACAGACTGATGGACAGACAAAAGTTGTAAACAAAGGTTTGGGTGACTTGTTGAGATGTTTAGTTAGAGACACACCAGGAAATTGGGATTTGATGTTGGCACAAGAAAATTTTGCATACAATAGCTCAGTAAACAGAAGTACTAGAAAGACACCATTTGAGATTGTTCATGACACACAACCTAGAGGTATATCAGATTTGAGAGACATTATTGGAGAAGAGAAAAGGAGTGCTAAAGAGGAGGAATTTGCGGAAGTTATGAAGACATTGCATGAAGATGTGAAGCAGAAGTTGGAGAAAAGTAATCATAAATATAAGGATGATGCAAATAGATCAAGAAGACATAAAAAAAATTTAAGTTGGTGATGTTGTAATGGTTCATCTGAAGAAAGGAATATTTCCTATTGGAACATATGGTAAACTAAAGATGAAGAAATTTAGTCCTTGCAAAATACTGATAAGATTTGATAGTGGAAATGCTTATGAAGTTGAATTACCTAATGACATGGATATATCACCTATATTCAATATTTTAGAATTGTATAAATATCATGAACCTGATGAAGAAGTGACAATACCAAGTGATTATCCTAAGAAGGAGATAGAGAAAGTGGAGAAGATCTTGAAACAGAGAGTTGGAAAAAGTACAAGAGGAAAGGAATACATGGAATATCTGGTAAAGTGGAAAAATAGACTGATTGAGGACTCATCTTGGATTTCTCAATCTAGGTTGGATTCATTTTAGGTTGGACCTGATACATGATTCATGGAATCATTTATTTTCAACCCCAGGTGTCTGATGCAGGAGCAACTTGGGTCCTTGGCAATCCTGCTCAGCCAAAAATATGTTTACTTTTATTTACAGTATGTTCTCTGTCACTCAACTTTTGTTGCTTGGTCATGCTAGTTTTTCTTCTATTTCTCGGTCCTTCTTTGGCCGAGTGCTCTATTTCTCGGTCATGCTTTGCCGAGTTAATTTATTTGGGAGTTGGAGTTTCTCGCCGACTTTGACATTTAATTTTTGTGGCTAAGTTAATGTGGGGTCTCTCATTGGGATTTTGTGTGGGCCTAAATCTGGATCTCACCTTTGTATTGAGTTCCAACTTCTCTATTGGAATCTTTTATATATTCTTTTGTATGTTCTTAGTTTAGTAGCAAGTCTTAGAGCAAGGAGACAAATGTTAAGATATTGAAAATCTGATATCTCTATTGTAAGAAGATCACTTATAATACATTGTGATGTATATGGCCGCAACCAGGAATGCCTTACAGCTTGGAATGTATTGATTTTTATCAGATTAATGACAAAATATCTTTGTATTTCTCTCTCTCACTATGTTGTTGTGTTAAGTTCGCATTGTTTCTGCAAGGTGGATAGTTTTGGGTGTGCCCTAGGCCCCAGATCCTTCCTTCCCTTGCATCAAATATTGTTACTATTTTGGCTCATACTAACCCTAGCCAAGTTAGTAGGTTTTAATTTGACCTTAGAAGTTCTTGCAAGTGTGTTCCTAGGTGGATTAGACTAGGCTCAATCCAACCTAGATATTTATTGCTTTCTAGTTGATAGTGCTAGATTAGGCCTAAGATGGGAAAATGGGTTTAAAAGTGTCTAAAAGCCTTTAAGGCTTAGGAAAGGGTAGAATAGTGCCTAAAATGGTTCCTAGAATATTTCTACACCATTCTAGGTAGAATAGAAACCCTTAGCTACAATTTTGCAAAAAGATGTAATGTTGTCATAATGTTGCTTGACAACATTTTAGCAACTTTTAATGTTGCATGACAACAAATGGAAAAAATGGATTCATTTCAAGGAAACATGATGAATAGTTTCCATAATGACCTATAATCATGGGCATGGCATGTTAAGGAAAAATAGATCCCATTTCCCAAGGTATTGAGTGGAGAAGTGTAATTTATGAAAGTGAATGAAAGCTCTGTGTTCTAGTTTTCAGTAACAGTCAAGTTGCATTGTGTTTAAGAGTTATTGTATGGATTAATTTTCAAGAGTTAGTGTTTGTTCTCCATTGTAGAGACAATTATAAGTACTTCTTATTCAGTATTTTAGTATTTTGGAGTTCATTTGTTTAGCTTTAGTAAATTGTTTTGTAGATTGTGTAGTTGTTGGAGTAGATAGTGTGGTTTTTAGTTTCATGGCTACCCCATAGAATCCAACTATGGAAATCATCTAGTTCTAGATGAATATGGTAGGGGAGCCTCTTTATAGTGTATATATGCAAGTAGGAGTCCAAAGGAGCAATTTTTTTATTTTTAAGGTCATGCCCTAGGCAAACACTGTGTGTCTAGTTAGAGTTTTGGCATGAACTAATAGTGCATGATTGCAGGGTAACAATTTAGGGAGTTAAACCAAGGGTGGTTTCATATGCAAAGATGCCATACAAACACCTCTTAAGAAGATTTAGCATTGAATGATCCATCTTGATACATTTTTGAGGAGAAATCAAAGGACTGCACAAATATAAGCCAATTAGCCCTATTAAGCCTACATTTCAGGAAGTCACTGTACGGAGGACCTAGGAACCTAAGACCAGACAAAATAGTCAAGGTCTTGGAAAATGGTATCTAGATCTCAAGTTATTTTTTGGGGTTATTTGTAATTTTGGAGAAAGAATTGAGAAAAACCCTCTATATAGGGCTAATTGAGCAATTAGGCCTATTAGGACCAAAAGCATAGTCAGTCTTGAACTCAATTGATTAAGTCTTGATGTCCCATTACAATGGAGTCATATGGATGTAAAATGATTGTTTTAATGATGGATACACCCCTTGCAGTACTGGTGAAGATGTTGTGAAGAGTTTTCACTTGGAGTAATCCAAGAAAGAGTGAAGATTTGAAGTAACCTTAATGTTAGTGATCCCTCAAGGTGAAGAACAAAGAGACTAGCTCTTGGAGTTGAGTTAGGAAAGTCTTAGGATAGAAGAGAAAATACTATTAAGGTCCTATAAGTGAGCTTAGGATCTAGGGAAGACTAGGACAATTGGAGTCCTAGATAAGGGATTGTGCAAGCACACCTTGGAGCATCTCTATCAGATTGGTATCAGAGCTTTGTTGATCAGGCTTGTGGTGAATGTTCCAACCAGAAGAGTTAGTAGGAGAGTCTAAAATGGTGAAAAATGCAAAGTTTTCAAAGAAGGTATATGAGCAAGATGAAGAGAATAGATTTCTCAGAGAGAGATTCGCACAATTGGAACCCAAAGTGGACCAAGTGGAAGTAAAGACTGAAGAAGTGAAGGATAAGGTGGAAGAGAAAGGTAAGGAGATTGACCTAGATGATGAAGTACTTGAAGTTGACCCTTTCCTCACTAAGGAACCATTCTTAAAGGCACTAAAGGCTTTGAGTGGTAAAGCACTAGAATGAGTTCCTATCTTTAGTGGAAAGATGGAACCAGAAATAGTCCTATATTGGATAGAAGGACTAGAGAATAACTTTTAATGTGATGGCATAACTGAAGCTCAGAAGGTGAAAGTTTCTAATGCTATACTTAGAGGGTCTGCACTCACTTGGTGGAATTTTATCCAAGATGAGAGAGAGAGAAGGAGGGAAAGAAGCTCATTGCTACATGGAAGGCTATGGTTGCAAAAATTAGAGATGCTTATGTTTCTGAGGATTATGAAATCCAATTGAATAATAGAAGACAAAGTCTAAAATAGGACTTAGATGTGAACTCCTATACTGAAGAAGGTGAAGGTAGCTAGATACCTTAATGGACTCAAGTGGACTATACAAGATGAAATGAGTCTCTTGACTCCTGATACTATTCAGAAATGCCACCAAATTATAGTGAAGGTAGAAGAGAAGCTAAGGAAGAAACAAGATTCAAGCAACACCAGAGGTAGAGGCAAAGAAAGAGACAATAGAGGATAGAGAGGTGGATATGGTGGTAGAAGTTCTAAAAGAAAGAGTCAAGGAGAGACCAAACTTACTGAGTAACAAGAAGGAAATTCAAGTAAAGGCAACTCCAATAAAGGAAGGAATTGTAATAGTAGAGGAAGAAGAAATAACCAAGGAAGAGGTAACTATTTTGCAAACATTAAGTGTTACCACTGTAACCAGATGGGCCACCCTACATATAGATGTCTAGAGAAAGGCTCTACTTCTCATGGAGGTGACAAGATGGTAAACTATGTTCAAGAGGATACTAGTGGTGGAAGTAAACACCCTGAGGTACCCCTAGAGTCATAGGAAGGTGAGAACTTGATGATGAGAAGGACTTTAATCAAGCAGCCAATCAAAGAGGAACCTAGTCAAAGAAAGTCACTGTTTAGAGTGAAATGCAAGATGATGGGCAAATTTTGTAGAGTCATCATAGACTCAAGGTCTACTAACAACATAGTGTCAGAGGAAGTAGTCAGTAAATTAAAGAGGAAGAGAATACCTCATACCAACCCATATAAAGTCACTTGGTTGAACAAAGGACAACATGTCCTTGTCAATGAACGAGCTTGGGTGGAGTTTTCAATTGGGAGATACAAATACAAGGTGTTATGTGATGTCCTACCTATGGATGCATGTCATCTACTCCTTGGAAGGCCATGGAAACTTGAGAGAGAGGTCATGCATAAAGGATCAAATAATTCTTATTCTTTCAAGAAGGACAATGTGACATTCAAAATACAATCACTGTTAGAAGATGGAGAGATGAAGTCATCGGGTCCCAATTTCTTTATGGTTAGTGAGAAGGAGTTCTTAAAATTTTTAAAAGAAGGAGAGGGAGTAGGATTTGTACCTTTGTTGAAGCCAAAGGAAGAAAGTGCAGACAAGACAGTCAAGAAGACAGAGTTGCCTAAGGAAGTGCAGGAGATGTTACAGAAGTATGAAGGCATTGTAAGTGATGGACAATCATCAACTCTACCCCCTAAGAGAGTTGTAAGTCATCAAATAGAATATATCCCAGGAGCTACCCTTCCTAATAAGGAATCCTATAAAATGACCCCTCAACAAAATGAGGAAATAGCTAAACAAATTTAAGAACTCCTAAGCCAAGGTCTCATTAGAAAAAGAATTAGTCCTTGTGTCGTACCCAATGTCTTAGCACCCAAAAAGGGAGGAACTTGGAGGCTATGCACTAACTCAAGAGCAATAAACTAGATCACCATTAGGTACAAGTTCCCTATCCCTAGAAAAGAAGACCTAATGGACTGTCTAGGATAAGCCAAAGTTTTTGCAAAGATTGACTTAAAAAGTGGATACCACCAAATTAGAGTAAATGAAGGGGATTAATGGAAGACAACCTTCAAAACCATAGAAGGTTTTGTATGAATAGCTTGTGATGCCATTTGGGCTCTCCAATTCCCCATCTACATTCATGATATTAATGAATGAATTCCTTAAAGACTACATAGGAAAATTTGTGGTAGTGTATCTAGATGATATACTCATCTATAGTAAGACCAAAGAAGAACACCTCAAACATCTATAGATAGTTTTCAAGAAGCTACATGGGGAAAATTTGATGATACACTTGGAGAAATATTAATTCACAAAGGAGTTAGTATACCTCAGGTTTTTGTTATCTCAAGGCAATCTAAAGATGGACCCAAGTAAAGTGCAAGCCATTCTCAATTGGCCTACTCCAAGGATAGAAACTAAGGTAATAAATTTTCATGGTTTATCTCAATACTATAGGAAGTTCATAAAGCAATTCAGTGCAATTTGTGCTCCTATGCTTGATACTATTAAAGGTGGAATGAAAACTAAGTTTGTGTGGAATGAGAAAGCTAACCATTGATTTGAGTTGTTGAAGAAGAAGATTTCTACACAACCAATCTTGATTTTTCCAAGCTTTGAGAAGTTTTTCATAGTGGAGTGTGATGCTAGAAATGTGGCTATTGGTGTTGTTTTGAGTTAAGAGAGAATACCAGTGGCTTTCCATAGTGAAAAGCTAAGTGAAGCTAAGAAGAAGTACTCTTCTTATGACCTAGAGATGTATTCTCTATTCCAATCACTAAGGAAGTGGAGGCACTACTTGCTTCCAAAGGAGTTTGTTGTCTTTTCAAACAATCAAGCACTGAGTTTCCTAAATTCACAAGATAAGCTTAGTCATAAAGATATGAAGTGGGTAGAATATCTGTAGGCCTAAAATTTAAACATTAAGCACAAGAAGGGATTGTCGAATAAGGTAGTAGATGATTTAAGTAGAAGATCCCTGATTGTATAAGAGATACACCTACAGAGAATGGGTATTGAGAGCTTCAAAGACCTATATGCAGAAGATGAAGACTTTGCAGACATCTATAAGGTATGTCAAGAATACAAGAATCATTTTCATAGTGAATACTCTTACTATACTTTGCAAAGTGATCTATTGTTTAAAGGAAGTTAGTTATGTGTTCCTAGAGGGTCTATTAGATAAAATATTATACAAGAGAAGCATAATGGTGCACTTAGTGGGCATTTTGGTGTCAATAAGACCCAAGAGTTAGTGCAAAGGTTTTAATTTTGGCCTAAGGTAAATTTAGACATTAGGAAGTATGTAGAAAGTTGTGTTGTATGTCAAAAAACAAAGAGTACATCTTCCAATACAGGCCTTTACCAACCTCTTCCCATTCCTAGTAGACCATGGGAATGCTTGAGCATGGATTTTGTGGTAGGATTTCCAAAGACCAAATAGGGAATGGATAGCATCTATGTGATTGTAGATAGATTCAATAACATGGCACACTTTTTCCCATGAAAACCAGTCCATGATGCAAGTCAAATAGCTCACCTATTCTTCAAGGAGGTAGTCAGAATTCATGGGTTACCATTGAGCATAGTATCAGACAGAGACACAAAGTTCATGAGCCATTTTTGAAAGACACTATGGAAAAATCTAGGAACCAATTTTTCGTTTGGGTCTTCATATCACCTTCAGACTGATGGTCAAATTGAGGTGGTAAATAGGAGTCTAGGTAATTTCCTAAGGTGCTTAACTAAGGAGCATGGTCAAGCTTGGGACTAACTCATTGGACAAGCAAAGTATAACTATAATGATACTATGAATAGGACTACTGGTAAGAGTCCTTTTGAGATAGTCTATGGCTTACACCCTAGAGGCATATTTGAGCTCAGAGATTTAAAGGATGGAGCCAAGAGTATTGGGTATGAAGAAGATTTTGCACATTCTATGCAAGAAGTGTATGAGACAGTAAGAAGGACATTGACTGAGAATACAGAGAAGATAAAGAGAAAGGTGGATGAAATAAAAAGGGATGTTCAATTCCAAGTAGGGGATCTAGTAATGTTCCATCTCAACAAGGCAAGATTGTAGAAAGGAGTTCCACATAATATACAGATGAGAATAATTGGCCCATGTACCATTCTGGCCAAATATGGCACCAATGCATACAAGGTGGAGCTAACAAAAGATAGTGGTTTATCTCCTGTGTTCAATTTGGAAGATTTAATCTTGTATAAAGGACCAACACCAGATCCATACCAGAGCCTTACAAACATCATAAAGTAGGTAGAAGACCTGAACTTGACCCCTACTCCACCTAAGAAGGCAGAAAATATACTTGACTCCAGGGCCTACAAGAAGACCAGATAGAGAACCTATTATGAGTACTTGATTTAATGGTATGGAGAAGAAGATGCAAAGGAAAATTGGATCAAGGAGACTAAATTCAATAATTTGGGAGTGGATTCCAACTTACTCAATCCAAGGGTGGATTGAAGTCTTTTCATTTGGGGAGGATGGTGCAGGAGAACCTAGGAAAATCCCTAAATCTTGTTACAATTTTGGCTTGTACTAACCCTAGCAAAGTCATTACATTTTATTTTTACCTAGCAGGTCTTGCAAGTGTGTTCCTAGGTGGATTAGACTAGGCTCAGTCCAACCTAGATGTTTATTGCTTTCTAGTTGATAGTGCTAGATTAGGCCTAAGATGGGAAAAGGGGTTTAAAAGTGCTTAAAAGCCTTTAAGGCTTAGGAAAGGGTAGAATAGTGCCTAAAATGGTTCCTAGAATCTTTCTACACTATTCTAGGCTGAATAGAGACCCTTAGCTACAATTTTGCAAAAAGATGTAATGTTGTCATAATGTTGCTTGACAACATTTTAGCAACTTTTAATGTTGCATGACAACAAATGGTAAAAATGGATTCGTTTAGAGGAAACATGATGGGTAGTTTCCATAATGGCCTATAATAATGGGCATGGCATTTTAAGGCAAAATGGATCACATTTCATGACGCATTGAGTGGAAAAGTGTAATTTTTGAAAGTGAATGAAAGCTTTGTGTTCTAGTTTTCAGTAACAGTCAAGTTGCATTGTGTTTAAGAGTTATTGTATTTATTAAGTTGCAAGATTTAGTATTTTTTTTCATAGTAGAGACAAGTATAAGTACTTTTTGTTCATTATTATAGTATCTTTGAGTTCATTTTCTTAGCTTTAGTAAATTGTTTTGTAGACTGTGTAGTTGCTGAAATAGACAAGGTGGTTTTTAGTTTCATGGCTCCCCCATAGAATCCAACCATGGAAATATTCTGGGTCTAGATGAATATGGTAGGTGAACCTTTTTATAGTGTATATATGCAAGTAGCAGTCTAGAGGAGTGAGTTTGTTATTTTTAAGGTTATTCCCTAGGCGAACATTGTGTGTCTGGTTAGAGTTTTGGCATGAACTAATAGTGCATGATTGTAGGGTAATGATTAAGGGAGTGAAACCAAGGGTGGTTTCATATGTGTAGAGGTCATACAGACACCTCTTAATAATCTTGAGCATTGAACAATCCATATTTATACATTTTTTAGGAGAAATCAGAGGACTACACAAATATAGGCAAATTAGCCCTATTAAGCCTACACTTTAGGAAGTCACTGTACGAAGGACCTAGGAACCTAAGAACACAAAAATAATGAAGGTCTTGGAAAAGGGTATCTAGATCTCAAGTTAGTTTTGGGGGTTATTTGGAATTTTGGAGAAATAATTGAGAAAACCCCTCTGTATAGGGCTAATTGAGCAATTAGGCCTATTAAGACCAAAAGCATAGTTAGTCTTGAACTCAATTGAGTAAGTATTGATGTCCCATTCTAATGGATTCATATGGATTTCAAATGAATGTTTCAATTATGGATACATTCCCTACAGCACTGGTGAAGATTTTGTGAAGATTTTTCACTTGGAGTCATTCAAGAAAGAGTGAAGATTTGAAGTAACCTTAATGTTAGTGGTCCCTCAAGGTGAAGCACAAAGAGACTAACTCTTGGAGTTGATTTAGGATAGTCTTAGGCCAGAAGAAAAAAGACTATTAAGGTCCTAGAAGTGAGCTTAGGATCTAGAGAAGGCTAGGACAAGTGGAGTCTTAGATAAGGGATTGTGCAAGCACACCTTGGAGCATCTCTATCACTTTCTTGTGATCATTTCCTTTATCAAAATCTACTTGTGAAAAATATACTAAAGTAGTCATTCTTTAAGGTAGACTTATTTTATTATTCTTAATAATATTCTTGAGTTCATCTATATCCTTCTTGTAACAATAATATTTATCATGTCCATTCTTCTTGCAATATGCACAAGTAAGCAACTCCTTATTGGATGATTTCTCATTATTGTTGAAATTGGCTTCTAGTGAGGAGGATGATTGTTCTTTCTCTTGTTGTGTCTTTTGGTGCCATGGTTTTTTCTTCTTGTAGGAACCTTTTCCTTGATTCACTTGATCCCCATTATTAGCCACCAATGTCATAGAATTTGAAGACTTGAGAATCATCATGCTTATCAACTTTGATTTCTCTACCATCAACATATTCATGAAGGCATGGTGTATGAAGCACTCATAGTCAACCTATGGGTATTGAAGCTAGAAACAACTGTTTCATACTTTGATGTAAGAAGTCCATCAAATTGTGAATTATGTGTTCATCCATTTTTTCCATGCCACAATCCTTAATTTTAGCTCTAATCTCTATAGCTTTAGCTACATAGTCTTGGATTGTAGCAGAGTCTTTGGGCTCCAAATTGGCGAGTTCTCTATCAAGCTCAAACCCCTAGATTTATCAACTCAGCCATACAAATTGCTAATTTTATCTCAAGCCTCTTTGACTAAGGTGCAATTCTCAATGTGAAAGATGGGATCATTTGATACATATTGCCTCAAAGTTCCAAGAGTCATTGTATTTTTTATTGAACCACTCTTGAGCATTAGGATTATTTTTAAGATCAAACAGTGCAACAATAGTTCCATCAATATAATGACTAAATCCTTTTTTTATTAGCTTACTTCATGCATAAATTTTCCAAGTAGCTTAACTATGTAGAGTTAAAAGTGGAAATTTAGGAGACCCCATGATGCAAAATGAAAGAAAATGAGATAAAAAGAGGAACAACGACTAAAGACACCCCCCCCCCCCCCCCCAATTCACTCAATCAAAGAACCTCCCCTTACAAAAAAAATATGATTTTGGCACTTTATATATAGTGCATGTACAATTTCCACTTGCAAAAAAAGGAAAGTGGACTTCTGATTTTGATAATTACAACAATAATATGAGACTATACCAGACTCAATCAAATAAGCCACAAGATTACTCAAGGATCTAATCAATTACAAGTGCCAAAAATAGGCCAAAATATACCAAATACTAAAAGTGTTATGTTCACTCACAATGGCTCCATATTGATACCAAATCTGAAAAGTAAATGGAAAATCATGTAGTTTCAAAAACAATGGCACTTGAAAATGTATCTGTATGAGCCTGAATAAAGCCTTCGAAGTTGTAAAATGTGATACCTACCCATAGTTTTCTTTCAGTTTCTGATGTCGTACTCTTTTAGGTTGTTATTTCAGTTGATTTTCCTGATTCTTTTAGGCTACATTTCATGTGAACATTTATTATTTTAGTGGTTGGTGATTTTGGATCATGATGTTTATATGTTTATCATGTGATGCATAGATAGATAATGATATTATCATGATGTGATATTATATGTTGATTTTAGAATTATGATGTTACTTCCCCATACTAGCATGTGTATGGTTAACATATGTATTGATTTACTTGTTGACATGTTTGATATGGTAGAGGACAGAGACGTAGTTACTTGCATTGTGAGATCCACACGTTCGACCAATCTCTATAATTGGTTGTTGTATTTATATTGGATGTACATGTTTGTTCTTGTATTGTCAGGTTGCAGGTACAGGGCATCGTATTCCCTGAATTGGCAGGAGCGAGCGTGCCCATATATTCATCTCAATGGTAAAGAGGGGAGTTAATAGTCAGACCCAAAACCCTACCCTAAGCCTATTATCCTAAAATTGGATTAGTATCAGTTTGACTACCCTACCTGGATTCGTCAAGTTGATGTAAATTTGTGGATCCCATCCTTGAGTGTGTTTGGGTTTATTTTGGTTGATCTGAGTTGTGTGTTTTGGTATTTGTGTGATTTACTGTTGTATATTGAATTGATTATTGTTGGAATAAATTATTAAATATAGGGTATTTAATTAATTTGAATTAATTAAATACCTATGTTTAATTGAGAAAATTAATTAAAGTTTAAATATTTGAATATTTGGATTTAATTAAATATTTAATTTTAAATTAGAGTTATTGTAGCTTTTATGCTTTGTTAAATAATTAAATATTTAGTTACATGGATTAAATTGTGCTTTAAATATTTAAGCTATTTAATATATTATTTAATTAATTACTCGTGCATTGTAATTATTGAAATTCGAGTTTGAATTCAAAATGCAAATTACTTTTAAGAGTCAAAGTTGAGTTGCACAACTAAAGGATATTTTTAATTAAAAATAATGATTTTCTTTCAATTTTGGAAGTTGAGTTAACTAAGTTTAGTGGAGTTTCTATTTTAGGATTGTATGAGAGGTGGAATTTGAATCTGTATAGGGGAGTTCATTTCTCATTTGAACATAACAGGTTTTGGGAGAAGGACAAGGCATTTTGGGAGAAATTTTCTGTTGAGCATTTTGGTGTTCTTGTTATTTTGTGTTATTGTTGTTGTGAAAAGCTTGGAAGAATTGTGGAGATCCTTTCTCTCAAGGCTTTGTGGTTCCGGATCTATTGTCAGATTCAAGTTCGAAGGGCTTCAAGATTCTTCATTTCTCAAAGGGCTTCATTATCAAATTTGTTTTGAATTTGAGGTAGGGTTTGAAAACCCTTTGTTAATTTCATTTCTTGTTGAAAATCTATTTTCCTTTGTGCTTGATAAATTTCATTTCCTATTATTAGGAGTTATTAGGTGTTTTTGAAGAAATGGGTACTTAGAAAAACCCTAGATTGATTGTTTTGAGGAAAAAACCTTACTTGGCATAGTAGGGTTATGCTATTAAAATTTGGTTGGAAAATACCTTGAGGAAGACCTCTAAATTAGAAAAATTAAACTAGACTATAGTAGGACTATAGTGCAAAAAAAATAAATGGCTTTTGAAAAATAATTCTCTTGGAAAATTAAATAGATCAAAAAACAATACCTCTCTGGAAAAATACAGAGAAGAAATTTATTCACCAGTGGAAAAAATAAAAGTTCCAGAAAGAGACAAAATTAGAAAAGACAAAAAAAAAGAGAGAATGAAAAAAAAAAAGGAAAAGTCAATTGTTGATTTCCATTTTCGGAAAATTTATTAAAAATAAAAATAAAAATAAAAGCAAAAAACAAAAGAAAGTGAAAATGTTTTTTTTTAAAGAAATTTAAAAATAAATAAAATGAAGTTGATTGGGGGAGGTGGGTCCCAACCCCACCTACCCCCCTAAGCGACAGTGCAAGCCACGCAACCCGGGGGTTGCCATAAGGCTGCACGGCTGCCTTGGCAGTCCGGACTGTCGTAGACAGTCGGAGCGGCCACTTCAGTTGTGGCATGTAGGGGAGCACGTGGGACCCGCTCCCCATTACGAATTTTGGTTAAAAGTTTTTTTCAAATTTTTTCGTTTTCAAATTTTTAATACTAAATTTAATTTGTTAAATGGTTTTTTTTTAGTTTATTTAAAATGTAATATATTTAAATGTTTTTTTTAGCTATTGTATATTAACTTAGTTTAATTAAATTAATTGTAAACTGATTTATTTAAATATGTTTTTTTAATAATAAGTTTTTAAATCATTTATTAGTTAAGGTTATTACATTATTAATGAATTTCTTTAATAAAGTTTTAATTTAAACTATTAGATGGTTTACTAAATTTATTAAATAACTTTGGTTATGGTTTAGATTATTAGGTAATTTATTTATTTATTTAACCTAATAATTTTTCAACCGGATTGTACATGTATATGAACTGTTGCTATACGTGTTAGTTATGTTTAATTTTATTTCTTAAATAGTTTAATTGGTAAAATTATATGTGCTTATTGTTAAAGGGATAATTATTATCGATTTGAAAACTATAAGGAATGTAACATAGAATCGATTGAATTGGTTAATTTGATTAACTATTGAATCCTAGGATTTTAGATGAATATTGTTCTACTATTAGGAACTGCTTATATCATCTCTAGTTTTTAAATGTGAAATGGCTTATTGTTGTTTCTACATAGTGTAAATTGATGTTTTCTTTCTATGAGTGATTATTTTCTATGTTATGGGTATCTGAGAATTAGATTTCCCTAGGAAGGATACAGAGGCCGGGGAATGAATTCTATTTATGTTCTATGGTGTGATGTGTGTGCATTGTATTATTACCCTAA
This sequence comes from Thuja plicata, assembly GCA_018584345.1. Taxonomy (NCBI): domain Eukaryota; kingdom Viridiplantae; phylum Streptophyta; class Pinopsida; order Cupressales; family Cupressaceae; genus Thuja; species Thuja plicata. The sequence continues at coordinate 1,914,512 of MU225217.1, read as the reverse complement.
ACTGACCATTTGAGCCATATTGATTATATTATCTGAGAGTGTATATCCGTCGTGATCGTTCCTATTATGTGTGGGGAACTGGATTGGGTATACCTGGTTTTGAACCTATGCTAGATCTATGTAGGATCTATGAGCCTAGGGTAGGTTACCTAGTTGTGTAGTAGGGGGTGGATTGCAATAAGTGTCGGGGCCCGTAAGTGGCTACTAGGATCGCTTATTGTAAGTAATCTTAATAAGTGGAAACTTAATGTGTAACTGAGATATCTTAATATGAACTAATAAGATGTGTTTCCTCACCCATGCTTGAGCGCTATTATAAGCTAAGATGAAGGATGAGATGATGCTTTCCGCCTTGAGGGGTGTGTGTCTAGAATAGTTAATAACTTAGTTTGTTTGAGAGGTCATTGATATCATGTATGCTCACTTGAGTGTCGGGATCAATTGGGATTACAAGGACTAAACTTAAGGGTTAGACGTATATAATGACACCTTTCCTATACACAGTCTAGATTTTCTATGCGTGTCAGTTGCCTCTAGATTAGTGAGTCTTATGTGTGTGATTTTTGTACCTGTTAAAAGACACAACACTTCAATAAATCATCGTATTAGTGAAAGCAAGGGGTTAGAAAACATAGCAATCACTAAAATTGATCTATTGCTTCCTATCTAGGAGTGTGAAAAATGACATAATAGCCCTTAGATTATGCATATTCTAGTGAAAAATACAACCTAAGAATGGAAGATCAAATGAAAATTAATATAAATGATTCAAAAACATGCATTTTAGCTCTAGAAATGGAGATAATAACAAAATAACTAAGAAACAAGCTAGAAAGCACTATGAAAATCCCTAAAACATGAGCAACATAAGATTGCTTCTTTAATTCTCCAAATATGGGCAGCATAAGGATGCTATCAACTCTTCAAAATTAGGAGCATTACAACAATATATTTCATAAAATCAAGGGTCATTTGAGCTCAAAATCTATCCTATTTATAGGAGAAATGGAGGAAGGGGAGAAGACTCTAGAAGGGCTGCCATTAATGAGGGTGTAAGACTCATTAATGAGGTATGGGTGAAAGGAATATGTAAGAGTCATTAATGCTTCATTTATGAAAGCATTAATGAGGTATGGGTGAGAGTTTAAGAAGCATGGGTGAGGGTTTAGAGTCAAGCCTGAAAACTTAGACTTGAGGAAAGGAATCTTGAGATTCCTTGACTTTCTCAAGTGGGTGGAGTTGTTAATCATTCCATAATGGAATGTGACAAGCTTAAGGGTAGCTTAGGATTAGGTTTAGGGTTTAAGGGATGTGATTAAGGAGATAGAGATGGGAGGAGAGAGAATGAGTGGAGTGGGGATTAGCTAATTAGGGTTAATTAGCTAATTAAGAAGAATTACCATGTGAGAAGGGGTTGGGATGAGTTTGAACTCATGGTTGGGTATTTGAGATTGGTTAGGTTTGAGGGGATATTAATGAAATAAATTGTTGTAATAACATATTCACTCAATAATAGGGATTTAATTAAACATTTAAGCTTTTGATTTCTTTATAATAATTAATTAGGACTATAGCCAAATTGAATAAATTAGGCTAGGGGATTGATTTTGTAAGTGATGAGGTATAAATAGGATTCCCTTTAATTCCTTTTAAATTAATTACCTTAGCCAGATATGATTTGAATTGATCGAATTGAATTGATTGGATTGGCTAAAGTGATTAATGTAAATTAGTGATTAGATCACTTAGGAGATTAAATCTAATTTGAATGAATTATGCCAAGCAGTAACAGGGTCGTTTGGACATAATTGGGGGTATGATCACACTTAGGGAAAATAGGGTCTATAGTCAAAATAGACCAAATCTAGGTGGTTACATTTTCCCTTCTTTGAATTGATGTGTGAGTATTGCATTGATTCAAAGAAAGTTTTTGATGTATGACTTCAGAAAGATTGAGAATTTTGCTCATGATCGAATGAAATGCCTGATGAGATCAGTCTCGCACTTGATCAAACTAAACTAATAGTATTGATTTTGAACTTGGTTGTCATCCAAAGATCAATAAAAGATATTAAAGATACCAATTATGAACTTGGTTGTCATCCAAAGATTGATAATACTGATTCTGAACTTGGTTGTCATCCAAAAGTCAGTATGAAGCTACCAGGAGCTTACTAAGAATATTTTTAAAATGAGGAAACAAAAGATATCAAGCTTATGAGAACCAAAGATTTTTATCCAACAATCCTAACTTAGTCAAGGAAACTATCATGCCCCTAGTTTGTTTGATAACAAAGTCATTTTTAATATTGTTTCGAGCAAAAACTTAATTGATGATAGTGTGATCATGCCCCCTCAGGAATAAAATCAAAGGAAAAAGAAATAAAATCCCTCTATTGAAAGAACGTATCACTTGCATGAAACGGTTAGATTAAGAAAGAATGGATTAGAAGAAGTGAAGATATGGGGGGTGTTAAGAAAAAACACACGAGTACCAAGTTAATCATGTTGAAAATATGAGTTTGATTTAGTTCTTGATAGATCAAAGATTTTGGGAAGCATGGGTATTAGTAATAAACTTGGATTTCAGATGAATTAAAAATAGAAATGAGTTTGAGCTCAAATCCTTATGTTTTTCTTTCAAAAATGCATCATGCAATCTCTAAATGCAGCTACATACAGACTCTTAGGACTTTGTCACTGATTTGCAGATATTGTAGCATTTTATCATCATTGGGCACTTTTTAGAACAGATACCATTGGATAGTACAACAATCACTAATACCCACTGATATTATGAAAGTATGAATACTATTTTTTATTTGGAATGTTGGAAATAGACTTAAGCATCAAGGCATAGAAGCTAGGATAACAAAATAGTCACCTTCCTTTTATTATATCAGAATCTGTGTAAGGCAAGATATTGGACCCGCAATGACCTTAAAAATTCATATCCTTGGGTACATTATGCCTCGTATACCTTAGCGAGAATTTGAGTTAGAAAATAGATAAGAAAATTGTTTCAACCTCACCGTAGTTTACACATAACAAAGATCGAGATATATGTGGCTATCCACTCATGGCGGTAGCTCTTACCATAAACATCCAAGTTAGGTGAAATTTATAGGATCATTTGGAACAATCACCATACACAGAAAACCAAGAAAATGTTATGCCCCTATCCTTGCAACTCTTTGTCTTTGCACAGACGTCATGGAGTAACTCGAAATACATAAAAACCATCAATTGTGAATCATTCAAATAAAATTCATAATTGCTAGATGCCCCTAGTTAAAACATCATCAGTGCATCAAAGAGTCATGATCAAACCAAGGTCAAACTATTGTTTAAGTAATACTACTGATTCATTTTTCAAGCACAGTATAGATTCAATAATCAAAAAGTCAGAATTCAAGCAAATAGGTGTTCCCTATCTGTGTACATTGTTATTCCTTTTTTCAATCCCATGTAGGTCTTAGGAACACCGTTAGTGCAATGTTTAGGTCATCCTTGTTTTGTGAAAGTGATAGTGGTATTGAAAGTATTACAAAGTATCATATCAAAAGACAAACCATCCTATGAAGACTTAGCAGATGCAACCTATCAGACTAGCAAAGATGCCCCCAGTGTAGAATGACGTGTTCCCTAGAACTGAAAAGATAGACAAATTCCAAGCAAGGATAAGATAGTTGTAAGGAAACAAAGTCAGTATAATAGCACAGGTGAGATTGTGAAGGCTCAATATCAGTGATGCTTTGATAGATGGAGCGTAGAACACAAGTGATGCCTAATTGCTAGGTTTTCACCACTTGGCCAAACTTTTTCTTTCTTTTTGCTACCAAGATGCCTATTTTACTAGGTTTGTCATCAAGGCACTTTTCTCTTTTTCAAATTTTTTGCTATTTTTTCTTTTTTTTTAATGTTTTTGTAGTATCAAGGTGCCTGTTTACCAGGTTTTCACCAAGGATACCCTTTCTTTAGGACTTTTTCCACTATTTTTGGATTTCTTCAGGATCAATTTTCTGAATGCTTTTGGTATTTTCTGAGAGCTATTTCATTGTACAGGCTCTGCTAGCCGAACATTAAGCGTAGAACTGCTTCAAATATAAAGTATTGATAGGATCAAGAAGAACGTCTCCCTCAGGTGTAGCTAGTTGATAAGCTCTAGTCCCAAAAGTAGCAGTGATAACATAAGGTCCCAGCCAGTTAGGTTCAAACTTTCCTTTCTTCTCTCTGTTGGGCTGGTTCTTAGGATTCTACTTTAAGACAAGATCTCCCACTTCAAATTTTTGTGGTTTGACCTTCTTGTTGTATCCTTTGGACATGCGTGTTTGGTACACCTTCAGATGGTCAAACGCCTATTGTATGTGCTCATCTAGTAGGTCTAAATAATTCACCCTATCTATGCGGTAGTGTTCATCAGTAACAAGACATTGTAAAGATATCCACAAAGATGGGATTTGAACCTCAATAGTTAGAACTGCTTCAGCGCCATAGACTAGGGAAAATGACGTGGCTCCAGTTGGTGTTCTGATGCTTGTTCAGTAGGCCCATAGTGCCAGTTTCAGTTGTAGATGTCAGTCTCTACCAGACTTACTCACAGTTCAGTGTAGGATTTTGAGAATATTCTTGTTAGATGCCTCAGCCTATCCATTACCTTGAGGATAATAGATTGAGGGTTAGTGTTGAGTAATATGGAACTGTTCACAAAGGTCATCAATGTCTTGATTTTTAAATTGGCCCCCATTGTCTGTCACAATTGAAGAGGGTATCCCATATCTATAGATAATATAGTTTAGAATGAACATAGCCACCTATTTTCCAGTGGATTTGATTAGCGGCACGGCCTCGACCCACTTTGTAAAATACTCAATGGCTGTAATGATGAACTTGTGTCCATTTGAAGAGTTGGGATATATTTGTCCAACCAAGTCAAAGGCTCATTGTTGAAATGGCCAATGTGTTATGAAAGCTATAAGTTGTCTGGAAGGAGCATGGATGAGATTTCCATGTGTCTGGAATTTAAGACATGTTTTGGAGAATTTAATAGCATCTTTTTCCATGGTAGGCCAGTAATAGCCAACACTGAGTAGTTTCTTTGCTAGTGAAAAGCCATTTGAATGTGATCCGCATACACCTTCATGGAATTATTTTAATGCAAGATCAGACTCTTCGAGTTCTAAACATCTAAGAAGCATACCGTTAAGACCTCATTGATATAAGTTATTAGTTATGAGGACATAACGTGATGCTATCCTAATCAGGGATCTTTTCTCATTTCTGGATAGATCATTAGGGATGGTTTGGTCAGATAGGTAAGCAATGATCTTGGCATAGAAAGATTGGTCTGGGATGTTTAAAGCATAGATCACTTGGTATTCAGGGGTATCAAAAGGAGGATAGGAAATTTCTTCCACCAAGAAGTCATAGCGGAATTGATGGTCTTCCAGTTGTAACATGGATGTCAATGTAGCCATAGCATCTGCAGCTTTGTTCTCTGTCCTATGTATCTGCTGGAAGTTGATGAAGACAAAGTACTTCTTTAGGTCATCAACTACTTGCTTGTATGGCATCAACTTCTCATCTTTCATTTGATACTCGCCATTGACCTGATTGATAATTAGTTGGGAGTCACCATATACATGTAACTCTACAATCTTCCACTCCATAGCTAGGTTAAGACCATTTACCAATGCTTCATATTCTGAAATATCGTTGGTGCATGGAAACATCAATTTGTAAGATTTGGGAATCTTGTAACCTTGAAGAGTTATGAATAGGACCCCTGCTCCAGAGCCTTGTTGAGTGAATGAACCGTCAAAGTACATCTTCCATGGATATAACAGTTAGATGCATGATTTTTTCATCAGGGAATTCAATCTTTAAAGGCTCATCATCCTGGAGCGGTGAATCAGCTAGTTGGTCAGCGAGGACTTGTCCTTTAATAGCTCTTTTGTCCACATACTCAATGTCAAATTCGCTCAGAATTAGGACCCATTTTGCTAAGTGTCTTGTTAATGTTGTTCTTCTTAAAAGGTACTTTAGAGGATCAATCTTCACAATGATCCTTACTGTATGTGAGACCATGTAGTGTCTTAATTTTTGTGATGCGAAGATGGCTGCTAAGAATGCTTTTTCAATTATACTATAATTGAGCTCATAGGAGACTAGCATTCTACTGATGTAGTAGATAGCTCTTTCTTTGTTTGTTTCATCTTCCTGTGTGAGAAATACTCCTAATGATGTAGTTGTAGCTGAGATATATAGGAGTAATGGCTTTCCATGAATGGGTGCCATAAGAATAGGAGGAGTAGCCAAGTACCCTTTTAATTCTCTAAAGCTGGCTTCACAGTGTTCATCCCATTTGAAAGTGACCCCTTTGTGTAGTAGTTTGGTAAAGGGTTGTGCCCTGTCTGCAAGTTGTGACATGAATCTCCTAATTGATTGAAGTCTCCCTTGCAATGTCCTCATTTGACTGATGTTGTGTGGAGGAGTCATCTCTAGTATAGCTTTTACTTTTGCAGGATCTACCTCAATTCCCTTTGCTGAGATAATAAACCTTAGGAGTTTTCCTGATTGTACTCCAAATGCACATTTCTTTGGGTTGAGCCTGAGTTGGAACTATTCCATATGATCTAATATCTTTCTTAAGTCATCAATATGAGTGCTTCTTTCTTTGGATTTGGCTAAAGTGTCATCCACGTAATCCGCCATGTTCTTATTCATCATATCATGGAATATAGTGGTCATTGCTCTTTGATATGTTGCACTGGCATTCTTTAACCCAAATGACATGATGTTCTAGCAAAATGTGCCCCATGCACATGTAAATGCAGTCTTATCTTGATCCTCAGGGGAAATTTTGATTTGATTATAGCCCAAGAATCCATCCATTAATGAATACATCTGGTAGCCTGTTGTGAGGTCTATGATCATATCTATATTAGGCAATGGGAAGTCATCCTTTGGACATGCCTTGTTTAAGTCTCTGAAGTTGGTACAGATCCTGATAGATTTATCATATTTAGATACGAGAACCACATTGGTGATCCATCCTGTGTAGGGAATGACTCTGATAAATCCAGCTTTCAACAATTTTTTTAGCTCTGCTTTTACTAGTAGTGCAACATGAGGATGCATCTTTCTAATTTTTTGTTTCACGGGCTTAATCCTGGGAGCTATAGATAAGTGGTGCATGATTAGATTAGGATCTAGTCTAGGCATATCCATATAAGACCATGAAAATTTGATCTTCTTTTCCCTCGGGAACTCTGTGAACTATGTCTTCTCTTCTTCTAACAAAGATTGCGCTAGGTGTACTATTTGAGGAACTTCAGTTGTGCCCAAATTAATTGGCTGTGTTGGTTCTATCAGAACTAAAGACCTTTCCTGAAAATGTGCAGGGAGGATATCAATAATCTCATCCTTTGGTGCCTCTAAGAGGTTTTCACCATTGGATACATCTTTTATTTTTACTATTTTGGGATCTGATACTGCCACAAAGTGGTTTTCACCATCAATCCCCTTTTTCTTTTGTTTTTTCAATTTTTGACTGAGAAACTTGATATCCTCCTGTGACATATTCTTGCTCCTTGCATTGGTGGAAGACGGGTAGGTTTCACAAGTGTTTAGATAGAAAGCTAGGGTGTAGTCATTGGGAAAGTCGAGGATAGATGTAGGATCTACACTATTCCAATCAATTAGGTCTGGAAGTATCAATGATAGGGAGTCAAACTCTAGGCTGGACAGTATCGCGTTAGCATCAAGACCATTAACTGACATGACATGTTTTGCTAAGTTAATTTCTTCAATGTTTAGATCAATAAGAGTGAGATCATCATTAAAAGGGTCATTTTTAGTTATATGTGGACCAAACTCTAGTGACTCGTTAGTAGAAATCTCATCATTATCTCTCTGTAAAAGGAGGCTTCTTGCTTGTAGCCTCTGAAATTCTTCTAGACTTATGTAATCACCAGTTTCTTCATCAATGATTGGGGGAAGGAACTCTTCTTCTGCTTCAGGATTATCAGTGTCATTGGGAGTAGTGTTAGGCTGTTCATGAGGAGTTAAGGGAGCTGCAAACATGTGAATTGTATCTATTCCAATATCTTCTATGGTGACAAATAGCTTGTCCCATTCATAATCATGAGATTCGGTGACCTCATCATCAGATCTGTTTAAGTATTCAGCAATAGTTATTTGATGTACCCAGTCAGCTAGCTGTGGATCAAAGTGTGGTAGGTCAAGGACATGTGAAACTGTGACTAATTTCCCCCAGTTAGGATGTAAATCTTGTCGTCTGGGTGTGCTTGCTGTAGTTGTTTCTATCAAAGGTATCTTTGAATCATCTGTTGTTGAGTCTCCTACCTCTTGAATGGAAGGTTGTTCTAACAAAGGAGTGTGAAGATCATGTGGTACCTCAAAGCTTGGTACATAGAACTCTCCTTAATATTCAAAATTTTTTGTACCAACATGTAATAACCTTTCATAGGACCACTGCTCTAGTTCATCTATTTCATCACTTCCTTTGTTAGAGGTTGGGCTGTCTTTTGAAGTAGGTTTGTCAAATTTAGTATTAAAACCCAGTCTTGTTTTGTCTCTGGTATTCTAGAATTCCATGGGTATAGGCTCAATAAGCCCTCTTCCTGTGTCATTTATAGGTCACTTTCCTTTGTATCCCATCTATTTAAGGAAATCATATCCCTTTCCATACTGTTCTAGGGATATTTCTACATGTTTGACCTCAGCTTCCACAAGTTCTCCTTTGTAAAGCTAGTCCAAGACTGCCTATTCTTATGTATCTAGAGAAGATGCGGATGCCTTTACCATGCCAGTTGCTTTGTGTACTTTTGTCTCCTTGGATTCTATAGGTGTGAATGTTGAGGAAGGTTTTCCATAGGATCTTGGTGATGCCAGAAGTTCTGTCAGTGAGGGAGTTAGGTCCAGCTTGTATTCTCATTGGTAGCTTCAGGATAAATCGTATCCATAGCCTCCTTTTTATGCGGGATCATACTATCTGCTTTGATATTATTACAAGTATAGTTAGCATCTGCAAGAATTGTCACTTCCACCCCATTATGTGGGAACTTTATGTACTGGTGGTAAGTAGATGGCACAGCTTGCATTTCATGAATCTATGGTCTCCCTAATAGGATGTTGTAGGCTAAGGGTAGATCCAGAACTTGACATGTGACATTCCTCTCAATTGGTCTGACTCTGATAGGTAGAACAATAAAACCTTTAGAAGATATTTATTCCTCATCATAAGCTTTGATAGTTATTTTGCTTCTGGAATCAATTGTCTATTCTGAAAGACCCAGTCTCTTGATTAGATAATGTTTATAGATATTCAATCCTGTGCCTCCATCTATCAACACACATCTAACACAGGATTTATGAATAAGTACTTCTATATGGAGTTGTCGATTATGTGTATGTTTCAATGATTTATCATCCTCTTCAAAAAAGGAGAGGTGATGTGGCGCTGAGATGTGATTGACCATCGCTTGGAATTTGTCTATATCAATATCCTTTGGGATGTTAGCAACATGTAGAGCTTGTTCTAGGATTTCCCTATGTATTGTGGATATTTTGAGCAACTCAAAAATGGAAATTTTGGCAGAGGTTCATTGCAATTGGTCTACCAAGTCATACTTTGCTCCAGGAATAGTAACCACGTGTTTTGTTGTTGGGTTAGGAATAGTAACAATAGGAACCTTGGACGTTGATGCTAGTTTTGGTGAAGAATTGGGTCCTTTGATCGTGACCTGTGCTTGGCTCTGTGTCACTACATTTGAATGGAATGAAACACCTTTGATTGTGACCACATTAATCGATTTGGTTTTAATGTCTAGCATATTGATCACATTGTCATTTTTGGAATAGGTGTATTTTACTTCATTGCCTTTTCCTTTAGATGTTTCCCCTTTGTCGTAGTTGGGGAATGCTTTATTGAACGCAATATGATCTTTGTTGGTAGTGTGTTTTTCTACTTTGATCTTACCTCCTTCGATGAGGTCTTGAATGACATGTTTGAGCTTAAGACAATTATTAGTCTTGTGTCCTTTGTTTTTGTGAAAGTCACAGTAGGAATTATCATCCCACCATCTAGGTTTGACCATTGGTTCCCACGATTTTGAATCTGGGATATTAAGAACTTTGTTATCCAATAGTATCTTCAAAACTATCTCAAGAGGTTCTCCCAAAGGAGTGAAAGTTCTTTGAGGTTTTGAAGTCCATTTCTAACCCTTGCTATTATCATTGTTTACTTTGGGTATGGGAGTTGTTACCTTGGAAACCTTGCTTTCTTGCATATTGTTAGTGAGATTGAATACCTCAGGTTTAGGGCCAACATTGGATGCGTCTACTACACCATCGTTGACAACATTTTTGTTTTGCTTCCACCATTTAGGCTTGGAGTCAGAGTTTTTGGATTTTTTTTCACCTTGAGGAGTGATCTCCCCCTTTCTGACCATAACTTCCTCAATGCGGATGGCATTTTTGATCATTCTGTCAAATCTAGGAGAGTCTTGCATTTTAAATGCATAGTTCAACTCTGGTACCAAGTTATTGACAAAGATTTCCATCTTCTCATATTCAGGAATGGCTCTTTAATATTCTGCAAAGATCTTCCTCCATCTTTGAAGGAAGTGTGTAAATGATTCACTGTTATTTTGCTTGGTATTACATAGATCCATCATAGTCACATCATGTTGGATATTGTAGGAGTAATGTTGGATAAATCGTTGAATCAACTCCTCAAAAGTTTTGACCTTAGGGTTCAGTTTTGGGAACCACTCCATGGCATTACCTCCTAGACTTCCTAGAAATAGTCACATGAGGTATGTAGGTTTGTGCATGTATTCTATGCTCAAAGCACAAAATTCCCTTAAATGATCATGTGGGTCAGTTTCTCCTATGTACTTGTCATACTTTGGTCTTGCCATATTGGGAGGGAATGGAATCATAGTGATACTCTTGTCAAAAGGGAATGGACAAATGGCATCCAAAGAGTATGGTGATTTTGGTTTAGCTTTCTCTTATTTGAGGTTTGTAAGCTCTGTTTGCATCAATGTTAGTTGTTTGGAAAGAATAGAAATAGGAGTTGGTACTTCCTTTTCTTTGAGTTGTTCCACATTGTAATCCTTAGGTAATTTGACACCCGTGGATGCTAAATGGAGGAAGTATTTCTCTTTATCCTCGTCAATCATTTTTTCCATTATTTTATGAAACCTCTTTCTTTGTTTGAGTTTTTCATACTCATCTTCAGGGATCTCCCCCTCACTATCTAATCCAAATGGATCATGTTCAAAGGTGGTTTCTTCATTATCATCTAGATCTTCGTGCTTTTGGCTTTTTCTATTGTCATATTCTTCAAAAGTTGCACTCCATTCGCAAGTGTTTCTATCCATTTGTGGAGATTCTAGATTGAGTAGGGAACTGTGAGATGTTTCTCCTTGAAAGTGTGGTGATTTAGGAGGCACTTTTGACCCTTTATAGGTGTACTTGTTGCATCTTGTGTTAACCATGTGGTTATATCTCAACTTTCATCAACGTTTTCCAATAGTGTCAGGTAGAGTCTCAAATTGTTCAAGTGAGTGTGTCTAGGTAGAATTGTTGTTTGTGTTTTGGTGGAAGTAAATGATTCTAGTGTCAGAGGGTTAGAATGCCCTAATAGTGAGTTGGGAATTAAGTTGTTGTAAAAAGAGGGTAGACCACATGTATTGAGATAGATTGTAAGAGTCTAATAGGACATGCAAGGTAGATGTTTGAAAAAGTTTTCAATACAGCCACAGCAAGAACAAAAGAAGCAATAAGGATAGATCTTAAAGATTCAAAAGGGGATTCGAAATAAACTATCTTCCTCAAAGAGGCAACGATACAAGTTCCCACTATTCAAATGTTGTCAGTTTTGTTTTGGAAGTGTGTGAAGTTTGAAGATCACTTTTTTGAGATTTTTCAATGAGTAAAAAAAACACATGTAGACCAAGGTTTGAATTTTGTTGCTTGTTTGAAGATGTTATCTTTTTAATGATTTTCTGTCACATCAAGCATTGTTGCATTGTTAAGAGGGTGAAACAGACACACATCTTATCCATATTTGCTAGGTGGAGAATTAAAATCTTTGCTCATTAACTTAGGTACACACTCAAATACTAATCAGAATACAGCCATCACCAAGCATGCAATGGCTCTAGTCATGATGTTGTATTAGTCGACTACAAATTCAAGTGAGGGCATGATATGACAAGTGTCTTAGGAAAATTACTTTTTTCCTTGCACAAAGATTATCACCCTTTTGGGGGTGAATCAGGAATTCTTTCAGTTGAAATTGTTGTATATTATTGGGCAATCTGTTCGAAACTGTCCCCCATGAAATTGCACAAGGCAAAATTGAGGGATATAGCCCTATGAGTACCTGAATATGTGTAGTCTCACAAGCAAGATTCAAGCGGCTCTGCTCTACACATACCCAAGCATGTTCAAGGAATGATGTCGAAATTCCATGAACAAAATCGGATCCGTCTTCTGAGGATTTAGCCTACGAGGAAGCAATTATTTATAGTGAGTTGGAAGGGTTCTCGTAAAACCTATCCTCACTTGGGTCATTCCCGAGAGATTTTTTCCTCAATCGGCAGGCCCTCTACTATTAAATAAACATACAAAGGATTGGCAAGCTTAGGATGTCTAGATTTCTTATTCCTCGAAAGAAGAAGAGCATACTCTCCTAATCCATGTCGTTTTCTCCCAAATCACGCAAATCAATGTTCATTCCTTCAAGCTATGTTGAGCTTGATTTAGGTTGTTCGTATTTAAGAAAAATGGGATGCTTGAAGGTAAATTTTACCTTGTTCAATTGACCACATTTTTTAGTGCTTTTCTTGTCCAATTACTAATCCAAATTGAATTAAACAGTTTAACTTGTTCATTTATCCCATAAATTTAGTGCTTTGATTGTTCAATTTCTGATTCCAAATGAATTAAATGATTGAACTTGTTATTTTAACCACAAGATTTAGTGATTTGTGTTGTTCATTTACTGATCCCAAAATTAGATGATGAGGTTTTCTTTGTTCAATTACTACAAATTCCTTTCAAATCATAAATTAACTTGTGAGTTTCTGATTCTCCTTAAAAAGGAAAAGAGCATATTCCTCTGGTCAATTTAGTATAAGATTGGAAAATGTCTTTTAGTTTCGAAAGCATAAGAAAAGAATATAAGTCAAGGTAAGGGATCAACAATCTATAAAACCACAAGTTAGTATCTTCTTTTTGCTCTCTTAGCTCTGACAACAATCTGCAAACACAAGTTAGGCTAAAAATAGGATGACCATCACGGAAACAACCAAGTTAGAAAGTTAGAAATCAAATTTTCAAATGTTAGAACCTTGTATTTCTGCCCCCTGGATGACAGATGATATTTTAGAGACCCAAATTGATAAACCCTAAAAATGATAAAAGATTGACCCCAAACGATAATCTTTACCCAGGACGATATCCCTTTTACGCGAAATGATAATACATATCAAAAACGCAAAAACAATTACTAGAAATGATTTTAAGGCCAAATTTTACCTTCCAAAGGTGTAATGAAAGACGATATTAAAACTCCCAGAAATGATAAAAGAAAGACCGGAAACGATAAGTTGCTCCCAAAAATGATAAAATACCTGTAATTTTTCAAAATATCAAGGGTAGAGAGCAAAATTTGGTAAAATTTTGAGCAATCTTGCCCCACGGTGGGTGCTAGAGATGTGTGTGTGATTTTTGTACCTATTCAAAGACACAACACTTCAATAAATCATTGCATTAGTGAAAGCAAGGGGTTAGAAAACATAGCAATCACTAAAATCGATCTATTGCTTCCTATCTAGGAGGAGTGTGAAAATGACATAATAGCCCTCCGATTATGCATATGCAAGTGACAAATACAACCTAAGAACAGAAGATTCAAATGAAAAGTAATCTAAATGATTCAAAAATATGCATGTTAGCTCTAGAAATGGAGATAGTAACAAAATAACTAAGAGACAAGCTAGAAAGCACTATGAAAATCCCTAAAACATGAGCAACATAAGATTGCTTCTTTAATTCTCCAAATATGGGCAGCATAAGGATACTATCAACTCTTCAAAATTAGGAGCATTACAACAATATATTTCATAAAATCAAGGGCCATTTGAGCTCAAAATCCATCCTATTTATAGGAGAAATGGAGGAAGGGGAGAAGACTCTAGAAGGGCTTCCATTAATGAGAGTGTAAGACTCATTAATGAGGTATGGGTGAAAGGAATATGTAAGATCCATTAATGCTTCATTTATGAAAGCATTAATGAGGTATGTGTGAGTATTTAAGAAGCATGGGTGAGGGTTTAGAGTCAAGCCTGACAACTTGGACTTGAGGAAAGGAATCTTGAGATTCCTTGACTTTCTCAAGTGGGTGGAGTTGTTAATTATTCCTTAATGGAATGTGACAAGCTTAAGGGTAGCTTAGGATTAGGTTTAGGGTTTAAGCAATGTGATTAAGGAGATATAGATGGGAGGAGAGAGAATGAGTGGAGGGGGGATTAGCTAATTAGGGTTAATTAGATAATTAAGAAGAATTAGCATGTGAGAAGGGGTTGGGATGAGTTTGAACTCATGGTTGGGTATTTGAGATTGGTTAGGT
>MU225217.1:1881030-1899794 GCA_018584345.1 Thuja plicata | reverse complement strand
TAGGGATTTAATTAATCATTTAAGCTTTTGATTGCTTTGTAATAATTAATTAGGACTATAGCCAAATTGAATAAATTAGGCTAGGGGATTGATTTTGCAAGTGATGAGGTATAAATAGGATTCCATTTAATTCTTTTTAAATTAATTACCTTAGCCAAATATGATTTGAATTGATTGGATTGAATTGAATTGATTGGATTGGCTAAAGTGATTAATGTAAATTAGTGATTAGATCACTTAGGAAATTAAATCTGATTTGAATGAATTGTGCCAAGTAGTAACAGGGTCATTTGGACATAATTGGGGGTATGATCACACTTAGGGAAAATAGGGCCTATAGTCAAAGTAGACCAAATCTAGGGGGTTACAAGTCTTACCTTTCAGTATGTGTAGTACACCTAGAGTTAGAGAGCTATCAGGATCCCCTTGCTTAGTGGTTATTTCATTCTTTGGCTTTGGATCTCCGAGTGGGGTATTTTTTTATCTCCTCAGTACGGTGGGGTGGACTTTTGTATTTCCACACGGATGAGTGGTAGTGATTCTTTACCATTGAGATTTGACTTCCTTGTTCCAGTGCTTGATGGTTCTTATGCAGTTGAGATCTTTATGATTCTTCATTGGTGGATATGCACTTATCATTCATTAGATTGTAATCTTGTATTAGCGTATCATATGTGATACCTAATCTTGATCTTGTACTATATTGTTAGAGTGATTACCACATACCCTGCGACATGTGCAGTGGTTGTGAGTTTATGTAGGTTTCATGGTTATCCATGAGGATTGTAATTATTATTTGTAAGTGTAGACACCCTAAATTGGACAGACTTGCGACTTGACATTAAAAACACTAATTTTCATCTATTAATTAAGAGTTTTTTTAATCATTAATTAATCATCTATTTTCTTCCAAATTCATTCTCCAAATCACCTAATCAAATTGCCAAAATTAATTAAATAATTAATTTTATTTAATTAATTAACCTTAATTGATTAATTATCATTATTTAATTAATTAAATTCAATTTCCTATAGTTTAAATTCAAATATTTAAACTTACTAATTAAATTCTCCCAATTAAATTAATTTCAATTAAATTAATTTAATTTCATCAATTAAAGCAATTCTAAATTAAAAAGAATTCAATTATCTCACATGTTGAAAACTTTAATTAAATAAATGAATTACATATTCATTTATATTCAAAGAGATAACTCCAATTAGATCACATGGGTTACTCCACCCATCTCTCCAGTCCACATGGGTAACTTCACCCACCTCTTCAGTTCAAAAAGGTAAATCACAATTAGCTCTTCAGTCAACCAAACTCTATCTCCTCTTTACCAAATGAAGAGGTGGAGTTTACTGATGGCTTCTCCAGTTCCTTTTAATCTCAACTGTTCATCTCCCTATCTCTGGGATTGATCTCAACCATTCATATCATCCTTAATTCCTATATAATAAACCCTTCATAACCATTTGAAGGATCCATGATTTCAAGCTCTCGTGCACCATTACTATGTCAGTTTGTTTCTAGCATTCAAGCCATCTTGCGATCACACACCCACTTCAATTATCAAATTCTTGACACTTCTCAAGTCATAGACACTTCCACACCAATACTGAGCATCAAAAATAGCGTTTCAAAAGGAGTAGAGAGAGACAATAGAATCTTCAAGCACTTTGGGGTTTACATTCATCTGTTTTACTTTTATTGCTTGTACATTTTATTGGTTACGTTTCAAGTTATTCATTTTAGTAGTTCTTGTGTACTTAATTTCTATCATTGTAAAACCTTTTCTACTAACCCTCACCTTTGGAAAGCTTGGGAACTATGAATCATGATTGAGAGAGGCGTACATTTTGGTGAACCCGACGTGAATCAAACAGCCTGATTATCTCTTGTAGATGACAAACAGAATTGATCAACCATGGTCGTACGGTCGCAGACCTAAAAATTTGTTTTTTTTTCAATATCTGTGTTATTTCACAATTGCTGGTATTTTGTTGCACTTGACAGAATTATGCCGCAATTGACTGGTTTAATACCACAATCGATTGTAGGTTTCTGTATTTCTTTTCTATCATCTTCTGGGTCTCTATTTTTTCTACAGTTTGCCGCAATCGACCAACTGGTACCTCAATGACCGATCCAGATAGCAATTGATTGTGCATTATCGCAACTGAAAGTGTTTTGCTACAATTGCTACTTTTGGCCCGCAATCGCCTATTATTTATCGCAATTGCCTATGCATCGCTGCAATTGCCTACAAAATTTCTCATCAAGGCCAAAATATCTATCTTGCTATTTGAAAATCTGATACTTGAACTTTATTTTTCTGTAGGATGACGAGTTCCCACAGACAAGAAGGGTAAGTTGTTGGTGAGTATCATTCATTGTTTCAAAGTTACACGTACTCTCACTTTGCAAAAAAATCCTTTTGATACTAACTTGTTTAAACAAAGTAAATTAAAAGGAATTCACTTGTCGATTTAGGTTTAAAAAGAACAGTGTTTGTCAAACATCTCACATTTCAAATTTGGGCTTAAAATTGACGTGGGGACTAAAATTGAACAAGGTAAAAAATCTCTCAATTTGGTGCATTAAAATCAAACAAGCAATCAACACCTACTTTTGGGCTTAAAATTGAACACTTATGCTTGTATGGTGGTGTAGCTTAGTTCACATTTCAAACTTTTGGAGCTTAATCGATTTACCTTGTGTCTTGAGTTTTGGGTGCACTTGCACAATCTGTTAGATTAGACACCTTTTTACTTTTTTAGAAAGGCCTGTCTAGGGAATGCGCTTCTTCCCTGGAGAACAACCTTAAACTGGTAATCCTTTCGATCGGTATATAAACAAGACATGAACCAAAGTTCCATCTTATCTAGCCAAGCTCAGGTGAGATGTGTTGATGATAGTCTGGATCAGGTGAATATCCCTAAGGAGCCAGCATGGTCAACTAGGCTCTTAAGTGAGTCACACACGTACAAACCGATTAGATAGATGTCACAGACCCTTACTACAACCTTGTTAATTAGAGGCCAACCTGATTTACCTCCGAATAGGTACCTTATTATAGTGCAAGGGGTTGCAGAATTTCCCCCCAAGATTCCCAACATATGTGTCCCATGGTATTTGTGTAGTGAAAGAGATCTTCACTCCACGGAAACAATACCTAGAAATGACAAAAATACAGGCACCTACATCATGGAACTTTGTGTCCTAGTAGTGTGACAATGGTTGTGTGAGCTAATAGACATTCATGCATTGGGCCTATAACATTGTATTTTGAAGCCATTGACCTAGTTTAATCTGACTGTTCATTGTTGAGACCTCATGATAAACTTGCAACTCGAAAAAGTTGTAGAACATACACATTGTTAGTCTTCATTCTTCAAAACACAATGTCTGTCATGCTTATTCTTTGATCAATTTTTGAAAATGCAAAACAAACATCCAAAATATCAAAATGAGTCAAACGTGTTAAAGTCTAGGGTTGTCAACATCAACTGTCTTACAAATCAGAAGCCCTGTTCCTAAATATCAAAATTTGTCAAGTGGTGATACCTATCTTTTAGTCTTTTTGAGATTGTTTCTCATTTACCGCAATTGCCCACATTGTGCCACAATTGAAGGAAGTCTTCCACAGTTTAATTGTTTATCACCGCAAATGACTTGTTTATTACCGCAATCGGTGATAATGTACCACAATCAACCATACACTTTATCGCAATCGATGGAGTTTTTCCACACTATACTAGAGATATTTTACACCTATTTTAAACCTAAAAATCTTGAGATAATTCTTCATTTGGTGTCCAAAACTAGTGTCTATCCCAGGAAAACATGAAGAACATTGTGTGAATATCTAAATATTAAAGATCATCTCTTCTTTGAAAAGTACGATTATTGTCAAAAACATTGTTAGTTTGAAAGCTCAGACTTTAAATATCTTGATCTCATCATATCAAACATCATCATCTTTATCAAAGTGACTTTGTCCCAAGAAAGGTTGACAAATCTTATCTTTTTATATCATCACCACTTTGAGATCAAGATATATCAAAATCTGTCCTTAGAATTACCCTTGTCCAAAACATAACTCGGACTTCCTTAGAAAGGATATTCTTCTTTGTTTTCTTTATATCACTTATTTTAGTTACAAAATCTGGACCACATTATGTCTCAAACACCTCATGGAGGGCCTTACTCAAGGTCAAAGGCTAGAACATAACCTGATGAGTTATGTATCAACAGATTCCCCGCTTGGGAAATAGAGAGAGAAGACGACCCTTTTGTAAACACCAATTCTACTCTGTTCATTGAACAACCCCATGGGGCAGCTCTTTTCCAAAATGTCATAGAAGAGGAACTAGAGGATATAGAGAAAGATGCTTATTTCACACAAGTGGTTGACATTGTTGTAGAGAGGAATCCTGAACACTTCTTAGCCATGCTGATAAAGAAGGGAGTCAAACTCCCTGCTGAATTTAGTGTATCAACCATATGGCCTGAAAACCCTCTCGCAGGTCACAACACTACTCAGTCTCCTCAGATGCTGCCTGTTGTCTCTCAAATCTTCCCGCCATTGGTATTACCCACATTGACATAGACAATACCTAGTCAAACCAATGGCACAAACCAGGCCAGCACATCTTCCACTTAAAGCATGACAGGCTCGCAATTGAGTGCACCTATGGTCACTAGTATGCTCCCACCTTCGATCACATGGTCGCGAAAATCAAGCTCTCAAGCTATGCCTTCTATCACACCAAACACCAACTATTCTGAAACTATGTCACTGTTGTAGTCAATTCATACTAGTCTTGGGATCAACACCTCATGCCCACAGGGATCCATCTCTATAGGTATGACTTACAGTCAATGTCCACCCAAGCCTACACCATTGCCCATTCGGGCATTAATCCAACCTCCGCAATAGCAACCCCAGCTTTAGTGCCACAAATCCAACCCCCACAATAGCAACCCCAGCTTTAGTTTCCACAAATCCAACCTCCACCACAGCAACCCCAGATTCAGTTGCCTCAATTCCAACCTTAGTAGCAGTAATATCAACCCCAGTTTCAACCACAACAGCATACCCAATCCCAACAACAAACGCATCAAAACCCACCATGGGCTACTCATGTGCCCCCATTTCAAAATCACTCGGTGGGAAATAAATATCAAGTCCCTAAGATGAAATCCTATGTTCCTACTCAAGGGACACAAAGGCTCAGCCTCATACCCACTGTAGCACAGAGGAATGTCATCACACATCAACCTTAATATCAAACAAGCATGTTAATGCAACAAATGAAAACCCTTCAAACCCAAATGATGGATATGGTAAATCAGGGGCAAACTAAATCCTACACTGTAGAGGATTTATACCCATACCCCTGTAACCATTCTCTCCACATGTCTCCATTCCCAAATCACTTCTTGGTACCAAAATTTGACAAATATAGGGGCAATACCAACCCTATTGAACATATCTGAGAGTTTTTTTCTAGTTGTGTCAAAGTCGCCCATGATGAGACATATTTAATGCAATTGTTCCCACAAAGCTTGGTCAGACTAGCAATGGAATGGTTCTCACATTTACCTCATGGCATTCAGTCTTGGGGTGAACTGGCTAAAAAGTTCATAGCTCACTTCCATCATAACATCGAGGGAAAGGTCAGCATCAAGGACCTTTGTGATATCAAACAAAAGGATGGAGATTATTTTGTGAAATTCCTACAGAGATGGAGGAATATGGAAAAATGCATAACATATGATGTGCCTAAACAAGACCTAATAGTCATGTTCATTGAAAATCTAATTCTAGACATGTCATTCACAACAGAATTGTAGTTAGCTCTGAACTTCACACAACTCATCGAACGAGGAGTTTGTTGTGAGAAAAACTTAGTCAAATGAGGAATCCTTACATATCCAACATAAACGAATACAAACAAAAATGCAACAAACAAAGCTAAGTGGTGGAACAAAAACAAAAATTTCACCAACGATGGTGTCATTGATGTGAAGACAATCAACTATGTGCAACCCAAGGTGTCACTACAAGGCACACTTGTGACCAACCAACAACCCACAGGGCCCACTCAACAAGCATACGCTCAAAACCAACATCCCCCTGTACAAGTGACCATTGTGTCAAACAATCAACAACAGAATCAATGCAGACCATGGTTTCAATTCCAGCAACAAGATTTCACACCATTAGGAGAGCCGATACAATCAACTTTACGCAAGTTGATACAATAAAACACTATCACTCTCCCAAAAATTAGGGAATTTAAACAAGATGCAAACAAACCAAGGTGGTATAATGACAAAGACTTTTGCAAGTTTCATCGGGTAAAAGGGCACAAAATGTCTAACTATTTTTTATTGAAACACGTTATCCAAGATCTAGTTGACACAGGGGCCATCGATGTGACAAATACCCAAGCCAAAGGCACAACTAATCATACTATCTTCAATGATACCTTTCATGATCACAACAAGGGAAAAGCCTCTGGGTCTAGTGGACAGACAAAACAAGTCAACTATACATTTGCCAATAGTGATAATGTTATCAATTGCCTCAATCCTTCAGATAGCCATGTGGCTATAATCAATATCAAAGACCAAGGTAAAAAATGTGTTGTAACAATGTATCATGCCAGAGTCATCTTGCAAGGAGTACCATCCTCATTTACTATATATGCTAATCCTAAAGCAAACTCGGATCCATAGCCAAGCATAGTGGATCAACTAAAATACACACCTACCCAGATCTCCATGTTTGACCTATTGTGCATATCTCCATAGCATAAACTGGCACTTGACCAAGACCTTCAGAATGTAGCTGTCTCAAGGGACATAACACCCAAGAGCTTCCAAACAATGGTTAACCATATAGCTGCTAACAAACATGCCACATTTACCGACCATGATGTGTCACTGCATAAACCCTTGCATAATGATCCTTTGCACTTACTGGTCTAGGTCCACAAAAGTGCTATCCGTAGGGTCCTTGTTGATGGTGGAGCTGGCTTAAACATATGTACTCTAAAGTTAATCAAGGAACTGGGCTATTCAAAATCAAGCATTGATGTCACAAGGAGGATAAATATTAGAGATTATGATGAAGAGGAAAGGTCCTCTAAAGGTATTATCATTCTACCTATCTGTATCGGTCCAGTGGTCAAAAACACTCCCTTCCAGATCCAAGATCTTGAGTTGGGATACAACATGCTACTAGGGAGACCCTGGATACATGAAATGCAAGTTGTACCTTCAATGTACCATCAATGCATCAAGTTCCCACACCAGAGAGAGGAAATCATCATAGAGGGAGATCCCAATCATTTCCAATACTGTAATACGGTCCAAACCAGCACTGATAACTAGGTACCCTCAAACCAAGATGCAAGCATCCCATCCTCTTTAGAATCAAATCCTAAGGATGTCACACAGATAGCAGGAAAGATAGCCATTAACCAAGATGCAAGTATCCCCTCCTCTTCAAATTCAAATCCTAAGGATGTCACATGGAAAGCGGGAAAAATATCCATCACCGACAAAGGTTGTGGTGAGTATAGATATGAAGAGGCTTTCACCATCACACATATGCCTCAAAGCCTAAGAACTTATGGCATGCCACAACCTATTATTATAACAGAAACTCTGCAGCCTGTTCTATTCAGATGTCCACCCATAACCTTTTATCAGATGGGGAGACATAGCAGAAGAAAATCCATTTGAACAAGATATCAGTACATGGTTATACAAAGACCCACAAAAGACAATCCGACAAACCCTACCCTTGTCAAACTATGGTAATGGTTATACAATGTTACAAAGATTTGGGTATGATGGTACAACTAGCCTGGGGGCAAGACAACAAGGCATAATGGAGTTGTCTCTCCTTCCAACCCAAAGAAACAAGAGAGGGTTAGGCTATGGGTAACAAAGAACCAGTCCTATAATCCAAGACATCTAAGTTGATCAAGAACAAATAGCAGAGACGCACTGGGGGCACAACACAGAAAATGTCTTGATAAGAAACATACTAGCACAATTTTTGCCCGCCAAAGAGGGAACCACGCAAACCCAAATAGACCTCCACATAGCAATCGACAATAATGAAGGAAGTGAGACATCTGAAAAATTTTCTATCGAGACTGACTCCCACGAGTATGAGTGGAGATCCCTTCACCACTCTGAACTGTTGATTCTAGATTATTCCCCTCGGTCTGACACTATCATAAACCTAGAAGACTTATTTGACCAACTATCCATTGCCGAACAACCCTACATAGATAAGCATGTCATTTATCATTCCTCAGGTGGTACATCCACATCACAGTCCAGTTTTGTAGGGACCATATTTGTAGTCCCTTTCAATCAACTAGAGTCAAACAAACATGAAAGTATCTATATTGTACACCTAGAGCTGATAGAGTGGGATCAACAAGGACCACCTGATTTAGATGTCTTTGATAATGATGAGGCTATTTCTGATTTCATGGGACTTAGGGAAGGAATTCCATTAGGAGACCACAAGGCAGGCTTCTCCATTGACCTCGACAGAGCGGCATATTTTGGGGAGGCAACTCCTCTTTCCGGTCCATAAAAGAAAAAAGAACAAAAATGATAAAATGATAAAACAAGACATATCTTCTAGCGAAAACCTCACTGAGGCGCTAGAAGATGGAAAGAAGGAACTCCTCCCCTTGACAGAGGAGAAATCAGCATTACTAGTAGAATAAATAGAGGAAGTCAATTTGGGAGATGACAAGAACCCAAAGAACATATACCTGGCAAAATCATTCACCCCGGAGGAGAGAGAATAGTTCATCAGTTTCTTCAAGGCAAGGATGATCAATTTCACATGGTCCTAATAAGATATTCCAGTGTTAGATCCAGAGCTATTACTACACCATCTCCCGTTACTACCCAACACCAAACATGTCAATCAAAAGCTAAGGAAGATGCATCCCCATGTTGCATTGCTAGTCAAGGCATAATTAAAAAAACTCTTGGATGCTAAGTTCATAAGACCATTCCCATACGCTGAATAGATATCTAACTTGGTACCAGTTACAAAGCACACTGGTTAGATACAGATTTGTACAGACTTCAAAGATCTCAATATAGCTTGTCCCAAGGATGACTTTCCTTTACCCAACATTGATATGATAGTAGATCTAACTGCTGGACATCAAATGCTATCACTCATGGATGGATTTTCAGGGTATAATTAGATAAGGATCACACCAGAGGATCAACATAAAATATCTTTCACATGTCCTTGGGGCACTTACTGTTGGAACGTCATGTCGTTTGGTCTCAAGAATGCAGGCGTGACATATCAAAGGGCTATGACAACAATATTTCATGATCGCATCCACAAAACAATGGAACACTATGTGGATGACATACTAGCCAAGTCAATTCTTCTCAAGGATCATCTACAAGTATTGGGACCAATCTTTGACAGAATGGAGGAATACAAAGTCTGTTTAAACCAAAAGAAATGTGCATTTGGTGTCACAGCAGGAAAGCTACTGGGGTTCATAGTGTCACATAAAGGCATCAAAGTAGACCCAGAGAAAGTCAAAGAAATATGTGACATGCCTCCACCATCAAACCTGAGGCAACTAAGAGGGTTACAAGGAAGGCTTCAATCAATCAGGTGCTTCATAGCTCAGCTAGAAGACAAGTGCCACCCATTCCAACATCTATTCCACAAAGACATCAAATTCATATGGACAAAGCAATGTGAACAAGCATTCCAAATATTCAAAGACTACCTCCTCAAGTCTCCTATATTGGTGCCACCAGTCCAAGGTAGACCATTGCTTCTATATATCTCAACAATGGAATCAGCATTAGGTGTACTCCTGGCACATGATGACGCGAGTAAAGAAAGGGCCATCTATTATCTAATCATAACATTGGTAGGATATGAGCTCAACTATATGCCAATTAAGAAGTCATTCCTTGTAGTTGTCTTCACTTCCCAGAAGCTGAGACATTATATGTTGAGTCACCAAAAAAAGTTGATTGCACATATCGATCCTTTAAAATACCTCCTAAGCAAAGCAACGCTCACCGGAAGACTTGCGAAGTGGGTAATGATCTTAAGTGAGTTTGACATTGAGTACATAGATAGAAAGGCCATCAAAGGGCAAGT
The DNA here is from genome assembly GCA_018584345.1 of Thuja plicata. Classification (NCBI taxonomy): domain Eukaryota; kingdom Viridiplantae; phylum Streptophyta; class Pinopsida; order Cupressales; family Cupressaceae; genus Thuja; species Thuja plicata. The sequence goes on along the minus strand of MU225217.1, from coordinate 1,889,598 downwards.
GATCATAGATCAACTAGAAAAGGCACCCATTTAGGATCATTAGCCTATTATTTCTGACTTTCCTGATGAATCAATTATGACACTACAACCAGCGATCGAGGTCTGGCAACTATACTTTGATGGGTCATGCACAAACCATGGTGCAGGGGCAAGAATGGTGCTTATCACTCTAGATCATGATACAATTCTAAAGTCTTTCAGACAACATAGCAGAATATGAAGCACTGGTCATTGGTTTAAAGATAGCAATTCAATGGAGAATCAAGAACCTTAAAGTCTTTGGAGATTCGTAGTTGGTCATTAGTCAAGTCAACAATGATTATACAACCAAAGATGAGAAGGTAATACCAAACAAAGCATAGATGGAAACATTACATACCAAGTTCCATTACATCTTCCTCGACCAAGTCCCACAAGCATAGAACAAAGCTACAGATGCGATGGATACCATAGCATCATTGATTGATATGCCATGCAACAAAACAAGGTTCCAATTTCTAGTAGAGAAACTCTTGGTGCCATCACATCAAGCATCCATCACAGAATCAGCATGCATCCTTGTTGGTCCTGAAAACCCATGGTATCAAGATGTATATAACTACCTCCAAAATAGTGCCTTACCTCCCAACTTGTCTAGAAACCAAAGAAACACCCTCATCCACCAAGCCTCTAGGTATACCATCCTCTCAACTACTTTATATATACAAAGTATAGACAGAATGCTACTATGATGTCTCACTTCCATGGAATCCCAAAGAGCTTTGTACGAGGTACATGAAGGAGTTTGTGGAACCCATGGAGGTGGCAACAGCTTAGCTAAGAAGATCATCCGCATGGGATACTATTGGCCACAATAGAGACAAATGCACACAAACATGTACAAAGGTGTAGACAGTGTCAGATTCATGGAGACCTCATCCATGCACCAGCCCAAGAACTAAATCCTATCACATCACCATTGCCATTTTCCATTTGTGGATTTGACCTAGTGGGAAAAATTACACCTTCTTCAGCAAATGGACACAAATACATCATAGCAGCAATAGAGTACTTCACCAAGTGGGTGGAAGCAATTCCCCTCACTTACATAACTAGAAAGAAAATAGCAATGTTCATACTTAACCACATTATTTGTCGATATGGGATCCCTCAAACTATCTTGATAGATCATGGTACACCTTTTCAAAACAAGGATGTTGAAGAGGTATGTGAACAATTCCATATCAAACAAGGGTTCTCCTCATTTTATTATCCTCAAGGGAATGGCCAAGCTGAAGCTACAAACAAAACAATTTTGAAAATCTTGAAGAAAACAGTGAACGAATCAGGGCGAGACTGGCATTTACAGCTTCGTCTTGCATTATGGGCATACATAACTAGTGTGAGAACACCTACATAAGCCACTCCTTTCTCCCTAGTGTATGGATCAAAGGCGGTATTACCCCTCAAAGTGGAAATCCCATCCCTAAGGATATCTTTGAAGAACCTAATTACAGATGAAGACTACAGAGTAGCAAGGCTCAGTGAACTGGAGTTACTAGATGAAAGAAGACAGCATGCATTCAACCACTTATAAGGCTATCAGAATCTCCTTAGAAGAAACTATCACAAGAAGGTGAAGCCATGAACATTTGAGCTAGGAAACCTTTCCCTCATGGAAAATCAAAAGAACCAAGCAAAAAGAGTCAAACCCAGAAAGTTCAAGCCTAACTGACTAGGACCATTTGTCATTGTCAGCTCTACCCAGAGTGGGGCATTCATACTAGTGACACCAGAAGGAGATCAGCTCCTTGGATAAATCAATAGAATGCACCTCAAGAGGTTTTACCCTTGAGGTATCTATCATTAAGGAACCTATCTACATATCCAGAAAATACCAAAAAAATTAAAAAATACAAAATGTTACCTTGGTGCAAACCTGGCAATCGGGCGCCATGGTGACAAACAAAAAAATCAAAAAGCAAAAAAAAGTAAAGAGAAAAAAAAATTGCTCTCTCAGTGAAAACCTGGCAAACAGGTGCTATTAAATAGGTACCTTGGTGTAAACCTGGCAAACAGGCGCCAAGTGTTCAATTCCAGCTTCACCATCAATGAACTCCAAAAGTTGGAGCACACTTCAAATGCAAGACTGACTACCCAAGTTATATCCAGAAGCACACTCCCCTCTGAGCACCAAGAACTTATCTAGGGTTAGCACTAGTCCACCAGACTAGGGGCAATTCTAAATGTCCTGAAAAAATCCAAAAAATTTGAAAAAACACATCAAAATCCTAAAAAGATCAAAAACTCTGAGAAAATCAGTCTTCATCAAAAACATTCAAAAAATTGCAAAATCCCAAGTAATAAATCCAACTCAGTTATCAAGAGAGCACAGGGTGATCACACCCCGTCAATCAATGTCATAATCATGAGCTTTGCAAATCAGCATTGGGCTCATCTAACACAGCTTTATCAATCTATCAAATCAATCAGCAAGCAACTGGCGAACAAGCCAAGCTATCAATTTTCACAATCATGAGCTTTTTGAATCAGCATTGGGCCCATCTAACACAGCAGGATCAGCTACCAAAATGATCACAATCAATCAATCAATCAAATCATATCAATCATCTTATATAGTGATGGATACGCTCAAACCGGATAGGTCATTCTTATATGAGTAATCTATTATTGAAACCAAACACACTCAAGCAATCAAGCCAATCAAGCCTATCCAAAGATTCAAGCCGATCAAGAGAATCCAACTGCATCAAGGAACCATCCAAAAATGTTGACTAGGTCAGTCAAGTCAATCAGATGTCAGTCTATATTTTGCGGTTATGTTCTTATGCTACTCCAAGATCCACCATGTGAGGAGAGTAGCTATGATAGATCATGACTTATTTTCTTTGATTGTTTTCTGTTGAATTTTCACTTTGATTTCAGGTCCATGATGATTTAGGATAAATACGGTAGGCACTGTCACTTATTTGGAAGCCACGTAGTTCCACGATCTGAGCTTAACCCTGGGAAATAATTGGGCATCCCTTCTCTTTTATTTGCTTGTTTGGTTTATAGAATCAAGAGCTCACATCGCTATTCAGATGGACTCTGAGCGCGTTGGAGTTCTATCTTTGTTTCTATGGTCTTTCCTTTTATGTTGTAATCAAGAGCTCACAATGCTATCCAGATGGACTCTAGGGGTGTAGGAGTTATATCTTGTTTTCTTTGGCTTTCCCTTTTGGAATCAAGAGCTCATAGTGTTATCCAGATGGACTCTGGGTGCATAGGAGTTCTATCTTGGTTTCCTTGTTTCAGTTTATTCAGAGGACAAAGCAGTATCTAGATGGTCAATATCTGGGTGCTTTTGGCTCTTTTTCTTTTTAAACAGGGAACATAGTTGAATCCAGATGGTCAATATTTTGGTGCACTAAGTTCTCTTTCTATTCAATCTCTCTACCCCTTCCACTTATCAAGAGGTCGTGGTGGTATCCAGGTGGTATGTGATCTGGATACACTCTCTTTGGAATTTTAGAAAATACAAAAAAAAAATGCAATGATGACAAATATTGGAAATAGGGGCAGCGATTTGGGACACTCATCCTTTCTATCAATTCATATCTATCAAAAAAGCAAAAAAATCCTTTCTATCATTCCATGTCCAATAGATCAATCCCAGAGAACATCTATCTACACTAACTTCTTTCTAATTAACACATGCATTACTCAGATATTTTGTGCATAATAGATTGCATTCATTCCATTTCAGTGCATCAGAAAATGAAAAAAAAAACATCGTAGTTGCATACATGGTAAATTATAAATCACATGCATTCATAAAAAATCTCATACGAACATGCATTTCATTTCCACCAACCTGCATAAAAATGTCAGTATCATAGGAAAAGTAAATCATCCATCTACAAGTTTGCATCATAGGAATCATATTGCATATACATCTCATCATCTAAAACCAAATCATATAAAATCATACATATAGCAAGTAAACCAATGCATATCATATCAAATCAACAGCTGCATCTCATATAAATCAAAATATCTAAGTACAATGAACAGTCGCAAGTTTGAACAAAGGAAGGTAGTCAACATATATCAATAAATAAAACTGTGTCAGGATACAATAATGGAAAAGACTCAGAGTATATTAGATGAACATCTCTACAAAAATGGTACATGATACATAATATGATAAGCATAAGAATCAGCAGGTGCTACCCCCACCCTCGCCAGGAGGTGGATGAGGGGGTGGCATATCAGTCGCCAGTCTCTGTGATGAACCAGGAGCTCCCACACCATTGCTCTGTAATCTCTGTGATCTATGTGCTCTATTGGATCTCTGAGAGGCTGTATAACTAGGTACCCTCTGTTCAGCTGGAACTGCAACCTCATAGTGGCGCCTCTAGTACTCAATCTCTCTCTACGCATCATGCCCAGATCTATAGTATCAGTCAAGAACATCTTAGTGAGAGGCATCCTATACACTGTCAATGAATGAATGAACCTCAGCTTGAGCCTGTCACTCTCTAGCCTTGGCCGTTGTAACCCTAGCCTCCAATGTTGTAGCACGAGCATTAGTAGAAGCAAGCCTGGCCTGAAGATCATGTACCTATTGGGTGAGTTGCTCCAACTTAGAGGGATCCACCTCCATACCTCACATAGCCAAGCCCATATCCCCCTCCTCAGCCCTATCTCCCAATCCCTCATCTCCCCTCCCCCTCACCACCCATGAGTCATCATCACTCTCCAAAATCTCCCCGGTACTGCTGCCAGTACTGCCACTACCGGTCAAGGAACTCATCCCGGCACTCTGCTCATCTAAGGCCTCCACATCTATGTCTCCTATCTCTACATCTACAGCCTCTATCACCACCCTATCCTCCTCTCTCAGAGCCAAAACAACACATGTCCATCGATGCACCCTCTGCACTAACTGAGGTGCCTCCTCATCCTCCAAAATAGTACTCAACCCAACCCTCTAAGTACTGGATCGATCGCCACTACGCCCACCTCTAGTCCTCACTCCACCACCTGCACCCCCAAGTCCAAGATCAAACCCCCCATCATCTCCCCTCCCCCTACCACCATCTCTCCCACTGTCCCATCCACCATCTCGGCCTCCAACCCTCTCTCTGTCATGACCACCACCCCTCCCTCCATCCCGACCACCCCTCCCTCATCGTACCTGATGATTCCTCCTCATGAGCATCCCAACAACAGGATGAGAGACATTTGTAAGTGGAACTGGTCGAGTCTAGGCCCAATGAGCATCAAGTTGGGGAGTAGTGCTTACAAACAGATTAGATTCAAATATCAGTACCACATCAGATAAAAGATGACGTAACATAGAGTAGATAGATTATAAAAGCAGTAAGGAAATTGAACAAGAGAGATGATGAAATAAAAATAGACCTGCATCTACGGTGGCGGATCGCCATGTCCACACAATAGGAAGTAACCCTGCAAACTCAGTACGAGTAGCATCAACTGATACAACACCACCCCAAATGGCAGAGTCCCTCGACCTACAAGCAAAATAAGCAAAAGAATCAGACATATCCTATCACTCACCAAACTGATGCAGCACCCTATCGGTGTTGTGAAAATTAATCATGTGAACATGGTCAGTCACATGACCAATCAAATATCTCCACTGCTAGCAAAAGGGAAGATGGATGTCCTCTCCATCCCAAACAAGAAAATCTCTATACAGCCTCTATATGAAATAGGGCATCATATCAAGCTACTGATGCCAATACAACAAATGACCCATGTGGGTCTGAACAATGGCTCCATCGTACATATACACATACGACCTGTCTGCAGGCAAAGCACGTGTACCAATAGGACAATAGACAACTATGTGCTCCCACGCCCATATCTGGAGGAGGGTGGCGCCACAGTCGAGTGACTTACCATTAAGGTAAGCCACGTAGAACATGTGAAAGTGCATATAAGCCAACATGCATGGCCCCCATGCATAAACAGTGCAATCCCAGACCATACTCTGCAAAACAGTACCAAAGCCAACAAAAAATCCACGTTGTCGACGATCGGGTCATAAGATACCACAAATCAAACTGCCCAGTAGAGTGGATAGCCTGTCAAGGCCCAAACCAAATCTAGACCATAGAATATCATAAGCACTAGATAACCCAAGCTGATCTTGGGGCAATCCAGAGAGCTCCATCAAGGAAACAATACCATAACGGGTGGCATACTCCACAAGCGCACCCTAGATCGAAAGATGGAGGATGCAGTACACATCCTCCAATGTAACAGTACACTCTCTAGTGGGTAACCGGAAAGTGCATGTCTCAGAATTCCAACACTCTACAAGAGCAGAGATCAGACCCCTGTTGGTCATGATCTCTGGCATATAACATATCCAATACAATCCTAAGTCCCTAAGAACTGACCTCTCATCCTTCGAGAGCTGGAACTTGTAAACAAGACCCGCCGGTCTCGACTCCCGACAGCGTAGAATCTGCCTGGTAAACTACACAGAGAAATAAATTAAAAAAATATCAGTATAAGTCATACAAGAAAGTGTCAAAAGCCAGAATATGTAGAAATCAGACAAGGAAATCAGGCAGACAGTTCTAAAAAAGTGATTGTGGCAATAAACACTTCAACTGCGGTTCACTTATGCGATTGCAAAACATAATCCTCAATTGCGGTAGGTAAAACTCAATTGTGGCAGGCAAGAAATATTAGTGCAGTACACTTATCAAATGTGGCACTTGATCGGCAATTGCGTCATTCAAACCGCAATTGCGGCAAAACCATAGACGATTGCGGCACAACAGGCAAAAATTCAAAAAACAACAATTTTTTGAAGTGAGAAAAACAAGCATTAATGACATGCAAAGAGATAAAAAACACCAGACGTCCTATGCCAGCTGGTCTCTGATACATCCGGACTCATTCAAATATGTGTGTAACTCCTGGTAAGCCCGACATCGCACGAAAATAGGAGAAAAAAAAGCAAGAAAACTAAGCACAAACTCACCAAGGTTCTAAGAGCTCCAAGAAGGCAATGTGACAAATGAATGGCTCTCTTGGATATTTATAGGGGTTCCCACAAACCCTAATTTCACAAGGAGGTCTAATTTATCTTCCCGGTCCCTGAAAACTTCCACACTCAATATCAGGAGCAATATAGGACATTTTTCAAATCAGTCAGCTACCTAGATTCAGAAATTGCAGTTTCAACAAATTAACACTCATGTCAAGACTTTACGCTCAAATTTTTTGAGGGGGCATAAATACACCTACTATCGTCAGGGAAAGCTAGAGCAGGATCAAATCAAAGAATCTTTGACACAGTGTGTCAAGTCACATCGCATCAAAGAGGGGCAAATGTAGACACCCTAAAATGGACAGACTTGCGACTTGACATTAAAAACACTAATTTTCATCTATTAATTAACATTTTTTTAATCATTAATTAATCATCTCTTTTCTTCCAAATTCATTCTCCAAATCATCTAATCAAATTCCCAAAATTAATTAAATAATTAATTTTATTTAATTAATTAACCGTAATTGATTAATTATCATTAATTAATTAATTAAATTCAATTTCCTAGAGTTTAAATTCAAATATTTAAACTTACTAATTAAATTCTTCCAATTAAATTAATTTAATTTCATCAATTAAAGAAATTCTAAATCAAAAATAATTCAATTATCTTACATGTTGAAAACTTTAATTAAATAAATGAATTACATATTCATTTATATTCAAAGAGATAACTCCAATCAGATCACATGGGTTACTCCACCCATCTCTCTAGTCCACATGGGTAACTTCACCCACCTCTTCAGTTCAAAAAGGTAACTCACAATTAGCTCTTCAGTCAACCAAACTCTATCTCCTCTTTACCAAATGAAGAGGTGGAGTTTACTGGTGGCTTCTCCAGTTCCTTTTAATCTCAACCATTCATCTCCTATCTCTGGGATTGATCTCAACCATTCATATCATCCTCAATTCCTATATAATAAACCCTTCATAACCATTTGAAGGATCCATGATTTCAAGCTCTTGTGCGCCATTACTATGTCAGTTTGGTTCTAGCATTCAAGCCATCTTGCGATCACACACCCATTTCAATTAGCAAATTCTCGACCCTTCTCAAGTCATAGACGCTGCCACACCAATACTGAGCATCAAAAACAACATTTTGAAAGGAGTAGAGAGAGACAATAGAAGCTTCGAGCACTTTGGGGTTTGCATTTATTTGTTTTCCTTTCATTGCGTGTACATTTTATTGGTTACGTTTCAAGTTATTCATTTTAGTAGTTCTTGTGTACTTAATTTCTATCATTGTAAAACCTTTGCTACTAACCCTCGCCTTTGGAAAGCTTGGGAACCATGAATCATGATTGAGAGAGGTGTACAATAAGTTGTATTTGTTACATCTATTCAAAGAGAATATTTTGTGTTGGAAATATAGATGGAGTAACTGAGAGGGGAGGGGTGAATCAGTTACCACAAAAATAAATCCACAAGTCCCTTAGATGTCTTAAATATATACTGTTGTTACTCGGTAGATTAACTTATTATTG
>MU225217.1:1837164-1875013 GCA_018584345.1 Thuja plicata | reverse complement strand
ATAAACATTTACAAATAAAATCCTTTGCAGGCCGACAACACTGTCCAAAAATGATATTCCAGTGTTGACCAACTGATGCTCGGTGAATACTGCAGATTCTGTGAAAATCCTTCGGTAACCGACTGAAGTCGGTAAGCACTGACTTTCCTTCACATTTTCTTTGATGACCGACTGAACTCGGTAAAGACTAAATTTCTTTGTTTGACCGAGAGAACTCGGTAGTAACTAACTTCTCGGTATATTATTCTGGAGTGCTCGGTAGACTCTGTAAATAGCTTCTCTTACCGTCTGAACTTGGTAGACTCGGTTAACTGCCTTGCTGAACATTCTGAGCACGGTAGACTCTGTCTAATGACTGATATGACATTTGTGTAACATCAAGGACAATACATAATTAAACAATTGTTTCCAACATTTTGTTATGTTGTTTAGTTGATTTTTACTTTTAGGTAATTCAACGTCATGGAACCCTTGAGTCTTGTAATCTATGTTTGTATATTTTTATTTGAGTAAATGGTATTTGCTTTTGCATTAATGTATGTCTTATTGTGTAAACTTTAGAAAACAAAATTGTTCATCAAACTTAGTATCATGTTCTAGGTTAATCTCTCTTGGGTTCCCTGGTGGGGCGTTACATAAAGTTAAGGATTGGACAGGAACAATCATCAAAAACTACAAATCCTATAAAATTTATCCATCAAAATCAGAAACTAACTGCATCACTAAACAATTTAGGAGATTCTTCCCAAAAAAAATGCAACAAAATTGGAGCTCAGATGACCAAGTTATGAGCGTTTGAAAATTGTCTTCCAAACAGAAAATGCAATCCATGAGGGGGTCAATTTTTTTTTTAAATGATGATGTCAGCAAAACACTATGTTAAACTTGATGGCTTTATGGTCGTTTGAAAAAATTGATAACCCTTGAAAATGAAAATCAAATGCCTGTCAATTTTAATCGCAGAATGAAATGATGTCACCTAATTACTATGAAGAATGACTGGGCATTTGCTGACATGTAGTTTTTATGTCTCTATGACATGACATGTCAGTTGGTGACTCGATTTGAGGTTGTTGCATGTACTTGTGCTGACTAGGTGTCTCTCCATTGTGAGTGTGAATTGTGGACCTGCAAACCTGCACACAACACTTCAATAGATCATTGCATTAGTGGGTTAGTAGCATGAAATTCATCAAAATAGAAAATAAAAACTATTAGAAATTTATCTATTACTTTCTAATTAAGGTGAGTTTGATCTATTAAGATACTATCAGATTAAACATTTTAGATCAGTGACTAGATTACCTTATGATGGAAGATTCAAGTGAGTATGATGCAATAAATGCATACTTTATTCAAGATTTTTCTAAAACCCATGCAAATTAAGCCAAAAATGCCAAATCTAGGCTAAAAATGCATCTAAGGGTTAATTTCTATGATCAAAGATAAAAGAAACTATGGTGCAATTCAACTATTTAAGATGCAAAATTAAACACTAGATGAACTGAGCATTATAACATTGTCATCAAAATGAATTCCATGTGAGCTTAGGAGGAGCTTGGTTTTCTATGAACTCCATGAGAAAGGGTGATCAGGATTCAAACTTAGTGAAGGGTTAATATTCTCCCTTTCTTGATCCATGTGAGTTAATCCATGTGATTTTCTTTAATTGGCTTCATTTGTACTTTCTTGTTTGTTAGAGGATAAGATAATTTAGTTGATTTATTTAAGTCCTTTTTATTCGCAATTATAGAAAATGGGTTCATTTAATTAAATGGACTTGGACTTTTAATTAAATGACTTGATTTAATGATTTACTACCCTTGATGCTTGATTAGGAATTAATTGATGATTGATTTAATTATGCAAGCCTATCGATCAAATGACTCACATAATCAAGACTAGTATAAGGTTCAATGCCTTTGATTAGGACTTTACCCTATTTTATTAAGTGTTAGGGTCAATTATTTGAGATTTGGGGTTCTTGGTTTACTAGAACAATTTCTGGTGATTACATTTTCCCCTCTTTGAATCGATGTGTGATCAGCGCGTTGATTCAAAGAACATCTGATGTCAAAACAATGAATAGTTTGATATTAAGCAATGAAACTATTCCTAATTAGAAATTGATAATGAACATAATTTAATGAAGATCGAATGAAGATCCAAAGATACCAGTTCTGAACTTGATTGAACAAAGACCGATAATATCAACTTCAAACTTGATTAAATGAAGATCAATAGAGAAAGACCAGAATGTTCATCTTGATATGTAGTGATGAAACTGAACACTTGTCTAATGATGATGACAACTAACCAATTTGATGTGAAGTGACAAAATTTATCAATGTTAGAAAGACTCTTAAACCATAAGGTTCATTTGAAGGAATAACTAGCTTGATGAAGTACGATGAAACTGACTACCATTAAGAGACTGGTTGGGGTAATTAACTTGATATGGGTCCTAATCAAGCTAATTACCTAATTAGGAATACATTACTAGATTGATGCAATCTGATGAAATAGATATGCCCCTAGAGATTCAACTGAGTTGAAATAGATTAGATGTCTATTTGAGAAATTTGATGGGAAGTGATGAAATCCCTCATGCAGAAAGATCAAATAACCTCAACTTGACACGGATTCAAATGAAGTTGAGATACCACTAGTGTTGATTTTGTGCTTGATTCGATGATTAAGTTCAATTATCATCCTGATTGCTGAAGAATATTTGATTTGAAATTTGATGATGTATTGATCATGCCCCCTCAAGATTGAAATTGAAATATGCCAAGGCACCACATTGATTTCACCTTAATCGATTAATGAAAAGCATTGGGTTGTGATTGGGAATAATGTTGAGTTGATTTGATTTGATTTCAATGAGGTTGTAGATGATTGAGAGCAACCTTCATCTTTGATTTAGATAATCCTGACCAAGTTTGACCAACTTTTGACTAGCTTTGACTTAGTGTGACCATGGTTTGACCATGTCAGAGTGATTTGGAATTGGTTTGAGTATATTCAAAATTGAATCTGCATTGATAGGATTGATTTCACCAGTGGTCAACTGTGCTTGACCAAGGTTTGATTAAAGTGTTCATTTGAAATTGGAGGTTGGATTTTGATTTTGATCTTAAAATGGACTCAGGATACTCAAATTAGGTTATGTTGTCAATTTTGAGTTGATATGGTGATTTTGAAAATTTGGACAAAATGGATATAAAAGGGGCTTAAGGGGTCACTTTCAATTCATTTTTACCTTCACACTTTTTAAACCCTCAAGCCCTCCTTTGAGACAAAATGGTGATTCTGATCTAGAACCATCAATTAGAGTTGTAGAGATAGCACAACAAGCCACAAAAATACCAGAAACTAGTAAGTGACCTAATTCACCTCGTATTTCCAAAATTCTATGAAAATTTTAGTGTTTCTTTACATGTTTTTCATTCTCTTTTTCATTGTATCGCATGAAAATGAAATTTGTCACATCAGTAGTAATCTTTGATTGTATGACACTATGGTGAAATGTGTTTTGTCATTTCCTGTGCTGAGTTTGGTCATTTCAAGAATCCCCTTCTATCACACAATGTATGTTTCTTTTGACCATTGTATTGTACGTTATTGTGTACTTTATAGTATCAGAATATTTTATTATATTGTCCCTTATAAATGATTGTACTATATTATGGTTAACTACATAATATCACATAGGAAACAATGGCTTGATTTCGTCAATTCTTCATTGTTGTTTGGTCATCGTAATTTTCATTTTGATTTATTCATTTGATTCTTGATGTTGTATGATGTTTTTGTTTCATATTAATGCTTAATTTACTTGATTTGATCATGTACAGATACCTTTTCATGTTGATTTTTTATTTAAGTGTAGCTAAATGATCCATAGTTCCATTGTGCCTATCCACAGACCAAGAGATTGATTCATGACTTATCTACTAAGGATAAGGTGTTTCTTGATCAATGTGGGCTCAGAAATTCACTACCATACCTGATATCTATGTGAACCACGATTTTCTTACCACACTAGCTGAGAGGTTCCATTCAGAGCATAACACATTCCACTTAGTGACTGGTGAGATCACAGTGACATCAAAGGATGTTTATAGGATTTTGAGGATTACGATCATAGGAGATCTTGTTTGCTATGATTAGGAGCCTGCCTAGGGCATTGTTGCATTACAGAGGGTCTTTTGGGATCCCAATATTTGAGATAGACATTTGAAATGGGATCACATTATGACCCATTATTCTACAGATTACCCACTGGCCTATGTTATTGTGTTGGATGATATCAGTTTTTGGGTACTGATCATGTTGTTGATATTCATGTTTTGTCATTGATGTCAACATATGTTTCTGTGGAGAGAACAGAGTGGTTACTTGACTGGAAGAAGTGTACGGACACTGTAAAGATGTTTCAAAATGATCAAAATTGGTTATATAAAGAAGGATGTGTGTTTACCTTATTCCTAAGGTTGGTTGGCTTTATGTTACATATTGAGGCTGTTACAATTATTTTGGTGAAGACTGGTTTTTGGACTGTAATTGTGATACTTGACAGAGAAGGTCTCTGTGTTTTGGGTATATCTTATTGGAAAAGATATTTCTGGTGAAGCGAGCTTACTAGAGGACTGTTGACATATTTTGGAATGATGAGTTGTGTTCAATTGTTGTGTGATAACTAATGATGTCAGTTGTGGCATGTATTCTGGAGGAGACCTATTTTGGTGGTTGACTTTAGACATGTAGAGTGTATTATGAATTGTGAGCATGGATTGTGGATCTTGGAGCATAATTGATGGATTGTAAATGATGTTTACTTGGTATAAGTACTGTGTGTATCTTAGAAAGGGGTTATATAATTATTTGTATATTGGAAAATCCTAATTGTCTGACCTAATTAATTATTTGTGTATTAGGAAAGCTTAACTGGCTGACCTAATGAATTATTATTATCTAGGGTATATATGAGTGATCTTTTCTTTTGAAAAGATGTGGTAGTGGAAGAAATTGTAAAGGAAGAGAAGTGAAATCTGTGAGGTTTGTTTTGCTGCTAGATGTAGAGAAGAGTTTGTGATAAGAGTACTTCATTGGAACTGACCAAGCAAAGACAGTTGCTATCAAATAGTTCACTAGATTTTATATTTTCTATATACACTTGTTCGGATTGTGAATCCTTGAGGGTGGCTTTAACCTTATTTTGGCAGTGAGCCTACTACTTTTCTTGACTCCTAACAGGGTTTGTCTCCTAACAGGGACTGTGTACTGTAATGTTGTAATAAGCTCCTAACAGGGATAAATCCTGTAAAAGGGATACTATACTCTTAGTACATTATTTGTGGTTGCTAATTCCCACCGGGGTTTTACCTATAATAGGGTTTCCTTGACAACAAGTATTGTGTTATTGTGTTGGCATTTACTATGTTATCATTTGCATTGAATTTTTGGTTTACAAAGTTTAAATTTTAATAATCTATATCATAACTGATTCACCCCCCTCTTAGTTGTCTTGTGGATTGTTATTCCTAACACATTATTGTGTTTATTGGATGTGTTGTGATGTCGGATCGGAGTCACCAGGGTTTCCTTTGTGGATGAAATAGGATATTAGAGGACATGCTCACTACACCTAAGAAGTTCTTGTGGGGTTCTTGTATGCTTCACCATATGTACCATGAGCTCGATAATGTTTACAAGGAGAATCCCCATTTGGACAAGACCAAGTATTGGAGATGATAGCTCGATAATCTTACTATAGTTTTCTAGAATTTATATGTAGATACAGAGAGATGGCCTAATGTAAGGAGAAGCTATCATATATGTTATATAGTTGACCTCTGATTGGTAGAGTTTCTCCTTTGGTGAAGAGATTTATGAATACACGTGTATAAGAACTCTTCGGGAGGCAGCACAATGTCTCTACTGAGTATACTACATATGTTCTATTTTCTAATGAGGAGAGATAGGGGTGGGTTCCACAATTATCTTACCCATTAGCCATACAAGAGCCATGGAACAACATCCTGTGAGATGAGAGCACCTTCCTAATATTACTGATATTGGTAGCACACCTGCTTATAGATAGTATTTGATTTGACATTCATTCCCTAGGTTTATTGATCCTATAGAGAGAGTTTCTCACCTTGAGGATTATTATTTACCTCCACGAGGATAGGGCAGAGGAATGGGTAGAGGATAGAGGGATGCTACCCCAAGAGCTAGAGATCATGGCGTAGGAGCTAGCACTAGCAGGACCATTATCATTGGGCAGCAGCGCAGGCATGGAGAGGGTGGCACACTAGTTCCATTGGTGTTACCACAGAGGGTGATGTGGAGATGGGAGCCATAGAGGATGCATCGAAGGAAGGTGGAGATGACTAGAAGGTATGATCATGGTTTGTGGACAGAGGTCACTTGGCATAATGTGATAGATAGGGTAGGCCTATAGATGTTGGTGGGGATGAGGCTGCCAGAGAGGTTCTTGTAGTCAACGCTCTTGTACAGGATCTGGTGAGGAAATTAAGGGGTTGAATTAGGAAGTTATAGACATATTTGGCAGTAACATAGTCACATGTGGTTGAACGTGATTGGAGGATTCAAGAACTAATCATTGAGAGAAACACGACACAACACAAGGTGACACATCAAAAAATTCAGATGGCATATTACTACAGGCTATACAGTAGTTTTTTTCCTCCAGATCGTCAGGATCCATTGTATTATATATTTTTTGCGTAGTCCAAGGATTTTTTTCCTGCCCTTGTTCCTGATTGTGTTGATGTTCCATCTAATAGTCTGCCTCCTAGTGGTGAGGGTGCTTGTGAGAACTAGAGTTTAGTTTCCATGCCCATTTTTCCATATGATGTACAGTGACCCATTGATGATATTCACTTGATTGTTCATAATATTTGATACTTGTCACTTGAGACTTGATTATACCCCCAGATACACTTGATGATAGTTTGACACATGATTCAATCTCGTTGTGCTTTGATATATTGACACTCTGGTTATATAATATGAGTTGCTCCTTTCAATCACTATATGATGTGCATGTATGGTATTTCTTATACTTATGGATGTATTTACTTTCCATGTTTTTTTACTATGGATGCACTTTCTTTTCAATATGATACTATGTATGCAAATGAATACACCGATGTTATTGCATTGTTTTCCTTTATGTAATTCAAATGGTATTGTGATTAGCATGTATTTCAATGTTTTTAATGTTTATGCCATGAGTTTACTAATATTCTTGATGCAATGAAAGCTTAATATAGTGTGCATTGTGAATCCATGTGATATGATTATGTATGGAACTAAAATCTCATGCAGGTGATGTCTTTGTTTTAATATCCAAATACTCAATCACGTCAATGATGATGGTCATAGTTGACCGCTGATGCAAGGAATTATGTCAATCTCAATTGGAACTCCAAGATTACCTAGCTCAAGAAATAATACCAAAAACTAAATGCAAGCTAAGAATGAATGCAAGCTACAACGTTAGTCACTTTAATCTTTCAACTATTTTTATGATCATTGAGCAGTTTGGAACATCAAAGTTAGTATAACCCTCACTGGTGCCACTACGGCCATGAGAATATGAATATGACTTTCATCGGATGAATTATCAAAATAAACACAATCACCAAGGCATAAAGATCTAGGATGACTTGACTGTGACTTCCCTTTGATATTGAAAATTTCCACAAGCATCGCAACATGTAGAGCCAAGATGGCCTGAGTGATTCTTGCATGCACAAACAAATAAGAGATCCTTTTGTTCTTGTGCAAATAATGATATTGTGTCCACAATGACCCATTATTGTTCATATCCTTAGAAAATCACCATGTTACGCTCAATGACCCTTATGTTCATATCCTTGGGTATGTTCTTTTATATTGCACAGTACTAAGATATCACTTAAAATAGAAAAGGAGACAACTCCAATCTCACCTTAGACCTAAAATAAAAAGAGTTGAGGTATGCGTGGTGTACCACAAGGGTGGATGATCTTATCATAGACACCCAATTTATTTGATATTTTAGGATCATCGGAACCACACCCACAAGAAAAAATCAAAGAAATGTATCATGCCCCCTATCCTTTCTTCTCTAGTCTATAGACTTCGTTGAGTTACCCAAGAGACATAAGCAACCAAAAATTCATGATAATAGACAACATACAAAGAAACTATAGATCTTCTTCCTTGCCATTCTAGTCTATGGACATCATCGAGTGACTCTGAAGACATAATCAACATAGCTCAAACAGGTGTTAATGTCTAGTTTGTGTTCTTGGATTTGTTTGTTTGTTGGTGACATTGACAAACATTGATGCTTGTGTGTGTGTAGTTTTTTCTTTTTGTTTGATCACTCTCTTTGGGAAATGTATCTGATGGGTGTTTAGAAACACCTTTATGTTTAGATTAGTAGTGTTGAGATACACTATTTTATGAGATGGGTGTTGAGAAACACCATCATGTTAGTGGAAAAGCGTCCAATGAAGAGAGACCAAGAGGATTGACTTTGATTGGTGAGACAACTGACTGACAAGATATGGACTTGGTTGACAAGACTGCTTTTGGGAAACTACCCCTAGTTAAGTTAGTTTTTCCTAGGACTAAGATACAGATCAATTCCAAGCCATGATGGTGCTGAATGAGCCAACTATGTTGTATAAGATCACAAAAGTGACTAAAGATATATATACAGGAAATAGCCAAAGTAGAAAATATGGCCAAGAAATACATTGATATATGGAGCATTAGTTATAAGTGACACTTTTTTACCAAGTTTTTAGCACTTGGCAGAATTGTTATTTTTTCTATCGAGGTGCTTGTTTACCAAGTTTTCACCAAGGCACTGTTTTTGTTTTTTGATTTTTTTTTATACTTTTTCCTCCTTTTTTGTATTATGAAGGCACCTGTTAACCAGGTTTTCACCAAGATAATGATTTTTTTAGGACTTTTTCCAATGTTTTTTCTTTCTTTAGGATCATTTTTTCACTATTTTTGGATTTTTCTCAGGAACATTTTCTGTTATTTTTGGATTTTTTTCAAGAAAATTTTATGTTGTACAAACATTTGACTGTAGGATGTCAAGTATAGAATTTCTTTAGGTGGATTGTGTTGATTCGATCCATAAGTAGATCTCCTTCTTGTTTTGAAAGTTGATAAGCACCCAAGCCAAATGTTGTTTCATGATGAAGGGTCCCAGCCAGTTGGGTTCAAATTTTCCCTTTTATTCTTTGTTTTGTTGATTTTTAGGATTCTCTCTCAATGCAAGGTCTCCAACCTAAAATTTGTGATTATGAAATATCTTTTTGTACCCTTGAGACATCATTTATGATAGACCCTTAAGTGGTCGAATGCTTCTTTTCTACTTTCATCAAGTAGTTCTAATCCTTGGATTTTGGAAATCTGGTAATCTTCATCGGTTATGAGTCCTTGTAAAGAGATTATGAGTGTTGGTACCTCTACCTCAATAGGAATTACTGCTTCTAAACCATACGCCAATAAAAAATGTGTTTCCCTATAGGTTTTCTAATATTGTTCTTGTATGTCCAGAAAGGTGGATTACGTTGAAGGTGTCAATCCTTGTTAGGTTTGTTCACTGTTATATGTAAGAGTTTGAAAATTATTTTGTTGGAAACTTCATCCTTTCCATTCCCTTGTGAGTAGTAGATAGAGGATCAATATTGGGTGAAGTGAAACTTCTCACATAGTTCATAAATATCCTTGTTCTTGAATTTCCCTTCAATGTCAGTCACAATAGAGGAGGGTATCTCATACATACAGATAATGTAGTTTAGAATAAACATTGACACTTGTTTGCTAGTCACCTTGATTAAAGTGACGACTTCCACCCACTTTGTGAAGTACTCCACGGTGGTGATAATAAACTTGTGCCCATTTGATGATGAAGGATATATTTTAACAACAAGGTCAAAGGCCCCTTGTTGAAATGACTAGTGTGTGATAAACGAAAATAACTCTCTAGCAGGAGCTTGAATCAAGTTACTGTGTAGTTGGACTTTCTTGCAATGTTTTCTATATTGAACTGCTTTGTGTTCCATGTTAAGCTAGTAATACCCCACTCTCAAAATTTTCTTAGCTAATAAAAGGTTGTTCGAATGGGATCTACAAATACCTTTGTAAACTCTGTGTAATGCATGTGTTGACTCTTCATGCTCTAAACACCTAAGTAGAGTACCATCTACATTGTGTCTATATAAGTCATTAGCTATGATTAGATAATGTAATACATTTTGGATAAGGTTTATTTTCTCATTTTTAGATACACCATCATGGATGATGTGGTCTTAGGTAAGAATAAATTTGGCTATAAATAATGGCCCAAAATTGAACATACTATTTGGGAATCTGAGGAATCATAGGCAGGAAAAGGGGGCTCTTCCTCCAGAATTCATAGCAGAATTGATGTTCTTCCATCTATAGCATTGAGACTAGATTAGCCATGGTGTCATCCACCTTGTTCTCCTCTTTGGGAATCTGTTGGAAAGTGATAAACACAGAGTATTTCTTCAAATAATTGACCATTATTTTATATGGTGAGTGATTTTCATCCTTTGTTTTATACTAATCATTGATTTGGTTTATGATTAACTGAGAATCTCCATAGATGTGTAACTCCTTGATCTTCCATTCAATTGCTAGTTTTAACTCATTTGCTAAAGCTCCATATTCGGAAATGTTTTTTGGTACATGGAAACATCATGTTGTATGATTTAGTAATTTTGTAGCCTTGAGGAATTATAAAAAGGACACCTACACCTAACCCCTATTCGGTGAATGATTTGTCAAAGAACATCTTCCACAGGCGTTCTGTCAAATGTAGTATCGCTTCATCAAGAAATTTTATAGTCAATAGTTTGTTATCTTGAAGCGGTGCATCAGCTAGATAATCAGCAATGATTTGACCCTTGATGACTTTCCTCTCCATGTACTCAATATCAAACTCACTTAATATCAACACCCATTTTCTAACCTTCCTGTCAATGTTGCCTTGTTCAACAAATATTTTAGAGGATCATTTTTGCAATTAACTTTACTCTGTGAGAAAGCATATAGTGGCAAATTTTTTGTGATGCAAATACCACTGTGAGACAATCCTTTTTGATAATGTTGTATTTGAGCTTGTAAGATACCAGGGTTCATCTTATATAGTATATTTCTCTTTCTTTCTTTGTCTTGTCCTCTTGTGCCAATAGAGATCCTAATGATGTTTTTGTAGCTGATATGTAAAGCAATAATGGTTTACCCTGAATAGGATCCATAAGTACTAGTAGATTCATCAAGTATTCTTTTATCTTATTGAAGTTTTTTTCACAATTATCATCCCATTTAAAGGTGACTCCTTTGTGCAGTGTTTTAGAAAATGGTTTATCTTTGTCTACTAATTTTGATATGAACCTCCTTATTGATTGGAGATTTCCTTTTAATGTTCTCATTTGACTGATGTTACTGGGAGGTTGTATTTCTAAGATTGCCTAAAATTTTGTTGGATCCACTTCAATTCTTTTTGTTTATACAATATATCCCAAGAGGTTCTCTGAACTTACTCCAATTGCACACTTTTTTGAATTTATCCTGAGTTGAAATTTCTCCACTCTATCAAAGATTTTTCTTAGATCTTCTATGTGGATTGTTTCGTTGATTGATTTTTCTAGTGTATCGTCCACATAGTACTCCATATTCTTGTGCATCATGTCATGGAAGATGATTGTCATTTCCCTCTGATACATTGCACCTATATTTTTAAGACCGAATGGCATTATTTTCTAGCAAAATGTGCCCCAAGTACAATTGAAAGTTGTCTTTTCCTAATCTTCAAGTGCTATATTGATCTTGTTGTAACCTGAGAAACCATCCATTAAAGAGTACATTTCATATCGATCAGTGAGATCAATGATCATGTCAATATTGGGAAGAGGAAAATCATCTTTAGGACATGCCTTGTTTCAATCTCTAAAATCAGTGCATACTCAGATAGATTTGTCATGCTTAGAAATTGGGACAATATTAGAAATCAAGTCGGTGTAAGCTATTGCTCTGATAAATTTAGCTTTTAAAAGATTTTTCATCTCTTCTTTAATCATAAATGCCATATGAGGGTGCATCTTTTGGATTTTTTGTTTTACTAGTTTGATTCCTAGAGCTATAGAGAGATGATGCATAATGAGATCATGATCTAGGCCTGATATATCTAAATAGGACCATGCAAATTTAACCTTCTTTTCTTTAAAGAACTTGGTGAACTATTGTTTTTCCTCCTCGGATAATGATTGTGTTATGCATACCATATGTAGTGCTTCTTTTTTTCCCAAGTTGATTGGTTGCATTGGTTTGATCAATACTGAAGATCTCTCCTGAAAGTGATCAGGTAGGATATCAAGTTTCCCATCCTTAAGTGCCTCTAAGAGGTTTTCACCCTTGGATATGTTAGTTATTTTTACTTGTTTGGGTTCTGATACTGCCACAATGTGGTTTTTTCCATCATACCATTTTTTCTTTTTCTTTTTTCTTTTAAGACTGAGAAACTTGATATTCCCCTCTATCATATTCATCCGTATTACACTAATGGAAGAATTAAAGGGTTAAACTATGTTTAAATAGCATGCCAAGGTATAGTCATTTGGAAAGGACACTAGGTTCATGGGTTTATTATGACTCCATTCAATGATTTCATGGTGTAACAAGGTCAAATATTCAAATGGTTCAAGGGATAGCACTGCATTACCATCAAAGATCCTGATTGGTAAGTCGAGATCCATTAAGTTACTCTTCAAAGAAGTGTTTAGAATGTAAAGAGTCATAATGTAATTATGAAAGTCATTGTTAATATTATGTGAACCTAATCCAATCAACCTAGAATTGGATATTTGTCCCTCTTCAAATTGATAAGAATTCCTATGGATAACATCCATCTCAATGTCAAATATAGCATCAGAAAATGAATCTCATTCATATTCATTGGAGCTTGTTTCAGCATAATGTGGTAAATCTATAACATGAGTAATGGTTACTAGCTTCTCCCAATGAGGATGTATTTCTCCCTATTCACTTTCATATCCTTGTTCAAATTCATACTTTTGGGAGTCAGTTTAACTATCATCTGATCTATTCAAGAAACAAGCAATATTGATTGGTGCTTCTTCCTCATTGGGACTAACCTCAAGTTCTTGAATGTTTGGTTGTAATGTTGATATTTTTCCTTGATGTAGAGTATTTATTTTTCCCTGTAAGTCTAACAATATTTCATATGTTATGGGTTCATAATCTACATCCACAACGAGGTCATCCTCTTCCTCTATTTATTGTTCTATCTCTAGAGATGAGTGTTGTAGTAATATTGAGTCTTCTTGACTTAAAATCCCTCTTGATTGTTGGGAGGTGTAGGGTTCTCCTTGATAATTAGAGTTTTATCCTTGTATATGTAGCAACCTTTCATATGAAAAGGGGAAAATTTTAGCTTCTTCCTCAGATTCATCTTCCTCATGATAAAAAAAATTGGACCATCCCAGATGAGTGGGATATCTTCTTCTTCTTTGTACCCTAATCTCATTTTATCTTTGGGATTCCTAAAATTCATGTGAATGGGATCAAAAAGACCTTATTTATTATTTCCAAGAGTACCTTTACCCTTGTATCCCATTTTGTGCATTATAAGATAACCCTTTCCATATTTTTCAGGAGATATTTCAACATGTTTGACTTATTGAGTTGATTCTATTTCTTCTCCTTTGTATAGCCATCCTAGCACATATTTTTCTTCATTCTCATTGGTAAGAGAGGTTTTATCTTTGATGAATGTTCCATTATATATTGTGCATGCATTAGAGCTAGAGGGTTTAAAAGATGATGATGTTTTAACATAAGACCTAGGAGAGGTTGGTAGATCATACATGGATGAAAATGGATCAATTTTGTATTCTCCCATTCATGTCTCCTTGATTTTCAATTTTTGTTCAAAATCCCTTAGTACACTAACTCTAGAACTTTCATCTTATTGATCTTGAGAGGCTTCTCAATTATGAAGGATCATGCTATCAGTAGCTTGTTTTAATGTGTTGCAAGAACAACTAGTATTTGTTTTTATGCTTACCTCTACTCCATTGTAAGGAAACTTCACACGCTGATAGTATGTGGATGTTACATCTTACATGTAATGACCATAGCCTGCCTAATAAGATGTTGTACACAAAGGGTAAATCAAGGATTTGGTAATTATACCTCTCTTAATGGGTCCTACCCTTATAGGTAATACAACCAATCCTTTTGATGATCTTTCTTCTTTGTCATAGGATTTTATTGTGATTTTCCTCCTTGGATCTACAACATGTTCAAAGAAACCCAATGCTTTAACCAGATTGAATGTACAGATATTCAAACCAATGTCTTCATCTATTAAGATGTGTTTGACTTGATGTTTGTGGATTAATACCTCTATGTACAAAGGCTGATAATGTGGATGGCATAGCAACTTATCATCTTCCTCACAAAAGGATAGATAGTGAGGTGAAGTCAAGTGACCCACCATTGTTTGGAATCAATTAATATCTAAATCTTTCCGAATAGTAGTTTCAAGAAGGGAAGTTTTGAGGATCTCTTTGTGCAATGGTGAGATCTTAAGAAATTCAAGAATGGAAATGTGAGCAGGAGTATGCAACAATAGATTGACCAAGTTGTAGGTTTTTGAGGATGTTGATGAGACCAATTGTTTGGAAGTTTAAGATTTGGAGGATGATACCATTTCTTGTTTGGATGATACACATTTCAGGGTGACTTTCTGATGTTGGCTTTGAGTTACTGCATTGGAATACTCATATTATTATGTGTCTTTGATAATGATGACATTGGTCAAATGCTCAGAAGGTTCAAGCATGTTAATCACATTGTTATCTGAGTACGTATAATTCACTTTAGCATCCTTGGAATTTGAAGGTCCACCTTTTTCATACTTAGGTAGACATTCCTTGAAAGTCACATGATTCTTGTTGGTCATATGACCATCCTCTATAATTGTCTCATTATCAATTAGATCTTGGATCACATGCTTAATCTTCATGCATTTGTTTTTTCTATGACATTTATTATGGTGGTACTTGCAATAGTTATTTTCATTCCACCACTTTGGTTTGATTGGTGGTTCCCAAGGTCATGACTATGGAAATGTGATGATCTTTTGTGTTAAGAGAGTTTTAAATGCCACCTAAGAGGGCTCTCTTAGAGAAGTGAATGTTCTTTTAGGCCCATCTACCCAAGATTCTTTGTCCTTATTGTACCCATGATTGTCCTTAGGTAACGATGTAGTGGTAGCACCTAGGCATCTTGAATATTTCTCAAGAGATTGAAGACTGGATGCTTTGGTTTGATGCGGGATGCTTCGATAAGTCCATCATTCACCAAGTTCTTGTTCTTGTTCTAAAATTTTGAATTATTGTTTTTGTTGGAAGTGGGATTAGAATTGTTGGAGGATTTGATTTCCTTGTAAATCTTAATTTCTCCTTTCTATATCAAAACATCCTCAATTTTTATGGCACTCTCGACCATCTCATCAAAGGTCATTAATCGTTGTAATCAAAGAACAAAGTTTATCTCCAATACTAGATTGTTTGTAAAGATATCCAATTTTTCATTTTTACGGATCTTCCAAGGATATCTCGCAAATATTATCCTCCATATTTGAAGAAATAATATGAAGGCTTCTCCAATCCACTACTTTGTGTTGCATAGATCCAACATAGTGACCACATGTTTGATATTATAAGAATAATGTTGGATAAAGTGTTTGATTGAGTCTTCAAAAGATCTGATACTACCTAAAGGTAGCTTAGAAAACCATTCCATAGAGGAACCGCCCAAACTTCTCATAATTTTCCACATTAAGTATGTCTAGCCATGCATCAACTCCATGCTGAGAGTACACAATTCTCTCACATGATCTTGGGGGTCACTATCTTTGATTTACTTGTCATACTTAGGAATCTCAACCTTTGAGGGAAAAGGTTGCATGAACAAGTATTTTTTGAATGGAAAAGGACATATGGCCTCCAAGGAGTATTTTTTTGAGGTTTTCTTTTTCTCTTTCTTCATCTACATAAGCTCGGATTATGTTTCCTAAAGTTGTTTCATTAGAAGAGATATGTATGTTTCCTCTTCTTGTAGTATGAGTCAGTCAACGTCAAAATCTTTATGAAGCAAGATACAGGAAGTACTTTTCTTTGTCAAGTTGCAAAAGTGTTTGCATCATCTTTTGAAATATTTTGTCTTGTTGACACTTATGGATATCTTCTTCTATGATTTCCTCATCAGATCTACCATTATGTGTGATGTTATTTTTGTGTGTGCTATGATTTCTATAATTGGCATGATTTACCAAGGATTTCCTGACATGTTGGAATTGTTGTGTTGACTAGTAGCAAATGATTGATATTGATAACCATAAGATTGATGTAGACGGGTTGATTTTTGTGCAGAGGATTGATTTTGAATCAGAGTCTTTGTTACAAATTTAGATTTTTAACATGATGAAGGTCCCAAAGTTGAAGTGTCTATAGATTTTCCCTTTGAATTAGGATTTCCCTTTTGATGTTGACTCTTGGTTTGTATTGGCATGAAAATTGATGTGACCGATAGATAGAAGTAACTAGGTTAATTAGATCAATATCTAGATAGGGAAGTGATGACTTGTTGATGCAAGGAGGGATGGAAAAATGGGGCCCAAGGCACTCCTAGCTATCCAAGCTTGCTTGCAGAAAAACTCAAAAGAAACAACACAGAAAGGGAGAGAAGAAACGACATAACTTTATATTATTTCAACAAAGTTATTATATGTTGGGTTGTAAGGCCTTCCCAATCTCGGTCATATACATTCAGATCTTTACAATATAATATTCATACATGAAAGGTCATAGACCTACCATTTGAATTTTCTAACATTATATTTTATATCCCAAATTCATGCCCCCAAATCTAAGAACAGAAAAGCAAATATATGCAAGAGTCCACTAAAGAGTTCAGCACTCAGACCCTAAAGATCCAACATAGGAAATAGACAAGACCCAAATTTAGGTCTACACACATCCCAATGAGAGATCCCAACATTAATTACACTATGAAAATTAAATACAGAAGTCAGCCAGAAGATCCAACATCAAAATACACAACTTGGTAAGAAAGCTAATTGAGCACAGAGACCAGATGATGAAAAATCACCAAGCAGCCAAACATCTACCAAGACTCATCGATAAAGCAAGATAGAAACAAGTAACCAAGCCTAAGTGGAGAACAAGCAATTCTTCAACCAACCAAGCAAAAGCAATTACCGAGCACTCTATTGAGCAGCCTCCAATAAGCTACTAAACCAAAGAAAACATATTTTTGGTTGATCAGGATTGCCAAAGAACCCAAGATGCTCCTGCATCAAACACATAGGGTTAAAAGAAATGATTCTTTGAATCATGTGTTAGGACCAACTTGAATTCAATCCAACTCAAATTGAGAAATCTAAGATGATTCCTCAATTAGTCTGCTCTTTCATTTTATCAGATACTACATGTAATTCTTTCCTCTTATACTTCTGCCAATTCTGTGTTTCAAAATCTGCTCAACTCTTCTATATCTTTCTTAGGATAATCACTTGGTACTGTCACTTTTTCATGAGGTTCATGATATTCATACAAATCTGAAACATTGAATATAGGTGATATATCCATGCCATCAGGTAATTCTACTGCATAACCATTTCCACTGCCAAATCTTTTCAATATCTTGCAAGGACCAAATTTCTTCATTTTCAATTTATCATATGTTCCAATAGGAAATTTTCCTTTCTTCAAATGAACCATAACTGCATCACAAACTTCAAAATTCCTATATCTTCTTGATCTATCTACACTATGCTTGTATTTCTGATTACTTTGCTCCAACTTATGTTTCACTTCCTCATGCAATATCTTCATACACTCAGCAAAAAATTTCTGCTTCAGCACTTCTTTTCTCTTCTCTAGAAATATCTCTTAAGTTTAATATACCTCTCGGTTGTGTGCCATGAACAATCTCAAAAGGTGTCTTTCCAGTACTTTTGTTCACTGAACTGTTATATGAAAACTTTGCTTGTGCTAAAATAAAATTCCAATTACTCGGTGTGTCTCCAACTAGGCATCTCAACAAGTTACCCAAACTTTAGTTTACAACCTCTATTTACCAATCATTCTATGGATGAAATGTATAACTATACTTCAACTCAGTGTCCAACTTCTTCCAAAGTTTTTTTCCAAAAATAGCTAACAAACTTACTGTCTCGGTCTGAGATGATACTCTTCGGTAATCCATGCAATCTGACAATATCCTTAAAGAAAAGACTGTTATATGCACTGTATCTGATGTTTTCTTACATGGTATGAAATGTGTCATCTTATAAAATCTATCCACAACAACAAATATGGAATCATTACCTCTTGTTGTCCTCAGTAAGACAAGAACAAAATCCATGTTGATATCACTCCAAAGTTTCTCATAAATAGAAATCGGTGTATACAATCCAATATTTTGACTTACTCCTTTTCCAACTTTTCACAACTTTTCACAAATTTCTGAACATCCTTATACAAATGAGCCAAAAAATACCCTTCGTTAAGCAAACTCAATATCTTATCAATTCCAAAATGTCCAACCAAACCACTACTATGTTTTTCCTTGATCAAATTATTTCTCATTGATCCTCTTGGTATACACAACTGAATACCTTTGAACAACATATCTTCTTGAATGAAATTCTTCATACTTATTCAGTTGATTTGGAATAGGTGCTCTACATACTCTCCACTGCTCAGAAAAATCAGGGTCATTTTCATACAAATGATTCATACCATCAAAACCAAGAACCTCAATTCTCATTTCAATCAACAAAGATATTCTTCTACTCAATGCATCAGCAACTCGGTTAGAAACTCCACTCTTATGCTTTATCACCAATGTGAAACTCTGCAATTACTCTACATATTTCATATGGGTCTTATTCAACTTATTTTGACTACCCAAATACAACAAATCCTTATGATCAGTATACAAAAGAAATTCACTTGGCATCTAATAATGTCTCCATTTCTTCAGAGCTTGAATAATAGCATATAATTCTTGATCATAGACAAAATATTTCCTTTTTGCATCATTCAACTTTTCACTAAAGAAAGAAATAGGTTTTCCCTCTTGAGTCGACACAGCTCCTATTACACTTCCACTTGCATCACATTCAACTTGAAGTACCTTATTGAAATTAGGTAAGGCTAATATAGGTAATTTAGTAACCTTTTATTTCAAAGTCTCAAAACTCTTATCAGCTCCATGTGTCCATTTGAATTCACTTGTATCTCCCCTAATTGTCTCAGTCATAGCATTACAAATAGAACTGAAATTTTTGATGAATTTTCTATAAAAACTTGCCAATCCATGAAATGATCTTACCTTACTAACATTTTCAGGTGTAGGTTAACTAAGTATAGCTTCAACTTTCTCAGGATCCATCATCAAACAATCATCTGAAATCACAAAACCTAAATACACAAGTTCTTCTTTCATGAAGGAACACTTTTTCAAGTTTATCAACAACTTTTCCTCTTTCAATCTCTGTAACACTTGCCTTATATGCATCAAATTCTCTTCTCTACTCTTATTGAATATCACAGTATCATCTAGCTAAACAATCACACATTTATTCAATAATTTCTTCAAAACCTCATTCATCAATCTCATAAATGTACTCAGTGCATTAGCTAAACCAAAGGGCATAACTAACCACTCATAGAAACCTTATTTTTTCTTGAAAGAATTCTTCCACTCATCACCTTCTCTAATTATGATCTAATGATACCACTCTTCAAATTAATTTTGGTGAAATATTTTTCTCCACTCAAATAATCCTTTATATCATCCATCCTCGATATAGGAAATCTATACTTAATTGTTATCTTATTGATTTCTCTTTAATCAGTATACATTCATCATTCTCCATTCTTATTAGGTGCTAACACTATTGGTACTACACATGGACTAAATTTCTCTGATCAAACCCTTGTTCAACAACTCATGAACTTGTTGGTTGAGTTCCTCATTTTCAGTCGATGTGGTGCCTTATTTGGAAAACTTACTCCAGGAATCAAATCCATACAATGAATAATATCTCTCATTGGTAGAAAACCATTAGGTACATTATCTGAAATTATCTCCTTTTACTCAATAAGTAATTTCTCAACTTCTACAGGAACTTTATCTTATGTAATCTCACTCGGTTTGTTAGGAATCAAAGCATAAAAAATATCATTCCTTTTCAAATACTTAACAAACTGTCTACCTTTCGTCAAACAAAATTTCACAGATGTACATATCTCTCCAACAGATTCTTCAACCAAAGGTAATAAGATTTGTTTCTTACCATCAACCCAAATAGTATATTTGTTCACTCTTCCATCATGTATAGCATTTATATCATATTTCCAAGGTCTACCCAACAAAATATGACAACAATCCATTGGCATAATATCACACAACACTTTATCATAATACTTTCCAATTTTCAAATTCACAAAACATTGTTCATTCACCATTAATGTATGCTCATCCTTGATCCATGAAACCTAATAGGGCTTGGGGTGCTTCATTCTTTCCAACTGTAACTTGGTGACCACCTCCTCTAATGTCAGATTCTCTGAGCTTCCACTATCAAAAATTACTTTCTAAACTTTGTCTGCAACTCTACATCTGGTCTTGAACAAACTTTTCCTTACAAGATCTTGCTTATCTTTCTCACTCCATAGTATCCTTCTGATCATTATATTTCCTTCCTTCTTAGGTTCATTTGGTGACTCTTCTTACACCAAAGCATTTCTTCTACTACCAACGTTCTTGCTTGCATGTGTACACTCAAAAGATCTATGTCCTTCTTCACCACAATTGTAACAAGTTCCTTGGAACCCTCTTTTGTCATATCCACCTCAAGAGTAGTTTTATCTTCCTTGGAATGAACTTCCACCTTTCCATTTGGTCTTTCCTTTGTCTTGATCTATTTTGTCTTGATTTGTCTTGTCCAAATCAAATCTAATATTTTCACCATGAGATATACCTCTTCCTCTAGGGAATCTACATCCTCTTCCTCTTTGCCTTTGTTCATTTCTTTTGTTTAATTTCTCCTCATCTTTTAGGAAAAATTGATATGCCTCTTCAATATCTCCATCTTTACCAAGCTAATATCATCTTTTATAGAACTTCTTAATCCATTCAGGTATCTTTTTATTCTTTCCACTTCATCTTCAACATGGCCAAATATAATGTCTAACCTATAAATTTCCTCAGTGTAATCTTTTACCGAGCTATCTTTATGCTTCAAAATTTGCATTCTCCTAACTAGGTTAATCTGGTAATCACAAGGTAGAAACTTGCATTTCAATTTGTTTATCATCTTATCCCATACCTTGATCTTGTCTTTACCTTTCTTATTTTAATCCAATTGTAGGTTCTCCCACCATAAGGATGCATGACCTTTCAAATTTTTACTTGCGATCTTTAACCTCTTCTCCTCTGATACATTCTCATACTCAAAGTATTTCTCCATCTCAGTTATCCACCCTATCAACTCTTCAGAATCCATCTTTCCACTATACTCAAGAGGATTAAACTAAGGTGTGGACTTCAAACTTGTCAAATCTCATAGGAATCTCTCTTCTTCCTAATCCATCACAGGTGCAGGTACAACTTCTCCTTGCACTTCTTCAACTTCATCATCACTAACATCCTCAAGATGTCTTCCTCTGCAATGGGTTGTCTTAATAGCTTCCAATCTTGCAGAAATATGTCTTAGCATATCATCTAGATGTAGATATGTATTTCCTCTCCCACAAACCATCTTGAAACCCTCTACAATTGTAATTCATATCGCAATCTGCTACCCCACAACAATATCAACCAACTAGGTTTTGGGATTACAAGAAGGAACCTAGATCTCACCTTCACTCTGATACCACCTTACACAAGGAGGGATGGACAAATGGGGTCCAAGGCACTCCCATCTATCCAAACCTACTTGCAAAACAACTTAGAAGCAACAACACATAAAGGGGGAGAAGAAACAGCATAACTTTATATTATTTCATAAAACTTATTACATGTCGGGATGTAAGGCCTTCCCGATTTTGACCATATACATTCAAATATTTACAAGATAATATTTATACATGAAAGGTCACATCCCTATAATTTGAATCTTCTAACACTATCTTCTATATCCCAAATTCATGCCCCCAAATCTAAGAATAGAAAACCAAATATATACAAGAGTCCACCAAAGAGGTCGGCACTCAGATCCTAAAGATCCAACATAGGAAACAACAGAGACCCAAATTTAGGTCCACACACATCCCAATGAAATATCCCAACATTAATTATGCTATAGAAATTAAATGCAAAATTCAGCTAAAAGATCCAACGCCAAAATACACAACTCGGTAAGAAATCCAGTCGAGCACAAAGACTAGTCAGTGAAAACCCACTGAGCAGCCAAACATCTACTGAGACCCGTTGGTAAAGCAAGACAGAAATAAGTAACCAAGCCCGAGCGGAGAACAAACAAGTCTTCAACTAACCAAGAAAAATTATTTATCAAGCACTCTACCGAGGAGCCTCCAACAAGCTGCTAAACCAAAGCAAACATATTTTTGGTTGATCGGGATTGTCAAAGAACCCAAGATGCTCATTCATTACTTGTCTCAAAGGATTGATAAAAGATTATGTTTAAAGATTGATTAGGTTTGATGAACCGGGTACAAGGTGTTGAGGTTAAGGCATGATTTCCTAATAGGCGACACTTGTGATACAGATGACTAAGATTGATAGATGGATTGATACTAAAACAAGTTGAGAACTCAACAAACTGGGATAAAGAATGAATAGACCAAAAGTCATGATAGAAAGGATACACGATCTATTTGTCATAATAGGATGAAATAACCAGAGTAGGACTCAAGGATGATGATTAGGATAGATTGAAGATTAAACCAGATGACTAGATTGAAGGTCAAATGATGATTTCATAGGTCAAAATCATATTCTAGAGTTGAAACAACGTAGGCTCATGCAACATAACTCAGCATTCGTGCGATAAAACTCAGTAGGTGGTGCGATAATATGGTGAAAACCCTAGATTGTACAAAAAATCCTTGGCTGAAATGATAATATGGTGAAAAGGAATAATAGAAGTCTAAAACCTTAGGTCGCATGATAAACTTCCCTGAATGGTATGATTTTATGGTGAACTAAGCAGTTTTCCACTTGTTTTTAGGAAAATTTTGACAAGTTCTGATTATGTTTGGATAAATGTTGGCAACGCGTTGGGTATTGAACACACACATCAAGCATATAAAATTAAGGTAGACCAAGCACACATTATCCCTATAAGAATTGGCATAACATGAAAATCCTTTCCTGCAACTTAGGCATCACCCAAAGAGATAATCATAATATGACCATCAAAGACCGTGCAATGGGTCGAACAATGTCGTATTAGTCGACTCCAAATTCTCAATGGAGGCATGATATAAAGAGTGATCTTGGGGAGGTATCCTCCTTACACAAGGGCAATCAAGCCTTTGGGGGTGATCTGGGTGGATTTCTATACTATGGTTTTTAGTTTGGGGTATCATTCAAAGATATTTTATGTTAATCATACAAGGCAACGTAGTCGCGCAAGCGCGATTGAGGCATATAGCCCTAAAAAACTAGGAATAAGATAACTCCATCTACCAAGACTTTAATCTCAAAGAGGAATTCAATTATAGTGGTTCAGAATGGTTGGATTTTCCTTGTTCCCACTTGAGTCATTCCCATGAAATTTTATCATCAACGACAAGCTATTGAAGGGTAATGCGTGAAAATGAAAAGTGGATAAAAAAGGTGAGGTCAGGATTTTGGATTTTCCCAAATGGAAAAGAGCATAGTCTCCTACTCCACTTTTTTTCTCCCAAACACATCAGACACGCCTTCATTCCCCATAGACAATTCGCAAATGAAGAATCAAATACTTCTAGGTTTCTGATATTCCAAGAATAGAAAAGAGCATAATCTCATAATGATTGACGAATCACAAACAAGTCATCACTAATTAGCTATATGCCTAGAAATCATCAAATGAATACACAATTGTTTATTTGGTTGATTTTTGAAAGGCAACTTGGAACCACAATTTGATCAGTAGTTGGATTCAATTGGTCTTCAATAATACGTCTTGTAACCAAAAATTCATTAGAAGTTTGCTAAAAATTTGTTGGGGATATGAGCCTTTAACAATCGAATCTTGGATAAAATGACCTGTAATCGCCAGTTAGGCTATGAAATCACTCAACAAACCATAAAAACATCTAAGATTAGTGTTAGTACCTAAAAAAATCAAGTCAACTAAACCTTGAAAATGGCTCTCTATTTGTGAAACGATAAACCATAGTCAACTTGTATCACCATAAAATCGTACGGCATAATTTTCCAACTCAAAAAACATTTTTCATAAAGATGGTGTATCATACTATGCACTTTAGTAGATGAAATGATACAATGCAAAATTTACTAGTTAGCCATAATATCGTATGACAATTTTTAGATACTAAAATGACAAAGTACTCTTCACCATAATATCGTATGATATGATTCAATGCATGAAATGACAATATTTACCTAAAGCATGTCGTATGATGCCCTTTACCAATTTGTACAATTTGTAGGAGTCAGTGACTTGTAAATTATGGGATTTGAGCAAGAAATGAGGCCAAACTTTGAGTCTAGCCCCATGGTGGGTGCCAAAAATGTGAATGTGAATCATGTACCTACAAACCTACACACAACACTTCAATAGAGCATTGCATTAGTGGGTTAGTAACATGAAATTCATCAAAATAGAAAAGATAACCCATTATAAATTGATCTATTGCTTCCTAATTAAGGTGATTTTGATTTGTTAAGATACTATCAGATTAAACATGTTAGATAAGTGACTAGACTACCTTAATATGGAAGATTCAAGTAAGTATGATGCAACAAATGTGTACTTTACTCAATATTTTGCTAAAAATCATGCAAATTAAGCTAGAAATGCCAAATTTAAGCTACAAATGCATCTAAGAGTTAAGCCCCATGATTCTAAGAAATGAAATTGATCTAAGATAAAAGAAACTATGATGCAATTCAAGCTATTAAAGATGCACAATTAAACACTAGATGAAATTGGGCATTATAACATTGTCATCAAAATTAACTCCCTTTAAGCTTAGGAGGAGCTTGGTTTTATATGAATTCCATGAAATTGGGTGGTCAAGATTCAAACTTAGGGAAGGTTTAATATTCTCCCTTTCTTGATCCATGTGAGTCAATCTGTGTGATTTTCTTAAATTGGCTCCATTTGTGCATTCTTGCTTGTTAGAGGATAAGATAATTTAGCTGATTTATTTAAGTCTTTTTTATTAGCAAGTCTAGCAAATGGGTTAATTTAAGTAAATGTGCTAGGAATTTTAATTAAATGACTTGATTTAATGATTTACTATTCTTAATGCTTGATTAGGAATTAATTGATGATTGCTTTAATTATGAAAGCCTATCGATCAAATGACTCACATAATCAGGTCTTGTATAAGGTTCAATGCCTTAGATTAGGATGTTATCCTATTTAATTAAGATTTAGGGTCAATTATTCAATATTAGGTGATCTTGGTTTACTAGAACAATTTCCAGTTATTACAACCATGTGACAAGGTTGGATCAGAGTCCACTATCTTATATCCACTACGGTAGGTGACTCGGCAAGGAGTTTGGGGACCGTGGGCTTGGGCTCGCCGATCTCCGAGCTCGGTGAGCTAAGAGATTTTTGTTCTCAATTAAGAGTGTGATGGGGAAAGGAGGAAGGATGTGTTTTAGGATTTAATCTCACATTCCTCATATGGGTATAATATTCAATGTTTAAGTATCACCTTCTACAGAGAAGTTACAAAGCATAGTCATCACTCAATGTTGAAATAATGTGCAACTTGGGTATATGGAATACTCACTAGAAATACTTGTCAAAATTTTATGGTGTGTGGATAAAATTTTATGGTGCATAGATCAAGGTCAGTGTTTGGATGCCCCATACTCAAATATCAACTTCTTTGTCAGTCTTTATGACTCTTTGTCACCTCTACATGCAGTGACCCAATCTGACAAAATACAAAAAAAATACCACTGGATGAGACCCAAAAAAATACAATAGATGAATTGACAGAAATACAAATAATTGTAGATCCGAAAATAGAAATTTGCAATTTAAATAAAAAATTTCTAAAAATTCATACCCAATTGCAAATTGGGCTTCACAAGTCCAATTTGTAGAAAAAAAATTGCCTCAGATTTGAATTTTTCCCAAGATAGGCAATTTATTGTCAAAATTCACTAGAATAGCCACTTAGATGTAATGGTGAGGTCAGATCTTGCTCTAGACATTCCCACAAGCTGTTAATATCCCAGACCTAAATCATGGCCCTCCAAAAATTGAAGCAAAAAACTCTCCAATGGCTATGCAATGAAAACTCCTGTGGCTCTAATACCATGTGAGAATTTGCCTAAGGCAATGAAAGAATTTCCCAAGATCTAGAAGCCCAATGAATAGCACAAAAGAGAGAGAGAGAGAGAGAGAGAAATGATATAATCAATTGATTGACTGCATTCAATAATGACCAAATTGAATAAATACAAAGTTGATGTGCCTGATTATATAGGAAATACATGATAACTAGGAGATATGTAAGTGATAACCTATCAATTGCACAAGGTGAAATCACATGTCTAAAAAAGGTAGATCATCATCCATTGTGCAACATGTGCAATAATGAGAGGATGATAATGTGATAAGAGCATTAAAGGTGGATCTCACACATACAATGGAATGAGATAACAACTAAATCCACCTAATGTGGAAATCTCCTACACCATGTGCTAAAATGAAATCCAAACTCCTAAGTATCTACAATGCAAACTACTATGTATGCATTATCCTATGTAAGCTTAAGTAAAGTATAATTAGAAATATTTAATTACACCAACAAAGTCGGAGATGAAATATTTGGTGACTTTTTTCAACATCTTTGTTTCCTATAATGCATCAAGGATTCTAGAGAATGATCTCTTGTTTATCACCCCACAAAACCCATCTGCCTTCGATCCCAATCTCAATCTGGTAATGACCAATGGAGCCACCTCTTCCTAAAATTCCCAAATTGGGTTTCCCTATTCTAAGGCATTTGAGATGAATTCATGGAGCTCCTCTACAATCAATGGCATAGAGAACAAGACCCAGGAGCTAGAGATCAAACTTAAGGAGGATCAAACCTGGGTCGATGCTAAAAAGCGTAAAAATCTTGTTTATAACGCTTTTTCAAAGAGTCATGTGATACCTTGAGGGCCCCTCATTGATAAAACCATTTTTTGCATATCCTAAAATTATGGCAAACCAGGAAACTACTTTTCTTTGAGACATCTTGTCAAAAAAGTTCTCATGTCATTCAAATGCTTCCACATTTTGCATACCTATCTATCAAGCCACTTGCATCTATGACATGGGAAAAGAGAACCCACTTTCAATTTTTCTTTGTTTCATATGCAAACATTGTTACAAAGCTTCCATTGTGGTAAAAACTAAAACACCATTGTATGCATATCTAGAAATCATGGTATTCCATTGGACTAGATTTCTTTGAGGTATTTTATCAAACATTTCACATGTCATATGTATGCTTCCACATTTACCATACATGTCTAGCAACACAACCATAACTACACCATTCATAAAAAATGCATTTTAACTCCCCCATTTGACAAAAATGGATTTTTTGATAAGCTTCTATGGATGTCCATACCCTATTTCAGATCTTCCACTTTAACACAAGCTAAGAGGATGCTCAAATATGTTGTACAGTCTATATTAGTACTGGTCAGTTTCAGAAAGGGATCAAAAACTAGGTTCATAACTAATACTCAGGGATTGGGAATCCTATCCAAGAAGATATCCTCCTTATCATGAGAACTCATTTAATTATTAGCCCAGGGATGTGTTACTTGAAATGGGTCAGCAAAATATATGCACTAAGTGTTGACTCGGACCATGCTAATCTACTACTGGAGGAAATATATACTTTGAAAGATAAATGTTGAAACACTAAAGCTGAAGAAAGAAATGGTTGGAACTTAAACCATAATTCTCCGGTTGTTCTGCCACTTTGGCTGTAGGAAGCAATAGCTAACCTGCTACTTTGGCAACAAGAATGTTTTTAACACTATAATTGAATCAACAAGCTACGAAAATGAAAGCTACAAAAAAATGAAACTAACTAATAATTATTCCTTACCAAGTGGGCCCCCTTGGATGAGTATCCAAAAACTCAATTACACAGAATAGATTTTCAACACTCTGTTATTTCATTCATATAGAAATGAAGTATAAATGTACTCATAAAAGCCAAAAAATAACAGAATGTAAATACTATTTTTTTTAAATCAACTATTGTGCCCCCCTTCTCACACAGGAGTGGGGCTTATTTAAAGGAAATGAAATCTAACTGCTAACCACTCACGCCATGGAAATAGGCAGAGACTTTATTGCAAATAGAAAACAGGAAAGAATTCACCTAGAAAAATAGGAATAGAACTATTACAATAGGAACAAAGAATAAATCTAGCTTCTTTCCTCTACCTAGATTTTATAAAGGATGGATAAATATATTGACTCGATCCTCACTCAACCATTGCCATCGACATCTTTTCAACACTGACACCTTTATTCCGCTGGCTCCATTACTGATCATTTCACTGCAAGACCAGGTCTGCTTGAGCAGTGCATGGGCACATACTTATTCATCCTTCTTCATTAAACATGCTTTGCATCAGACATGTTAAAACAGAGTACTCCAGGATAAACTCAACAAAGTATGCACACACATTTTTTTCACCAAATAACTAATTACTCATTAAAACATAATTATAGATTTATCATATTTAATATATAGCATTCAAGGTTCATGTATGTATGTCAAATATTTATAAAAACATTGAATTTTTCTGTGGATGCATGCCACTAAATTTCACCAAAAGAGTAAACCAGTCTTGAGAAAAGCATAGGAAATAGAGCATAGTAAAACAAGAAAGAGAAGCATGGTAGACTATCCTAGACTCGGTAACAAGGGTTTAAAAAGATAATAAATATATGTCCTATCATTTCCCCCTTCTGAATCTAGTGTCATTCCTCAAGAACTAAAAAATTGTGGATCCAAGAAAGCATCTTGAAGTCTCCCACTATTGTCTCCCCTTCACTCATGATACCTAGATGCCAATAAAAAAATTTAGTTCGCTTTAGTTTTCTCCTTCTTCTATCTTCTAACTACTTGTTTATTTTGTTATTGAGGGAACCATATAGAGGCCACAAGAGGAGAGGAGGTTGAAAAGTGAGAGGGACCCACAACTTTTGTCTAGCCTGTCAGCCCAACTAGATGTACTAAGGAACTCTCTGCATTGTCACTCTAAAATTGATAAGGTTGTGTGGTTCAGCCTTTCTTAATGCCATAGGTAGTTTGTTCCATCTATGCATAATTCCTTCTACTGCCTTCTTCCCCTCATTAAATCAGAGTCTTTCAAAATATTGGTAGACCTATTATCTGACACCTAATATCTTTTTTATGTATTCTGGTTTGTTGATGCAAAGTGGGCAGTAGGAAGCCTCTAGGTGACTCAAAATAGGGCAATGTACCCCAAACACCAACTTATCAAGCCAAAGTGCTTCACACCTATCACAAGTGTGGGAAAGGACTTGGTTAAGGTTATCACAACCCCAAAACCCCAAGGGAAACCTAATCACTAGGTTTCACCAATCCTACAACACCAACTACCAAGGTTGGCTTCACAAGCACTTGACCCAAATTCACAACAATACCCCCAAAATGACTTATAGGACTAGGGGTGACCTATTCTCATAGGTGTGGTCTATTTAGGTCCATAAAATTTAGTTCCAATGGTTCTTTCACTCAAAGGCAACCCATATGACATGGTTTCTTCACAAACCCAAGACTAGGCTTGTAGCCTTTTCCCGAAGGAAAATTGATCTTAAATGAGATTATTCCACATAACCCCCTTAAATAATTAAGGATTTAGACACCCTTTATGGCCTAAGACTTTTTACCAAAACCCTAGAACATGAAAATGAGAAAGAGACAGGATGACACACAAAATTGCTTCTATAATTAGGGTTAATTAGGCCTCCACTTACACTACAAGTGCCTTTAGGATGCATCCAAATTCCAAAATAATGATTGGATCATGTGAGGGTGTGTACAAGGGTCTCCTCCTCCTACTTAGAGCCTTTGATAAATCCCCAAACTAGAGTTATGATTATTGTCCTAATTCTGGATTGGTGCATACATAAGGATATACACCTAGGGCATCATTGTAACTCCATCTCCCTGCGTTTTGGAGAGCCTATCCTACAAAATCTTAAATAGCATCATATAAACATACTTTCCACCAAGGTTCATTGAATTCCCATTGTGGAAAAGTGAAATACACTCAATTCTTTCCTAAACCCTAATTTAGGGCCTACAAACTAGGCAGTGAGTTTGTAAATTCAATAACTTTCCAAATAAGATTGATCAACACATGATACAAAAATAAAATGAAAGAAGATTCACAGAACTAACCCTTTGTTTCATACTTTCATGTCCTTTTGTTTGTACCTGACCATACACAAAGATTGTTTCTCGGGAACGCAAGAAAATGGTTATATTTTGTTAATTTCAAAATTCCAAATTACATCATTAACCTACCACCCACCTAAAATGGATTTTTTAGGCACTCCCAATATTTACATAACATATTTGAACCGATTTGACCGTTTGGGAGTTTTTTTCAAAAAGTTGTCAAGTTTGCTCAAAAGTTGCTTGACAACTTTTGAGCAACTTTTACATATTTTGCAATTTTGCAAATCTGATGACCAAACTTGGTCACTATGTTATTTTAGTGATCCCTAGTGGATCCAAACATGAAAAACCTAGAAACAAACTATTCCTAGGGTTTTGGACCATTAATGACCAATAGTTTACCAAGGGTTCATAAGGTGCCAAACTTGGAACTATGGCCTTACAAGGTGGTCCAGTGACTAACCCAATGCTTTAACATCACTAAAGGCCTATTAGGACCTTGAGATAACCCCTAGGTTCCATAGGAACACTTGGTTCATTTAGGGTTCTCCTACACCATTTGTGGAACCCATAAGTTATTTCTAGCCAATCAAAGTACGTTCTCCTAGGTTTTCCATTTTATGGCCTCAGGGGTAGAGTTATTGTTTGCTCCTTTTCCCTGTATTTCTTCAATTGTTCCCCATATTTTATTGTATTTCTTTCCCAAGATATAATTTTTTTTATATGTATATCCCCAATAAACAATAATCGATTCCAATCAGTGTTAAAGGGAACAACATAATTGTACAGATAAAGTTCAAATAGAAGATTTCTTATAGAGTTAGGTGATCTATCATAAACATCCACAAATGTTTGTGGTGTAGAAATACTTGGATCAAGATCCCTGACAAATTTCATCAATTTAAACATCAAATATTACTCCTCGAGACACAAGTCATACACCCTTGGAGGTAGTATGCATTCCATTATGTGAGGGATCAATTCTGTGACTATATGTAACTTTTTTTGTAGGGTTTGGACTTCTTGTTTTTGCTTATTAATTTATTTCTTCAATTTGTTTTCTCCAACTCCCACATAGCCTTTTCATATTGCATTTGGTTATAGAAATATAAAGAGAGATACTAAAAATTTACCTCTTTGTGAACGATCTGTTCATTTCTTGGTCCTTGTCCCTCACTTATCTCATTACCAAGGGGAGGACTCCATACTACCATTTTCCATGAAGCATAATGGTCTTCTTTATCAAAGGTCAATTTCTCGACTGCGGCAACCAGATTATTCAAACCTTAATTTTCTTTTGTAGAAAGAGGTTGAGTAATTTTCTCCTCTTGCTGATCAATTTCCTCCTTAAAAGGTATAGCTGCAAGAATTTCCTCACTTGTCTCTTGGCATTCCCGGAGTGGGCTATTAATATTTTCTTGGGGCTAACTTGTTGGTGGTTCATCCTCTGAAATTACTTGGACATCTTCATGTACTATATTGGAAGTTGTGTCAGGTGTCATTGACCCTCATGCATGAATTCAAACACTTCTTCTTGGAGGAGTCTCTATAGAAATTGCAGGATGTTTTCTTTAGGCACTCCTCTTCTTGGAAGAGGCGGCTGTCAAAAATTTGAAAGTAGGAGCAGTGTCATTTAAAACAATGGCCGCAGGAGAGGGAGAAGTATCAATGTTAGGTTTCCTCCTTTTGAAACCTATGGAGACTGGCTTAGGAGTGATATGCTTCCTCCTCATATACTTCCTTAGTCACTTTTCCTTTTCCCTTTTCTTTCTGATTTTTTCCTTGTGTTGTTGTAGGAACTTGTGACACAACAAGCATCTCTTGATCAATTGTTTCAACATTAGGGTTTTGACCGCTTGATTCCCTGGTTATTTTCCCTGTCTCTACAGGGGAATTTTTAGAGGTGGAAGGCTCCTATTTTTGAGCTGAAGTTTCTTTGGATACATCAATGTTTTCCTCATTAGCCCTATTACTAGGTAATGCATCTGTTAACCGAACTTCTTGAGCCAAAACAAATTCCTCCCAACTTATGGAAGACACATACCTTAAGGTTCTTTCCACCAGTAACCTAATCAATCCTTGGTGGGATACAATATTTTTTCATCCTCTTTTGACTTCTTATGAACTGAAACTCAACATTGCATAAAGAAAATTAGGGACATTCATATGTCTTGCATGCCTTAAATGTCTCGGTAATTTAAAATCTGTTACATGTAGAAATGAGGAAAGACCTTCACAAGTCAATTACCTAAGAATGTGGATAGAAAATTGTGGGTATGGTGGAGGTAGGGACAATCTTTTGGAACCTTTTTTTTCTGCCTCCATCCTTTGGTTAGATAGAACTATGAACTCTGCCTTGGCTGATCTCGCATCATGCCCATGAGGATAGGCCTCGCCTATAGCTGGAAGTCCTGACACTTCGGAAATTCTTCCCTCTGAAGCATCAACCTTTAAGCCCTTTACTTGGGCTTCTCCATTATTAAGTATACTAATAAATGCAAGGGAAATACCATCATTCTAACCATTTATTTGAAGAAAGTATGTCAACCACCCTACGTTATTGAATGTTTGAACGCTTGCTTGGTCTTGCAATCGGGATGAGTGATCAAGTGATTCATGTCATATTGGAGATCCACCCATTCTGAGAAAGGCCCAATTCTACCAACTCTTCTTTTCTTCCAAATCATACCACCCCAGCCTCTGTACTAATAGAAGTCAACTGTTGTGAACACTTACATTGTTTAAACTTTGGGTTTTACACTTTTTTTTAAGAGCATATTTCAAAATTTCTCACTGCTAATTTCAAAATCATTTAGATAACATTTTTGGTTTTGGGAATGATTAAAATAAGGTTCAAAAAAAGATGAGAACTCCTCATGTGTGGATATTCATGATGTATGATATCATATTTGGGTACTACTGATGTTTTTGATATTCATGTTTTGTCACTGATGTCAACATATGTTTTTGTGGAGTGAACAGACCAGTTTTTACTATTGTATGATGACTGACAGAAGTGTACAAACACTATGCGGAAGAATCAGAACTATCAAAGATAAGGATAAGTGATGACCTTATTCCTAAGGTTACTTGGCTTAATATTGTATCTTAGATATGTTACAAATGTTTTAGTGAAGACTGGTTTCTGGACTATGACAATGATGCTTGATAGAGAAGGTCTCTGTGTTTTGGGTATATCTTACAAGAAAATATGATTAAGAGTATGCAAGCTTAAGGGATGATAGAGAACACATTGAGGAATATTCGGTATTGATCGATAGTCGTGAGATGGTTGGTGATGTATGTTGTGGCGTGTATTCTGGAGAAGACCTATTTCGGGATAACTTCAGAGATGTAGCATGTATTATGGATTGTGAGCATGGATTGTGGATCTTGGAGTATATTTGATATATTGTAATTAAGGTTTACTTGTTTTATGTACCTTGTGTATCTAAGCAAGGGGTTAAATAATTATTTGTATATTGGGAAAGCTTAATTAGCCGACCTAATCAATTATTGTAATAGGGTATATATGAGAGACCTTTTCTTTTGAAAACATGTGATAGAGGCATGATGAGAAGGTAATTGAAAGATAGAAAAGTGTAGAAGCTGTGAAACTTGATTGGTTACTAGATGTAGAGAAGAGTTTATGCTTAGAGTACTTCATTGAAACTGACCAAGAAAAGACAATTTCTATCAGATAGTTCACTGGATTGTATATTTCAGATATGCACTTGTTTAGATTGTTAATCCTTGAGGGTGGGTTTAACCTTCTTTGGGCA
Source organism: Thuja plicata (assembly GCA_018584345.1). Classification (NCBI taxonomy): domain Eukaryota; kingdom Viridiplantae; phylum Streptophyta; class Pinopsida; order Cupressales; family Cupressaceae; genus Thuja; species Thuja plicata. The sequence goes on along the minus strand of MU225217.1, from coordinate 1,840,431 downwards.
ATGTGCATGGGTAGTGAGCCCACTGTTACTCTTGACTCCTAACAAGGTCTATCCTTTAATAGTGACTATGTACTGTAAATTTTTAATAACATCCTAATAAGGCTAAATCTTTTAACAAGGATACTGTACTCTCAGTACATAATTTGTGGGTGTTAATTCCCACCGGATTTTTACCTTTAAGAGGGTTTCCTCGATGACAAAGGATTGTGTTATTGTGTTTTAATTTACTATGTAATCATTTGCATTATGGATTTGGTTTATAAACTTTAAAGATTAATAATCTGTATCACAACTGATTAACACCCCCCCCCCTCTCAGTTGTGCTTGTGGACTATTATTCCTAACAATTGGTATTAGAGCTACTGGTCCTTAGAGAGAAATCTTAACAGCTTGAGGTGATCCTAAAGATATCTTACTACAGGAAGGATGGTCCAAAATTTGATCCTGGAAACTTTGACAGTTGGAAGAACAAGATGAGAAAACATTTGCTATGTTTGGGAATTGAATACTGCATCATCACAAAAAGAAAGGAAAAGATAGAGAATGAGGATGAATTGGATAAATCTACTGAAGATGATAAGAAGTTATTTTCATGTAATATGGTCGTAAGGGAATCATTGATCAATGCACTTTCTGAAGGTGAATTCACAGAAGTAAAAGACTTGGATTCTGCACATGAGATTTGGACAAGATTTGTATCACTATATGTAGGAGATAGGTTTACAAAGAAAGTGAAGCTACAAAACTAGAAGACAAAGATGGAATCATTGAAAATGAGAGATGATGAGAACATTAGGAAATATAACAGAGAATTACTAAAGTGGTTATTGGCATCATAAACTCTAGAGGTGCTTACACTGAGGAAGAAGTGATTGTGAACATACTCGGATCTCTGACACATGCATACAAAACTAAAGTACACTCTATAGAGGATATTATACCTTTGACTCTGAACTTCAATAGAGAGATGTTGATTGGAAAGATAACTACTTTTGAGGCCACAAAACTGGAAGATTCTTTGCCTAAATTTGAGTCAGCATTCAAAGCAACTACATATAGAAACAAAAAAACCTTATCTGGAATTGCAAGCACCAGCTATAGTGACTTGAGAGAAGAACTTGGAGACTATGCTAATGAATGGGAAAAGATACATGAGGAAGAAAGAAAGATAGATGAAGTGGTAACCGTAATCAATAGAAGAGAAAAGAGAGGTAAGGGTAAATTTGAAGGAAAATTACCTTTGAAATGTTTTTCATGCAACAAGATTGGTCAGTTTGCATCTCGATGTCCTACAAAGGTTCCAAAACATAAACCTAAGTTTTGCAAATCAAAGTATTCAAAAGATAAGGAATGTTATTATGCTAGTGAAGGCGTATCTGATGATGATTTTGATTATGATGAAATTGGATTTATTTCTATTAAGGATGATGAACCTATACATGAAGGAAAAGCCTTAGTATCTCGTGTTGAAAATAAATTTGAATGGGTTATAGATAGTGGTTGTTCACATCATACGACTGGAGATAAAAACAAGTTTGTTATTCTAAAAAGATATGATGGTGGTGTTGTTAGATTTGGTGATGATACTCCTTAGCTTATCAATTGGATTTGGATCGATATCTCTGGATGGAAAGACTAATACTAACAATACTTCTTTTTGATGGACTTAAGCATAATCTTTTGAGTGTTGGACAACTAGTGGACAGATTTTATCAATTGAAATTCATTGATGGGAAATGTTATCTTAGAAGTAAATCAGGAGACTTGATCGCATCTGGTACTAAATCTAGAGGTGATGTATTTGAATTAAATACATCTGAAGCTTCTTTTTTATTGCGAAGGTTTATGACAGTTGGTTATGGCATAGAAGATTTTTTCATGTTAACTTTGATAGCATTGTGAAGGCAAGTATGAAAAATATTGTGAGAGATCTACCTAAGATTTTGAAACCATCTAACACTATGTGTAGAGAGTGTGTTATGGGGAAGTAGACTAGAAGTAGTTTTAAAAGTGAATCTTATTCAACAAAAGGGTAGTTGGATCTAGTACATACAGATTTGTGTGGTCCTACAAGAACAAGATCATATTATGGTGAAAGGTACTTTATACTTTTTGTTGATGAATTTTCTAGAATGATGTGGATTACATATTTGAGAGAGAAATCTGAGGCATTTGAAAAATTCAAGTTATTCAAAGCAAAAGTTAAGAATGAATCTGGTTTGAAGATAAAATGTTTGAGATCAGATAGAGGTGGTGAGTTTACATCAGAATTATTTAATACCTAATGTGAAGAACATGGAATATTCAGACAGAAATATGCACCTAGGACACCACAACAAGAAGGCATAGACTTAGAAGAAACATTTTCTCTTGTTGCTAGGCTAGAAGATTTGATATTATTTCTTGCTTATGTTGCACATAAATACTTTAAAGTATATCAGATGGATGTGAAATCAGCATTCATGAATGGAGATTTGGAAGAATAAGTATACATAGAGCAACCTAATGGATTTCCTTTGATAGAAGATGAAGACATGGTTTGTAAGTTGAAGAAAGCATTGTATGGAATGAAACAAGCACCGAGAGCATGGTATGCAAGACTAGACAAGTATCTACTTTGTCAGGGTCTCAAAAAAAGGTAATGCAGATAGTAATTTATATTTCAGAAATGATGAAGATGGAATCTTAATCATAGAAGTTTTTTTTGATGATATCATTTTTGGGGGTAATGATAAAATGAGTAAGAAGTTCTCTAAATAAATGGAAAATGAATTTGAAATGTCAATGATTGGTGAGATGAAATTTTTTCTTTGTTTGCAAATTAATCAGAGTAAGAATAGTATTTTTATATCTCGGACCAAGTATCTTAAGGAAATGTTTTTTATTACGGTAAAAGCAGGTTTTGAAGGGAACCCCGAAACCCTTTAACAAAGCATAGAAAGGAAAGGCAAAAAATCCCAAAGAAAAATAGACTGTCCCAAGGAGGGGAGCGGTCTACAGTGGGTCAAAACCCAGATTTGGCAATATTTACATACAAGACAAAAAACAAAAGAAACGCTGGAAAGAAAATAGAAAGAAAGACCGCCAGCACCAAAGTCAGAGAAAAGACTTCAGAAAGCTTTCAGAATCCACCAGCTGATTCTTCATAGTCATCACGTTCTCTCTCAGCTTCTGGAGATCCGGATCCTCGATCTTCTGCTTCTTGGATCTAGTACGTGTTCCAGGTCCCATTTGCTGGGAAGTAACAGGATGATCAGCATTGTCTTT
>MU225217.1:1795657-1829709 GCA_018584345.1 Thuja plicata | reverse complement strand
TAACAATATCTATGTTAGGTCTTGGACCCAAAAATTTTCCTATAAGCGTATTCTTCATAAGGGCTACAGTATGATCAATCAGAGAATCAGGAAGGGAAATGCTAAAAAGACCTTTCTCAGGAACAGACGTAATGTCAACTAGGGGAAAGGAAGATTTTCCAGTGGGTTTCACACCAAAAAGAGAGGACCAACTTCCATTTGCATTATTTTTACCTAAAGGTTGACCATCATTTGCTTCAGAAGACTTACCATCACTTTTCTTTTTCTTCGGTACATCTTCGGAGATTTGGAATCTCGATAGAGGGGATTCCTTCCTTGTCTCTTTTGTGGAGCCCTCCCCAGCTGCTTCTTTTACCTTTTCCTGACTCGCTGGCATGGATATCATCTAAGCATTGCCAGAGAACACTTTCCCACTTGTTTCATTGTTCAAAATGTCCCATTTTCCTCCTTCTCAAGGGCGATGATGGTCTGGGTCTTTTTCACCTTCCGCTTCCTTTTCTCCTACCTTGAAGCTCTTGCTACCGCCTCCTAGATTCGATTGCACTCCTCCTCCAGCAGGTTTCACGCCCATAGGGGAATTCAAATTCCCTCCAGCCTCCTAGTCTCCTCCTCTCCCACTCATTTTTGATTAAACATACCAAAGTTAGAAATAATGACCACTGGTCTGATATGTTATATTTGTGGTTCTCATCCAACTTAAGGAAATGTTGAAGAAATTTGGAATGGAAGATTGTAAAGTTGTTGGGACACCAATAGTGACTCGATACAAAGTGACTAGTAATGATGAGGCTCAAAGTGTTTTTTAGACAAAGTACACATGGATGATTGGTGGTATACAATATCTAACTCACACGAGACTAGATATTTCTAATGCAGTTGGAATCGTGGCAAGATATCAAGCAGATCCTAAAGAAACACACCTTATTATTGTGAAAATAATTTTCAGATACTTGAAAGGAACAATAGAATATGGATTGTGGTATGAAAAATCAGATGACTTTATTTTATAGGCTTACGTTGATGCTAATTGGGAAGGTAATGTGGATGATAGAAAGAGTACAAGTGGTGGAGCATTTTTCCTTGGGAAAAGGCTGGTTTCTTGGTTAAGTAAGAAGCAGGGATGTATTTCTCAATCTACTTCTGAATCAGAGTATGTTGTTGCTGCTATAAATTGTACACAAGTTGTTTGGATGAAACAAATGTTGAAGGACATTGGAATAATTTTTGAAGAGCAAGTGGTTTATCCATTGTGATAAGACTAGCATAGTGAATATGTCAAAGAATCCTATAATTCATTCAAAGACTAAACATATTTCTATTAAGTATCATTTCTTGAGGGACAAGGCTACATAGAAAGAGATTAGACTCGAGTATATTAGCACAAAGGAATATATAGCAGATATATTTACAAAACCTTTTCCAAAAGATTATTTTGAATATCTTAGAAGCATGCTTGGGGTGAGATCCCCTCCCAATGGTAATTAATTGATGTAGGCATGCATCAATCTAGTGGCTTTTAGAGCTATATCATTTTATGGACTTGATGTATGGATCTACTCCTTAGTGGGAGTGATCGCAGGAACACTATGGAGCACATTTGGGTGATTTTGCACTTGGCTGTTAGACATGAATATTTGAAAAAGATACACCTTGCAGAAGATTACAAAAGAGTTATGGCACCCTTTTCCATTGTTTCCAAAGAGGAAAAGATTCTATGTGAAAATCCCTACTATTTTAGGGAGATTTGTGTGAGGATATTGAGAGAGAGTACTTTTTGGGTTGATGGATTTTCCCATATGTTGACATCAATGCCAAAGGGGGAGATTGTTGGATGATATTATATTGGGGTACTACTGATGTTGTTGGTATTCATGTTTTGTCACTGATGTCAACATATGTTTCTATGGAGTGAACAGACTGGTTATTACTATTGTATGATGACTGACAGAAGTGTACGGACACTGTACAGATGAATCAGAATGATCAAAGATAAGGATATGAAGAAGGATGTGTGATGAACTTATTCCTAAGGTTTCTTGGCTTAATATTGCATATTGGAGATGTTACATATGTTTTAGTGAAGACTGGTTTCTGGACTATGACAATGATGCTTGACAGAGAAGGTCTCTATGTTCTGGGTATATATTACAAGTGAAGATGATTTAGAGTATGCAAGCTTAAGGGATGACAGAGGACACAATGAGGAATGTTCATTCTTGATCAATAGTCGTGAGATGGTTGGTGACATCATTTGTGGCGTGTATTCTAAACAAGACCTATTTGGGGCCGACTTCAGAGATGTAGCATGTATTATGGATTGTGAGCATGGATTCCAGATCTTGGAGTATATTTGATATATTTTAATTTAGGTTTACTTGTTTTAGGTACCTTGTGTATCATAGTAAGGGGTTAAATAATTATTTTTATATTGGTAAATCTTAATTGGATGACCTAATCAATTATTATAATAGGGTATATATAAGAGATCTTTTCTTTTGAAAAGATGTGATAGAGGCATGATGAGAAGGTACTTGAAAGACATAAAAGTGTGGAAGTTGTGAAGCTTGATTGGTTGTTGGATGTAGAGAAGAGTTTGTGATTATAGTACTTCATTGGAACTAACCAAGCAAAGACAGTTGCTATCAGACAATTCACTGGATTATATATTTTAGATATACACTTGTTCGAATTGTTAATCTTTGAGGGTGGCTTTAACCTTCTTTGGGCAGTGAGCCCACTATTACTCTTGACTCCTAACAGTGTATGTCCTTTAACAAGGTCTATGTATTGTAATGTTGTAATAAGCTACTAACAAGGCTAAATCTTTTAACAAAGATACTATACTCTTAGTACATCATTTGTGGGTGCTAATTCCCATCAGGGTTTTACCTTTAATAGGGTTTCCTCGACAATAAAGGATTGTGTTATTGTGTTGGCATTTATTGTGTTATCATTTGCATTATGGATTTGGTTTATAAATTTTAAAGTTTAATAATCTATATCACAACTGATTCACCCCCCCCCCCTCAGTTGTGCTTGTGGACTGTTATTCCTAACAAGTCACACCAGCTCAAAAAATGGTTGTGGATTTTTAATGGAAAAGGAAATATTTTCAAATAATCATGACAGGTTAAAATAATGATGATTGTCTTATTTATCATCTCATTTAACAACCCCGCCCCCGACTAAAAAGCTGGTAGGTGTCCACATGTATAGATTGGAAGGATAACGACAAGGGGGATAAATGATATACTTAAATATAATACATTGATATCATGCAGTAATAAGTAAACTAAGTTGTAAATAAATATGTGTGCGTATCTGGAGATTTATTACTAGTTAATGTGCGTGAATTCTAAAAGAGTTGTTGACATCCATTGAAAAAGTAGATCGGGTATCAAGAATGATGTGTGTTAGAAAATAGATTTCTCTTCTCAAAAATAACTTCACAAATGACCCTTAAATGCCCAAAACAAAAAGACAAACTATACTAATAGTTGAGTCACTCGTAATGGTTATGTGCAAGTGCTCTCTAAGTTTTGATATAAAGGCCCAGCTCCCTTCTTCAGATTTACAATGAATTAAATAACTGAAAAATGTCTTTAACCAGAAGACACGAAGGTACACTAACATTCACCCATCAACATGGAATGAATGTGGTTATTAGATTTACTAATTTAAATAGAGACAAAGATAAATAAATAGCCACAAGACTGCCTATTCAGTTATTCACATTATAGAGGAAATGAAAGGAATTTGATATCTTATTCTATAAACTATAAGTATGTAAACCGAATGATTTACAGATATACATGCACTTAACATGATAATACAGAACTGTATTTAAAACATGAAAGAAAAGACCACATGATCAATTTCAATCCAAGAAACCCACATTCAGACCTCAAGATCTGATACATGTAAATTCCTTCTCATTTCAAATACATGACAGAATAACTGTATAATTACTTTATCCCTGGCATTACAATCAAAGTGCAGAAAATAGAAATAAATTCCTTGTTCCTCTCTATTACAATTAGTCCAGAAAATGTATTCTCCTCCCTCCCTTGCAGGCATAGGACTCCTAGAAAAGTAGAAGAAGAACCTCCACTTTGACAATAGTTTCATAATAAATAACATTTCTCAATAACTTTTTGGTTGTTGTAGCTAATTCTTGAAAGTAAATTCATTTCCTTTCACCTTCTATTCATGATGATTTTCTCCTTGTGCATTTGATACCTTTATAAAATTTTGACTTAAAATTTTATAATAATATAACTTAACATATTTTAATGATATATGTAGTTATATTTTGGACACGTGACACTTTGTTGAAGATAGTCAAAGTAGAAAAACGTGACTGGCATTGATATATTAGATAGTTACGTACTCTGTTATACATATCTTGCAAACCAGATCAAATATTTAAAATCACTTCGGTGAGGATTTATAAAATTAGGTTGTCTAAATCATATATAAATTTGAGACAAATCCAACAGTACAGTTAAAAGTTATCCCCCCACAAAAAGACTATTTTTCTGTCATTTGTGAATCTATGATTACAAGTTGCTAAATAAATCCTTTTAAAATGTTATCATCTGTTATCCTGCATGAGTGACTCTATAATGCATTATGGGCTTGAAAAGGATTTTATATATCTTGATTTGTTTTTGTCCTTAAGATATTTGCACAACAAACCCCTCCAAACAGATGACTAACTGCTATGCTCGGGTCAACATTATGTCAAACAGTTTACATGCATTGCCTGCACTCTTCTCATAATTATATTAATTTCTCCAAAGTGCTACCCATTGCTACCAATGTTTGAATGAATTTTTATTTTACAAGACATGATTATCCGCTGGAATGATCTAGGTTGGGAATTGTTTTACGAGGCCATACCTTAAATTTTCTTTGCATCAGTGCCTCTATCATTTTTTTTGTTTTACTGATGAATTAACCTGCAAACTCAATCAACAGAGAAAACATGGATGTTTCCTTTCAGTCTGCATATGCCAATGTATGTGACTGTCTTGGAAGCCTTTGAAGAATTCCTTTAAAGAAATTTGGCAACCATGACAAAATACCTTTGCCCCAATAGCACACAACTGAAAGTATTTGGATAAAATTCAATGCTCTTATTTTTAACCAGATAATTGTATTCTCATGCAGTCACATATTTCTAAAAAATCCTCCCAATATTTTCTTTATATTATCAATTTCTCCATCAATGCATTATATCCACTAGACACTTCCTTGTAGTAATAGAAAACTAACAAATCTAAAGTTTTGTGCTTTAAATTTTGAATTAGGCAAGATGAGATTTCAACTTTTATTTCTAAACCTTTGGAAAACTTAACCTTTGGACTTTAACATTGTTGAATCTATGAACTGGAACTATCAAATTTGAACTAAGTGCACATTGAAATTTGAACTTCAAACCTAGACTGCACTTTTGATCTAGAAAACCTACACTTTGAACCTTGAACCTTGAACTTTGTGGTTCAAGGTTCAAGTTTGACAATACATATTGCACCTACGAATTTGAACTTTGAATTGTACCTCTGAACTAGTGAACTTGAACTTTGAACCTTGAACTTCACAGTTCGAGGTTCAAGTTCAATAACTTCTTGCAACGCTGCCCCTTTACAAAGAATAACTTCACAAGAACACTATTAATAAAAACCATTATAAAAGGTGAAAAATTTTGAGGAAATTATCTGTAGGGATCAACTTTTCAAAGTTTCAAACTTGGGTGTTGAAAGCATGCTGACAATGTGGAATTGTGGGTGATGTGGAAGATGCATGCCATGAAATGAAATGAAATGTATTTATTATGGAAAGAACTAGTTTCCTAGATAAAAGGAAACTTTATTATGAGTTGCATGATGCATGGGATTTTAAATAGAAGAACGACATTGAAGGATATTGCCTTTGGCTGCAAGAGGTGATTTTTTAGGAGTAGACTCAAATTGTTGCAGGAGCTCAGCCTTTGTTGTTGGTTTATAGTATAGAAGGAGTCTATGGCCATTTACCAACAACTTGAAGAACACAAGGTATATATTCGTTAATTGAACAACACCATTTTCAAAAACATTTTCAATCTCATAAAGCTTGATCCAACATGTAGTCAGCTTACCTTGGATATCTTAGAAGCGCAAATCATAGAGAAAAACCCAGTCGTCTGGAGAAAACTTTTTGTTTCAGATGTGTGAATCATGCCACTTCTTGCGTTGTAATTGAACTACCTCTATTTTCTAAAGGGATACCTTCCTCACCTCATTAAGAGTATTAAGCTGCAGGAGCCGCTCTCTTTGGGTTGCAGGAATATCGATGTTCAACTTAAGTTTTGTTCATAAGGTCTTATGATCAAACTCTATTGGCATCATGGCTGATTTTCCATACACCAACTCAGAAGGTGTGAATCCTATTTTAGTCTTCCAATTTTTTCTGTAATCCCAAACAACCTCTTAAATTCTACTACTCCAATATTTCTTGTGTATCTACATTGTCTTTGTCAGGATGGTCTTGATTTCTCTATTGGTAATCTTGTCTTGTTAATTTTCCTAAGGATGATATGGAATGGACTTCTTGTGTTTAATGTTATACTCATTCATTAATGTAGTAATCAAGGAAGATGTGAACTGTGCACCTTGATCTGTAACCAGCTCCCTTGGAATGTCATACCTTATGAAGATCTCCTCATATAAGAACTTGGGAACTTTGTTATCCCTAGCATGTTTCTGTAGACCTTATGGAAAGATATATTGTCAATTAGTGCCAAAACCCTTAGTCATTCATATGGTTACAGTGTTAACCAAGCCAGCAGCTTGCAGTGCTGACCAAGCTAAGCAGTTGCAGTGTCAACCAAGTAGTTAGTTCCAAGCAGTATCTACCGAGTCACCAGTGTTACCTGAGTTGCATACCATCTCTGGGTGATCAATGTGGACTAAGCACCCAGTGTCAACCAAGTGCCAGAGTTTCCAATTTCATTGTATCACTCGAGTGTTAGTATATCACTCAAGCGGATTACTTGACCCGAGTATCAGCATTGGGCTGACTTAGTACATATTCTTTGATACTATTTAAATATCATAATAGTCGACTTGTGGAGGTAATTGATTTGGATAGGTATATATGTAAGACACTTTGTTTATCCAAATGCATAGTAATTCGACATCAATAATTAGAACAACATTGAATACATGGATTTGAATATGAAGAGGCAGATTGAATAGAAGGCTACACCAGTATAAAGGAACAATAGAGACTCATCTATCACATTCAGGTGATTAGTTCTACATCAAAGGATCTTATTCAGCAAATCAAAGTTGCATAGCAGATCATTCACTGATTCATCCTAACAGGTGTATCAGTCAAATCCTTTAACAAGGTGGACCTAACAATCCTTCACAAATATCCTATCAGAGTGCATACTTAACTATATTGTATAAATCCTTTCACAAGGTGGACCTAACAGTCCTTATTTCTCCTAGTAGGGAAGACCATCAGAAGTGGTCAATTATAAGCCTCAACTAGACAACTTTATTACTGTAGTTCTAAAGCTTGTGGGTACCATCCCCACCCCTTTTACTTTCTATTTGGAAGGTTTCTAGGTCACCATATCTTGTGTCAAGTGTTATGAATGTTTATTTCTTTTGTGTTCCATGCATGTAATTAGATTAGACAATCTAATAAAGGATAAAATTGAAGAAGTTTTATTGGTTCCTGATTCATCCCCCCCCCCCTCTCAGTCACCTAGGCTACCATATATTTCCAACAATTGGTATCATAGCAAAGGTTCTCTTATCAAAATTTTAATAGCTTGAGAAAAGATCAGAGACAATGGAAATATACAAACTAGAGAAAGCCATTGAAAATGAAAAGATAGATCTACAAGTGGTCATGGATCAAATCAGAAAATTCAAGGAGCAACGCTCTCATTCCCTGAAAAGAAGAAAAGAATTAGAAATGCAAATAAATGAAAAACGTTACATAGAAGAGAGAGTTGAATATTTGTGCAAAGAAAGAAGTTCTGAAGAAGCTGATGTAGCCATTGAAGACCTACTTGCAAATAATCTCACTTTGCATGAAGAAGTCAGAAAGTTGAAGAGAGAACAACAAATTCATTCAGTCAGAATATGTGAAGTCATGGAACAAAAGAACCAAGGAGAAAATGATAGATAAATGGAACAAGAAGATAAGATATTGCTAAGTACAAGATTAGAGGAAAAATAAAATGAAATCCATCATCTATCACTTCAGCAAGAAGATATGATAAATCAACTCAATAGTGCAAATCAAGAAGTTATTAATTTGGGGATTGAAAATGAAAGACATCAAAATGATCTCAATACTGAAAAGAAAACCAATGAGAGGATGATGAATTCAAAAGAAAGCATAAATCAGTTGATAGAGCAAACTCAATTCAAACATCATGGAAAGACTAGATTAGGTTATGTTGAACAAGGTGAATCCTCACAGTACGGAGCTCAAAAGAACAAGAAACATACATGTAATCATTATGGTAAGTTAGGGCATACATAAAATAAGTGGTGTAGCAATGGGAAGTCAAAGTTTAATGGTAAGTGCTATAGGTGCAACAAACATGGACATAGGGAAAGTGAATGCACTGAGAAACCTAAGTTTGAAGGAAAATTTTTCAATTGTAACAAACAAGGTCATAAATCTTTAGAGTGCAAAACTAAGAAGTGGAACCCTACTGAAAAATTAGCTAAGGAAATTTTTGGTTGGAATTAAAACACATGGAATAGATGTTGTCATTGTGGCTAGTATGGGCACATTGGTGCAAATTGTGTAAAGACTCTCCTCAGAAAAAGGAATCCTACTAAGAGATGTTATGTGTGTAAACAACTTGGTCATCTAAGCAAAAACTGTATAAATAGAGAAAAAGTGGATACTAGTTTTGAGAAAGGAAAAACAAAAATTTCTGAAATCAAAACTTAGATGAGTCAGCAATGGGTAAGGAAGTCTCCTAATAATTCAGACCAAAACAATGAAGGAACAAATGGCACCCAAAATGCTGAGTTGAGTGGACTCACCGTCTTTGAATAAATTTGTAAGGAGATAACTGGAACTTGAATACAAGCCATCATACATCAGTTCCAGACTAGCAAGTCCAAATCTGCATATTGATGCACTGGGACACATTATGGTTCTAACCAAGTCAGGATCTCAATTACAACTGAGCTACTCAAGCTTAACCAAGTTAAGTCAGGTTATATGGTTTCAAAGATGCGAATTTAGTTCTCGTCGATCCTCTGAGTAAGCCTGGAAGAACTAACTAAGCTACGACAGCTACTATGTATGGAGCATTTAATGAAAACTTTAAGGTGAAATTTCTCATAAATGGTGAAATCAAAGGGTTATTGTTTACCAAGGTTTACAATTTGTAGAGAGATTAAGATCTTATAGTGATTTCAGAGCAAATTTGTGCTTGAAAGCTTTAGTTGCAGCAAAGTTTCATCAATCTTCCAAGCATTATGGCATCTTCATCCAGTAGTAAGATCAAGAAGTGATCTAAGATGTTAGTGAGAAATGTAGTCTGTGAACCACCAAAGTTCAAACTTCATACAGTGATCATAGTGTTAGTAATAACTGACAGGGGGGTGAATCAGTGGCCTCAAAAATAATCCTTAAATCAACCCTTAAAACTTATAACCAAAAATTATGCCTCTAGTTATCTTCTATCCTACAAGATGAATACCTTGGAATACTTATAACACATTTCTACTTGTCGGAATGCTTTGTAAAACCTTCTTCTGTATGTTTACCGATAAGCAGTCAACTATTTACCGAAACACAGTAAATAAACAGAGTATACTGATCAATCTAGAGTTAACTATGTGAAATGAAAAACTATAAAGAAATGACGCATAAACACATAACACATGAATTTTTTTTGTGGAAACCCTGTTAAGGGAAAAACCACTGGGACTGGTACCCCAAATTTTCACTCTTCTAAAGTGAGCTCTGTTAGGAGCCAACACTGTTAAAGGTTATAAACACACTATTAGGTGTGACCTTGTTAGAGGATTTAAAATATAGTTTGTCACTTAGTATCTGGCATCTAATGCTATGATCCTTGATCAAACACTCACTTGGCCTATCAATAGGTATCAGACATATCTAATGCTACTTTGTATGATCAAACTTTTTGATACTCCTAGGATGTATCTCAATTGTAGAAGACTTCTAAGTCCTGCTCGGTTAAGAGACTTGATGCTTCAATGGTTAAAATCAAATAGTAAAGTGATATGTTCACACATACAACTTAATTTTAGATTTTCAAATCTATTGTAAGTGCATTACCTCTCTGATCAATATAATTAATTTAGTGCCTTTGCTCCACACTGTTCTGATCTGTGATGTTGTCTCACTATTCGTCGGTGTCTGCAAAATCTAGCTCTTTCCTTAGCTTGTTGATCAGGTCTGAATGAAGACTTTCTTCTCCTTCAGAATCTCTTTAGCATCTTTCCTCTTCTCTCTTTTTCACCCCACAATTCGTAATGAATTGGGTTTGTCTCTTTATAGACATGATTTCTCCTTTTCTTGGCTTTCTTGATTCTTGGCGTGATCCACAATTCTTTCCAATTAGATTTAAAGAAAAAATCCAGCTTTATCTCATAGAGATCTTCTTGCCAACTGGACAAATCAGCTTTAAATCAATTACTTATCCTCGACTTTATCTGGATGATTAAAACAATGATAAGTAACAGTTAAGCCTATCTTTAGCTTCTTGACAACTAAGCATTTTTTCATTTCTGAACTCTCTGTTCTATCAGTCAACACTTCAGTTAGTCATCGGTGATAATTGACTATTTCGTTGGTGTGACTTCAGTTGTCATTGGGATCTCCATCTTTGTCTTTTCCATCGAGCAACACTGTAATTCTATCCATTGGGTTACACTGTGTTTTGCTTGTCGAGCAACACTGTGACTTTGCTCTTTTACTTTGTCCGTCAGTGTGCACTCCGTCAGTGTATACAGTCACTTTGTGAATACTTGACTTATATGCATTACTAATAGCATATCCTTGATTCATCAATTCTTTGAAGTCTTTGGCAGTATTTCCATGACCATATAGATTATATCAAGTTGACATCAATGACAATACAATACATTAATTGATTTAATGCCTTATATGATCATCAACTTAACATATTTAAACATTTAACCAATTTCATGTCATCCATCTCTCCCTTTCGCATTGATGGCAACATACTACATTATTATACTATACTATTACTAATACAATATGAAATATACAGTTTCATCAAGCTTTCCTAATGTAACTGTTATAAATGTTTGGCTTTCAGTAAGCTCAATTAGCTTATATTTGTTTCTTCCAGCTTTCTTTCTGTCTCCAATCCCTTCACTAGATAGATGTAGAATCTTTCTTTCTCTGATGTTATGTGTTCTCTCCTTGTGTCAAATTATCTCCCTTTGATTGTTCTCCTTTCTTTTGATGTCTCTTGTCAGCAATTCTTTCTTTGTATGTACTCTCCCTTTCTAATTACATCTCTCTCTAAGATGATAAAGGATATAATCTCTCCCTTTATCTGTATGATAATGAGATATTTCTCTCCCTTTGATAGCAATGCCAAACAAACTTTTGACAGTAATGTCAAACGGATCCTTTCTATCCATAATATATTCCTTAAATTTCTCAATCCATCAGTAATAACTTTGGTGTTCAGAGTAGATAAATACCTTGCTATGTATAGATTTATCTTTGAATTCCATCTCTCTGCTTGCATCAACATGAATGATATTTTGATAATATGTAGGTTGATGCATCCTTCTAGTCATCTTATTGACTAGTAGACAAGGGTGTGACCCCTAGTCTCTTTCTCAAGTACTCAAATGCATCCTTGGGTAGTTGCTTGGTGAGGATATCAGCGAATTGTTCCTTTGATTGCACATACTCAAGTATCACCTCCTTTTCTTGAACTTGTTCTCTTAAATAATGATACTTTATGGTAATATCCTTTATTTTAGCATGCATGACTGGATTCTTGGAAATGTGTATTGCACTGGTGTTGTCACCATAGATAATTACTGGTTCCAGAATTTGCATATGCATACCTTCCAGTAACTATTTGATCCATGCAATATTTGAGCAATTTGTAGCAGCAGCAACATACTCTTCTTATGTATTAGACTGAGAGATGGATCCTTGCTTCTTGTTGATCCATGTGACAAGTTTGTCACCCATAAAGAATGCTCCTCCAGTTGTGCTCTTCCGGTCATCAATATTTCCAGCCCAATTAGCATCGATAAAGACCTTAAGTTAAAATGTTCCTTCTCTTTTATACCATAAGCCATATTCCTCAGTATTCTTCAGATATCTTAGGATTCTTTTCACAGTAGTCATATGTGATTCTCTGGTATTAGCAAAAAATCTTGCAACTATTCCTACTGCATGTGCAATATCTGGTCTAGTATGTACAACATACATGAGTTTTCCAATCATTGATTTATACAAATTTTGATTTACCTATGATGAATTGTCCTCCTTTATCATCTTACATCCAGTTACCATCGGTGTTCCAACTGGTTTGGACTCTTCCATCTTGAATATTTTCAACACTTCCTTGATGTATTTGGATTGTGTAATGAAAATACCTTCATCTTGTTGTATGATCTGCAGACCAAGAAAGAACTTGATCTCTCCAAACATAGACATCTCAAACTCTTTGCTCATTTCATTAGAAAATGATTTGCATAGCATATCATTGCCTCCAAATATGATGTCATCAACAAATATCTCAGCAATCAAAATGTTAGCATCAGTATCTTCCTTCAAATAAAGATTATTTTTTTCACTAGTCCTTACAAATCCAATACTTATAAGATAGGAATGAAGTATTTCATACCAAGCTCGAAGTGCTTGTTTCAATACATGCAAGGCTTTGTGTAGTCTACATACCATTTTCCTCTTGTCTAGATCAACAAACCCTTCTGGTTGCTCAATGTATACCTCTTCCTCAAGTATTCCATTTAGGAATGCAAACTTGACATCCATTTGGTATACCTTGAAGCCTTTATATGAAGCATAAGCAAGCAATATTCTCACTCCTTCTAGCCTAGCAATGGGTGCAAAGGTCTCTCCATAGTCAATCCATTCTTCTTGTGCATACCCCTTGCATACTAGTCTTGCTTTGTTTGTGGTGACTTCTCCATTCTCATTCAGTTTATTCCTAAATATCCATTTTGTACCAATGACATTCTTTTCATCTAGTCTCAGTACAAGTGTCCATGTCTTATTTTTCTCTATCTTCTCAATATCTTCATTCATAGCACTTATCCATTCATCATTATCAAGTGCAGCATTGACATATTTTGGCTCATAATCACAAATAAGACATCTTGTATTTAGAGACTTACTTCTGGTTCTCATACCAGCTTTCTTATCTCCTATGATCTAGTTCTATGGATGGTTCCTTCTGACATATCTGGAAAGTATAGGTTCAACTCTTTTTCTATCATCTTGATCATCATTTTTTCCTTCATTTTGTTCTCCATCACTTAGTGCATCATCTTGAGCAATATCCTGATTGTCAGTATTTGCAGCCTGATTCTCGGGTGCAATGATCTGTTGCTCAGGAGCTCTACATTGTTGGTCAAGTAGAGTGTCAGTTTCTTCATTGTAGACAAACCTATTATAGTCCTCTGGTTCTTTAGTGCTTTCCTTTTCATTCTTCTCTTCAAATTCATCTATCTTTAGATTTTCACTTTCAACAATTTTGTTAGAGGCTTTATTGAGACATTTATAAGCCTTTCTCTTGGTGGAATACCCTAGAAGGATTCCTTCATCACTCTTGGAGTCAATTTTTCCATTTCTATCATCTTTTAAGATATAACATTGACTACCAAAAATTTTGAAGTAACTTACATTGGGTGTGTAACCATACCAAAGCTCATAAGGTGTCTTCTCGGTGTCTTTCTTCAATTATACTATGTTTAATGTGTAAACAGCAGTACTGACAGCTTCCCTCCAAAAGATTTGGGTGATTCATTTCTTTATCATCAGTATCCTTGCACAATCAACTATGGATGTGTTCCTTCTTTCAGCAATTCCATTTTTTTGTGGTGTTCTCAGTGCAGAGACCTGTCTTTTGATACCATGCTCATTACAAAACTTAGTGAATTCATCTGAAATAAATTCCCCTCCTCTATCTGATCTTAAGAATTTTAACTCCTTACCACTTTGTTTCTTAACAATTGCTTTGTACCATTTAAACATCTTAAATGTTTCTGATTTATCTTTTAGAAACATAACTGTCATCATTCTAGAGTAATCATCAACAAAGAGAATAAAATATATATCTCCATAATAACTCTTTGTCCTCATAGGTCCACATAAATCAGTATGGACTAATTCTAGAATGGCATTAGATGTATGGGATTTTATTTTGAAACTAGACTTTGTCATCTTACCTTTTTGACAAATCTTACACATGATATTATCAGGCTTGGTCATCATCGGTAAGCCTCTTACATTTATGTTTTTGCTAATCTTTATCATGTTGTCAAAGTTAACATGACACAATATTTTGTACCACAACCTTATGTCTTCGTTTGTAGCAATAAAAAAAGTGGTGTCAGTATCATTCAGGTAGAATAAGTTACCTTTTGTCTGCTCACCGGTACCAATCAGACTTCCTGATTTATTGAAGATCTTTGCCTTCTTATTTTCAAATGCTACTCTATGACCTAAATTATTCAATTGAGAAACACTCAATAGATTATATTTTAATCCATTCACCCAAAAAGCATTTTCACATTTTGTCTAGGTATTCAACATTATGGTTCCTCTACCTTCAACTGGACAAGGTGTATCATTACACATTCTTACTGAACCACCATTATAGTATTCAAAAGTCTCAAACTTTTGCTTGTCACCAGTCATATGGTGAGTGTAGCCACTATCTATGATCCAGACATCATTTTTACTAACTTTAGATATGAGTGTAATTTCTACATACCTTTCTTCTTCATCATCATCTGAATCATCTTTTACTACCAAAAACACCATCTCGATGTCTTCATCAAGTTCAGTGTCAGTATCTTCATCTTTTCATTTAGCTAGGTAACTGGCCTTCTTTCCTTTGTCCTTGTAGTCTCAGGTATCTCTTCTTTCTGATTGTCGGTAGCTTCTATAATCACCTCTGTCAGACTTCTTTTCAAATGATCTGTCATTACTTCTGTCATCTTTTCTTCTATTAGGAAATCTTGCAGCAAAGTGTCCAATCTCTTTACAATTAAAACAAACAAGTGGTAATTTACCTTTGTACTTACCTTTGCCTCTCTACATTCTTCTAGCCATAAGTTCTTCAATTTCATCAAGATCTTCTTCTTCACTTTCACTATCACTATCTTTTCTCATAGTGTGTTTATGACTTGATTTACTTATTCTCATTGAAATTTTGAATGCAGACTCTATATTTGGTAAGACACTATTATCAAATTTATTCATCTCAAATGAAATCAGTCTTCCAATCAAACTATCTAGAGTAACATTGTTATTTGATACTGCTCTCATTTCTTGAATGGTTGATACTCTAATAGCATAAGTAGGCAACAAGGTTCTTAGAATTTTAATTACCACTATATCTTCTTCTAGTATACCTCCAACTCCTCAGATAGCATTGACTACCTCTTTGATTCTTGTGTTTTACTATGTGATGTTTTCACCTTCTTTCATTTTGAGATCATCAAAATTTCCTCTAACACTTTCTACCTTGGCTCTCAAAACATTCTTGTCACCACCATGTACAAGCATCAATTTTTCCCACATCTTCTTTGCAGTCTTGCAGGTTTTAACATCTTCAAATTCAGCATCAGAGAGTGAGGAAGAAAGCTCTATCATCATGTAGTTGTGCTCATGCTTCTCTCTCATTTGTTCAATTTTGGTTTCTCCTATGGGAAACACATATTCAGTATCTAAGTATTGAGTAACATCGTTTCCAATACCTGATAAGTGGAGTCTTATTATGCTCTGCCATGAAGCAAAATTTCTTTGTTCAACTTGGGCACATCTTATCTGTTCATCTTGTGATCTTTATCTTAGGTCTTGAAACTTTTCTTCTAAGCACACAAGCTTTGATACCAATTGTTAGTAATAACTGAGAGGGGGGTGAATCAGTGGCCTCAAAAATTAATCTTTAAATCAACCCTTAAAACTTATAACTACAAATTATGCCTCTAGTTATCTTTTGTCCTACAAGATGAATGCCTTGAAATACTTATAATACATTTCTACTTGTTGGAATTCTTTGTAAAAAATTCTTTTATATGTTTACCGATAATCAGTCATTTATTTACTGAAACACATTAAATAAATAGAGTATACTGATCAATCCAGAGTTAACTATGTGAAATGAAAAACTATAAAGAAATGACGCATAAACACATAACACATGGATTTTTAACGTGGAAACCCTGTTAAGGGAAAAACCACTAGAATCGGTATCCCAAATTTTCACTCTTCTGAAGTGAGCTCTGTTAGGAGTCAACCCTGTTAAAGGTTACAAACACACTATTAGGTGTGACCTTGTCAGAGGATTTAAAAGATAGTTTGTCACTTACTATCTGGCATCTAATGCTACCATCCTTGATCAAACACTCACTTGGCCTGTCAATAGGTATCGGGCATATCCAATGCTACTTTGTATCATCAAAATTTTTGATACTCCTTGGGATGTATTTCAATTGTAGAAGACTTTTAAGTCCTGCTCGGTTAAGACACTTGATGCTTCAATGGTTAACCTGAAATAGTAAAGTGATCTGTTCACACATACAACTTAATTGTAGATTTTCAGATCTATTGTAAGTGCATTACCTCTCTGATCAATTTAATCAATTTAGTACCTTTTCTCCACATGGTTCTTCTTTGTGATGTTGTCTCACTATTCATTGGTGTCTACAAAATCTAGCTCTTTCCTTAGCTTGTTGATCAGTTCTGAATGAAGACTTTCTTCTCCTTTAGAATCTCTTTAGCATCTTTCCTCTTCTCTCTTTTTCACCCCACAATTTGTAATGAATTGGGTTTGTCTCTTTATAGACATGATTTCTCCTTTTCTTGGTTTTCTTGATTCTTAGCATGATCCACAATTATTGCCAATTAGATTTAAAGCAAAACTCCAGATTTATCTCATAGAGATCTTCTTGCCAACTAGACTCCTTATCTTTTTCATCGGGCAACACTGTAATTCTATCTGTCGGGTTACACTGTTTTTTTCTCGTTGGGCAACATTGTGCCTTTTCTCTTTTACTCTGTCTGTCGATGTGCACTCTGTCAGTGTATACAGTCACTTTGTGAATACTTGACTTATATGCATTACTAATAGCATAGCCTTGATTCATCAGTTATTTGAAGTCTTTGGTAGTATTTCCATGACCATACATATTATATCAAGTTGACATCAATGACAATACAATACATTAACTGATTTAATGCCTTGCATGATCATCAACTTAACATATTCAAACATTTAATCAGTTACATGTCATCACATAGAAGAGATAGATCCTATGGCAGCCCATTCCCAAATTCCTCCTAAGGTATTTTTGGTTCACGACATTTGAACTTTCTATCATTGCACCACTCAATAACTAGGCACATTGGAGCTGAATCAAGCATATGAGGCACTTTGTGTGGATGGAAACTTGAAGCCGGAACACAAGCACCTCGAAGTCAAAGGTTTAACCCATATCTTGCATATGCCAAAGAATTTCTAGATAAAGTGGATTAGGTTTACTCTAAGTTGCATTTACGACATGCATTTCTGGTTAGAACAACCCATGAAAAATTACTAAGATGATGGTACACCAAGTGACAGGGTACCAATGCTTGATAAACCTAAGGCAATTAAAACCCTACTCTGAGCTGATCTAGCTAAGAAGACTCTTACCAAGTGGGATAGAAGAGGCATGAAGTTGAATGGAGTCACTAACATGGAGCTAAAGTTTGGAATTCATGTGATTGCACATAAGATATATAGTTCAAGACAACCAAACAGTGTTCCATGTGATGTTGTGGACCTGGCATACAAAGTGGTAAAGAATAATCTATCATTCGACCTAGTCGAGTTGTAGCTCGTCCTACTAAGCAAAAACATGGAGAGAATCTGGGCATATAAGACCAATCCATGTAAGTTTGGCTCACTCTTGATCTGCTTATGCTTTTATGTTCAAAAGTTTTTCCCTTCAAAAGGCACATTTGTATGGAAGAAGGATAGGCCTATGGTTTATCAGATCAATCAGTTTATAGAAGAATTGGGAGAAAATTTTGAAAGCATCATGGATGCTTGCTTTGATAGTTTCAGAGAGAAAATGGAGAATAGATTCAGAATTCCCAAACAATTGGTAGAAGACTATAAGGATGATATATGTTTCCTAGTTGATTGTGACAAAGTGCACATCCAGGCAGTCAAACCTATGGTTGCATGGGTGAAACCTCTTAAATATGAGGTTAACATTGATGAGACTAGAGATATCATTGAGGCTCTTATTAATGATCCTGTTGATCTAAAAGTAGCATATTTTGGTACTTATGAAGAAGATAAGGGAATAATAACATTGGAAATCGAGATTTCCAAAATTTTGAAGAGAGGATGGAAAAGAATTGAGAAGTTTGGAAAGAAATATGGCAAGTCATCTGACTCTCCTCTTTCCATCATTGGAGGCAAAGAGGATGACATAAAGGAAGAAGAATTAGAACCTGAGAAAGAAGAGGAAGAGGTAGAAGAAGAGCCTCCTAAGAAGAAGAGGCCAGCCCCCAAGAAAACACCAAAGGTATCTACCCATGTCTTCACTGCAAACAATCCTAGGAAATCAAGAAGAAAACTGATATTGCCAAAAGAAGATGATGAAGAGGAAGAAATAGTTACATTCAAGAAGCCACCACTTACCTTTGAGCAAAAGGTTGAACAATTTAAGGAAGGTAGCGGTATGTCAAGTCTTAGATTACTTAAGTATGTTTCCAGAACCAAGGATGAGAAGAAGTTGGTTGAGGATGCATTAGTATAGAAGATGGAAAAATGGAAGTATGTTTCCTTTTAATTGAAAATCCAAATGAATGAAGACCTTCTTAAGGAAATCACCATTCACTAGAACAACATAGTCCAGATTGAAAGGGACATCAGAAAACAAACCTTGAAGATAGTCATGCCTACAGTGACTGATAAGGAGGTAAAAGATGCTATGTCTAAATATGAGAGTAGGCATACTCCAAGGTTTAGAACCTTTCAAGTTTTGGGAAAGAAAATAGAGGATGTTGTGCAGACCACAACTAAGTTATGGAAGTCCATTTTTTATAACAAGGAAGACAAGGAAGATGATAAGACAAAGGAACTGAGTATAAACCCTTATGTATAGGTTAAAGATGAAGAACTATCTGAGGTATAGACCATTGAGGAATTTGATGTAGAGAAGATAGCAGTGGCGGTGATGGCATCCCTGCCCCAATCACCTAGTCTGATTATCTTATCTTCGAGCAAGGAAAAGACCACAGAGTATACATCAAGTTTAGTAGGAACTGAGCATCAAGCTCTACCTACTACTGGGCCAAGCCATACTGAGTCACAATGGGATACTGTGAATATTTCTACATTTGGTGCAATGACAGTTAATGACCTACTTCAACTAAACACAAAGGATAAGGATGAGGATGGAAAAGGTAAGGAAATCATTCCTTCACCTAATCCCAATTTCAAGGGCAAACAAAATGAAACAATTACTGATGAAGTTGACCTTGAGGAAGACATTGTGATTCCTAATTGGGATCTTTCTAGCCTGACAGTCGAGCAGATGGACATCCTTGGGGAGCTATGGAAGAAAAGAGAAAAATAACAAAAGCTCCGAGCTAAGAAGAAAAGGAACAGAGTGTTAGAGGACATCAAAGGTATATTCCTATATGCACTAGAGATTGAAGTCAATGACAAAGACTCTATAATGGACCAAATTTTTGAAATAGTTCACAATTTTGACAAAGATATAAGTGGTTAGGATAAATTACTACAAAAGGCAGAGAGAAAATTTGAGAATAAGGTTCTAGAGAATGTTGCAGGTAAGATTGCAATAGATCAAGTGAAGCTTTCCACTATTATCGGCTCTCTAGAAACCATTGTGAATAATTTTATGGCATTTTTTGTAAAGTTAAGTGACACGTCAAATTTTACCATGGAAACAAAGAGTAAGCTAACAAAGATTGACAATGATTTGAAGGCAAGTGCAAGCCAGTTGGCACTTGATCCTAGTTCAAGTTCAGCACATTTTGTTAAGATCAAGTATCTGACTGGTCTACAAGCAGATCAACTGAGGGAAGAAGGAAGAACAAGGGACTCCCTATCAGCAATTCAAAGCCAACTCATTCCTCATATGAATGTCATGCAAAAACATATTTCTCATGCAAAGACACTCATCCATGATAACAATTTTTTAATTGCTGAGCTTATGATGGAGTTGTCTACAGAAATTCAGATTGAGTTGCACATCCTGAAGGTGTTGCAAGATAATTGGGACAAGGCTTTGTCTCATATTTTGAAGGTACATAGTGATTTCCTTTCACATTTTGGTATTACCTTGTAGATATGCATTTTTGGAATTTGTGTAAAAAACAAGGGGGGAGATAGGATTTATATGTATATATATGAGGAAATACATGTACAAAGAGGAAGGAAGATATATATAGCATAGTTACAAAATTAGTTTTGAAAAATAAAAAATAGAGTCAGTTGCAGCCGAGTTGTAGAGTAGTAGTCAAAACCGAGCCAGAACCCAAGCACATGGTAAGGGGGAGTTTTGACTTATCAGTTTGTTTGATGGGAGTTTTTGGTATGATAAGTGTTTTTATCACTAATGCCAAAGGGGGAGATTGTAGACCTTATGGAAAGAAATATTGTCAATTAGTGCCAAAACACTTAGTCATTCATATGGTTACAATGTTAACCAAGCTAGCAACTTGCAATGTTGATTGAGCTAAGCAGTTGTAGTGTTAACCGAGCAGTTAGTTCCGAGCAGTATCTACTGAGTCACCAATGTTACCCAAGTTGCATACCATCTCTGAGTGATCAATGTGGACCGAGCACCCAGTGTCAACCAAGTGCCAGAGTTGCCAAGTTCACTGTATTGCCTGAGTGTCAGTATATCACCCGAGTGGATTACTGTACCAAAGTATCAGCATTGGGATGACTTAGTACATATTGTTTGATACTATTTAAATATCATAGTAGCCAACTTGTGGAGGTAATTGATTTGGATAGGTATATATGTAAGATACTTTGTTTATCCAAATACATAGTAAGTAGACATCAATCATTAGAACAACATTGAATACATGGATGCAAATATGAAGAGGTAGATTGATTAGAAGGATACAATAGTATAAAGGAATAGCAGAGACTCATCTATCACAATTAGGTGATCAGTTCTACACATCAAAGGATCTTATTGAGCAAATTAGAGTTGCATAGTACATCATTTACTGATTCATCCTAATAGGTGTATCATTCAAATTCTTTAACAAGGTGGACCTAATAGTCCTTCACGAATCTCCTAGTAGAGTGCATACTTAATTGTATTATATAATTCCTTTCACAAGGTGGACCTAACAGTCCTTATTTCTCCTAACAGGGTAGACCATCAGAAGTAGTCAATTGTAAGCCTTAACTGACCAACTTTATTACTCCATTTCTAAAGCTTGTGATCATCCCCACCTTAGTTTTACTATCTATTTAGAAGGTTTCTGGGTCACCATATCTTGTGTCAAGTGTTATGAATGTTTAATGCTTTTCTGTTCTATGCATGCAATTAGATTAGACAATCTAATAAAGGATAAAAGTAAAGAATTTTTATTGGTTCCTGATTCACCCCCCCCCCTCTCAGTCACCCAACCTACAATATATTTCCAATAGTTTCATTGCACAGACCTATTCCCATTTAGTGACATAATCTGTGCAAACTAAGATGTAAGAATTATTATTGGATGGAGGATAGATTGGCCCTACAAAATCTAGTCCCTACTTGTCAAAAGGAGTGACCACCATTTTAGGGCATAGACGCATTTCATCATATTTTTTAGGTCTGCCCATCCTCTGTCATCTATCACATTTTCTGGTGTAGTTTGTTGCATCCTTGTATAAAGTGGGCTAGTAGTAACCTATTGTTAGCACTTTCAGGGTTATTCTCTTTGCTACAAAATGACCTACACATGGTTAATCATGGAAACCATGAAGAATGTCATAAGTTTCATCCTTCCTTACACATATCCTCATAACCTGATCAATACCAGTATAAAATAGACATTTTTCAATCCAAGAGAAATTGAAAGGTTTCTCTATCAGAAGCCTCTTTTCCTTGGATGAAAAGTAGGGTGGTATCTTATGAGAGGCTAAATAATTTGCAATATCTACATACCAGGGAGTTTTGGCCAATATGGAAAATAATTGATCATCAGGAAAACTATCATCAATGATTTTAGAATCATCAGCATTATGTAACCGAGACAAGAAATCAACAACTACATTAGCCCTGCCTAGTTTGTCAACTATGGTGATATCAAATTCCTGTAGCAGTAAAAGCCATCTGGCTAACCTCCCAGTGATAGCAGGTTTGCTACAAAAGTACTTAATGGTTGCATGATCAGTGTATACATAGATCTGATATCCTGTGACATAGTGTCAGAATTTATTGAGAGTAGAGATGACAGCTGAGAGCTCCTTTTCTTTTACTTTATAATTCATCTTAGGTCCCTGTAGATTTTTGTTGATAAAATAGATTGCATGCTCAATAGTATCATCTTTCTTCCCTATAATAGCTCCCACAACATAATCAAAAGCATCAGTATGAATATGAAATGGTAGGGACCAAATGGGACCCCTTAAAATAGGTGTCTGGGTTAGAATGGACTTAAGTTGCAGGAAGGACTCATCACAAGCTCTAGTCCATAGGAAATCAAAATCATTGGTAAGTAGAGAATACATTAGGCCTTCCATTTTACTAAAATCTTTGATGAATCTTTTCTAGTAGCCAGAATTCCCCAAGAAACTTCTGACATCCTTTTGTTTGGTTGGTGTGGGCAGATTAATGATTACTTCTATCTTGGCAGGATCAACTTGAATACCAACAAAAAAGATATAATGTCGTAGAACTACCCCCTCTTGAATTATCATAAAACATTTTTCACTATCCAAAGATAAGTTGTGCTCTTCACATCTTTTTAAAACATTTCCCAGGTTAGACAAGGCTTAGTCATAAGTTTCACCATAGGTTGTGAAATCATCCATGTAAATCTCTATGCAATTGTGATAAATCTCAGCAAAGATACTAATGATTGCCCTTTTAAAGATTGTTGGAGCATTGCAAAGACCAAAGGGTAAGACTAAATAGGAAAAGCTTCCCCATGGGAAGGTAAAGTTAGTATTTTCTTGATCCTCATGAAGAATGTTGATTTGATTATACCCACTATACCCATCAAGGAATGAGAAATACTTTTTGCTTGCTAATGAGTCCAACACTTGATATATGAATGGTAAAGGGAAGTGGTCCTTTTTGGTATCATTATTGATTTCTCTTAAATCAACACATACCCTCCACCTGCCTCCTTTCTTGGGAAATATCACTAAGGGAGAAACCCATCGACTGTCTGAGATAGGGTATATAAAACCAACACTAAGAATTTTTGATAATTCAGTTTTAACTATATCCCTTAGAGAAGGATTAACACATCTTTGGAATTGCCTAACAGGGGATTTATCCTCCTTGAGATATATCCCATGTGTACATGAATTAGGATCTAATCCTTTCATATCTCCATAATCCCAAGCAAATGTTTGTGTATGATCCTTTAGTAGTTTGGTTAAGGAGGTTTGCTGGTGAGGGGTGAGTTGATTGTTTATGTGCAAGCAGGGTCCTGGGGAGACCTCTAATTGTTTGGTCAGCTCTACCATATAAGCTTCCGTGAATGAGGGAACTTGAATTTCATGAGGAAGAAGTTGATGATAAAGTTGTTTGGCTGCATGAGAGGGGGATAACTTGTAATCAGGATACAAAGGTTGTAGGGAGAAATGATGGGGAGAGGAACAATCCAAAAGATGTTCACTTGGTCCATACTAATTCTATATGATGTTTGTGATCATGGTATCTTCTTCCTGAAGCTATAGGAAAGGATCTATTTTTAGCATAATTAACTGAGCTACTGAATTCACTACCTAAAACTCTTCCCCTATGTCTGGCCAGATTGGTGAGGTCAACTCAAGTTGTGGCTGGGCAGGTGGATATAAGGCTATTTTCTTTGTATTCTGACCATCGAAGATGGTCATATCTCCTGAACAACAGCCTATATAAGCATATGCAGTAGCTAACCAGGGTCGGCCAAGAATAATTGGATATCCCCCAAGTGTAGCTTTGGGTGAAAGAATCATGAAATCAATAGGGTATGACCAAGATTCTAAGGTTAAAACTATGTATTCTACCATCCCATCAGGCTTTACTATGGAGTTGTCTGCAAGCTATAGGACAATGGGTGTAGTCCAAAGGCTGGAAATACTAAGTTGTTGCATAATATATTTGGTCATAATGTTGATAGAAACACCTAAGTCAATCAAGGCATTCTTGATTGTTGTCCCATTAATAATAACCTCAACAACAGGACTGCTAGGGTCAGAATATTTTGGAACAACAACCTTTCCAAGCATTATGTCTGCACACTTTCCTAGAACATGAACAGTCTGAGGATCCTTTCTTTTTTTACCAGGATTTTTTGAAATAGGCTTCTTTGATGGCTTTGTCATAGGTGGGAACATTCTTGATTGCTTGGAATAATTGAATTTGTACACTAATGTTTTTAAGTTGATCAAGTATGTCAAAAGATGCACTTTTAGTAGGCTTGGGGATTTCAACTTGCAGCCTTTGTGGAAAAGGAGGAATTGACTGCTAGGGTTTCTCAGTTGTTGTAGTGCGACCTGTTGGATTTGGAATAGAGGATTTATTTGGATTCTCTATCCCTTCGGAGGATACCTCTGTTATAATAGGAGGAGCAGGAGTAGGTAATGTAGTGCCAGACTACAAATAGATATCATCAATATTGATGGCATAAGCAATGTATTGAGTAGGATCTGTTGTATAGATATTTTATTGCTAGGCTATAGGTCTATTGTTAGGATTTGGTTGAGGTTGGGTAGGAAGATAAATAGGTCTTGGAGGTGTACTAGTGGCTACAAGAGGTGGAAAAAATTCCTGCTATTGTTTCTGAGGAGGTGGCTGAAGGAATCCTAGTTGTTGATTTAGCCTTTGTTGGCCTCCTTTCCATTGTTTATTTTGCTACCAGTTACCTGGTAGTTTCTTTCATGACCCTTGGGGTTGTTTCCAATTCCCTTGGGATTGTTTCTGTTGAGGATTTGGGTAATTTTGTCATAGAGATTGAGGATTATTCCAAGGAGGGTACTAATAATTCAAAGAAGGTTGCCATTGATTACTATAGATTGGACCATTAAAAGTTAGAGGATCTTGAGGCATACCTTATTGTTGAGCCCATGGTCTCCTATCTGCAACAAAGAATACTTGTTCATCATCACCTCCAACTTTCTTGAAGTCAGTGTGAAGTTGTGTCGCCTCCAAGTTAGCAACCATCTTACATTTGCATTCTCGCTTCTTCTGCTTGCAATGAGAACAAAATTCAGCCAGAATAGCCTCATCTTCTTCATGTTTCTTCTTTTCTTTCATAGTATCTAATTGAGTTTCCATGTTATTGATAATTTTCATCTTGAATTCAGACAAGAGATAAATTATATTTGTCCTAGAAGCTCCAACACCATTTGATTTTCCTGCAGTAGACCTATATCCTCATCCTTTCTTAGCAATAGCTCTGGATTAATTAAGGCATATCTTTTTTATATCATCCCTATAGACTGGGTGATGTCCCCTCCTACCATCAGGTCTAAAGCTTCAGTGCACCCTTCATTGATGCCCCTTAGAAAGAGTAACTTTTGGGACTCCTGAGTATGTCAATGTTGAGTGTTCTTTTGTTGGCTAAACAGGAACCGAGACACATAGTCTTCCAGAATTTCATCCTCTTTCTAATTCATCTTTCAAATGTCATCTCCCCTAATTTCATTTCCCCTACAGTACTCCTTATATGTTTTCAATAATGTCTACTTCATCTCATCCCAGTCATGGACAACATCACATCCTAGGCCCATAAACCATCTCAAAGAAGACTCCTTAAGAGTTGCAGGAAACAATTTAAGCCTATGGGGATCTATGGTGTAGTCATAACTGCGGAAAAGGATATTAAACTTGAAGAGAAAGGTATCAGGGTCCTCTGTCACAAGGCCATAAAATTTGGGAAGGGTTGAAGATGGAATATTCTTGATATTATTGTTATCATGCTAATCAGTGATGGAAAATGGGAAAGTAGGAGGATTCACCATCTAAGGTGGACCTCTTGGTGGATTCTATAGAGGGTTCTCTAGTTGGTAGATTACTAAAGCAAATGGCTTCTCTTCTTCTTGATTATCCAGGTATTGAATTCGTAAATTATCCAAGGCTTCAACAAAAAGATTATGTTGGAGAGGTTATTCAAGGATATGGTAGAATAAGGGCTTTCCTTCTAAGGATGATGATGAGGAATTAGGGAGGTTTAGGATAGCATCATCGAAAGGCCCATCCTCTTCTTCTTCTGGCACAAAAATTTCTCCTAACTAATTATCGGGGTAGTTTGGTAGGAATCTTCCTAGTGTGTCTCTTCTTCTTCTATGCATGTAGCTGAAGTGGAATTTTACAGAAATTGTTTGGAAATTAAATCTAACTTACTCAAAATAGGAAATGAAATCATGAACTAGAATGAATTCTACTAATGGTTGAGTGAGAAATTAGCTCGACACTGTCCCTGACAATGACGCAAAAAATGGTCGATTTCAGAAAGGGATCAAAAATTAGGTTCATAACCAATACTTAGGGATTGGGCATCCTATCCAAGCATCTATCCTCCTTATCATGAAAAGTCATTTAATTATCAATCAGGGACGTGTTACTTGAAACGGGTCGGCAAAATATATGCACTAAGTGATGAATCAGGACATGCTAATCTACTGCTACAGAAAACAAATACTTTGAAAGATAAATGTTGAAAACTAAATCTAAAGAAATAAATGCTTGGAACTTAAACCATAATGCTTTAGTTGTTCTGCCACTTTGGCTGCATGAAGTGATAGCTAACTTGTTGCTTTGGCTTCAGGAATAGTTTTAACACCAGAATTGAATCAACAAGTTGCAGAAATGAAAGCTATGGAAAATGAAACTAACTACTAAGGATTCATCATCAAGTGGGACCCGTTGGATGAGTATCCAAAACTCAATTACATAGAATAGATTTTAAACACTGTTATGTCATTCATATAGAAATGAAGTACAAATGTATTCATAAAAGCTAGAAAATGACATAATGTAAATACCATTTTCTGAAATCAACTATTGTTCCCCCCTTCTCACATAGGAGTGGGGCTTATTTAAAGGAAAGGAAATCTAACTTCTAACCACTCATGCCATGGAAATAGGCAGAGAATTTTTTGCAACTAGAAAATAGGAAAGAATTCATCCAGAAAAATAGGAATAGAACTGTTACAATAGGCACAAATAATAGATCTATCTTCTTTCCTCTTCCTATATTTTATAAAGGATGGAGCAATATCTTGACCCGATCGTTGCTCCATCATTTCCATCTGCATCTTTTTAGAGCTAGTACCTTTATTGCATTAACTCTATTACCGATCATTTCTCTACAAGACCGGGTCGGCTTGAGCAGCGCACGGGAACGTACTTAGTCATTCTTCTTCATTAAACATGCTCTGCATCAGACATGTTAAAACATAGAACTCCAGGATAAACTCAACAAAGCATGCACACACATTTTTTCACCAAATAACTAATTACTCATTAAGACATAATTATAGATTTACCATATTTAATATATATATATATATATATATATATATCATTCAAGGTTCAAGTATGTATGTCAAATATTTATAAAAACATTAAATGTCTGTGTGGTTGCATGCCACTTAATGTCACCAAAAGAGTAAACTAGTCTTGAGAAATGCATAGGAAACAAAGCATAGTAAAACAAGGAACAGAGCATGGAAGACTATCTTAGACTCAGTAACAAGGGTTTTAAAAGATGACAAATATATGTCCT
Organism: Thuja plicata; assembly: GCA_018584345.1. NCBI lineage: Eukaryota > Viridiplantae > Streptophyta > Pinopsida > Cupressales > Cupressaceae > Thuja > Thuja plicata. The sequence goes on along the minus strand of MU225217.1, from coordinate 1,801,488 downwards.
ATCAAGTACCTTTCCATTACATTTTCTTAAACACATTAAAATATTTTTCAAGGAGCCTATTTTGTGCATATCCTGCAATCATTGTAGTTCATGAGACCACATTTTTTTGGGACATTCTCTTGCATAGGTCATCTACCTTACATATACATCTACATATTTTAATCACCTAAAATTGGTCTAGTAAAATTAGAGCCCCTAATTTATATTAATTGACCTAAAATCCCAATCAAAGGCATTTAAATTCTAGGCCTAATTATGTAAGTAAATTTGATCAAACATGCTTGCCTAATAAAATCAATCTTCTAATCAACCATCATCTAAATCTCAAATCCTAGCATCAAGGCTATTAGATTGGTAAATCAAAGTCATTTTAATTAAAAATAATTTTAATTAAGTGAACCCATTCAACACATGTTTTTGCATCAATTCCTAATTAAAAATGGAATTAAAATGAGGAAATTGATATTTCATATCATCCACAACCAAACAAACACAACTATTATCAATCAATGACTAATCATGTGGATTAAGCTCACATGGATTGAGGGAGAAAAAAATCTCAACCTCTCACCAAGTTTGAATCCAAACTATTCATTCCCTTGGAATTCCTACAAAATCAAGCTTCTCAAGCTCATTTCATCATCCACAATTTTCATAGTAACATCATGATGTTAAATTTCATCTAGGGTTTATGTGCATTATTCTTAGTTTGATTTCTAATCTTACTTAGCTTTCATCATGTTTTTTCTAGTTTAATCTTGCATTTAGCTTAGAATATCCATTCTTAGTTTATCATTTTCATGGTTAATCAAGATCTTGGAGCAAAGAATGCATTCATTACATCATGCTCACTTGAATCTTCTATTTTACGACAGTCAAGTCACTAATCTACATGTTTATGATCTAAGAGCGATTTCCATGGATTATGCTCACCATAAATAGGAAGCAATAATTCGGATTAAAATTAGTTTTTGTTCTTGTCTTGAATATGGTTTCATGTTACTAACCCCTTTGATATAATGATTTATTGAAGTGTTTGTTCTACAGGTGCTAACCACTTTTCACACACATTTTTGGTGCCGGCCGTAGGGGTGGAATTTAGATTTTGGCCTCACTTTATGCTTAATATTTTTAATGATTTTTGAAGCTCCATAGAAAATTGTACAAAATGGTGTAAATTATCTTACAATATTATGGTGAAACTGGTTCATTATTTTGTACTATGTGAATTCTTGTATGATATTATAGTTCATTGAGTTTTATCATTTCATGTAGTGAGAATTATCGTACGACAAACTATTTTTAGGGTTTTATCGTCTCACTTGGTGAGAAACGTTGTATGACCATATGGTGAAATAGGTTTGTGTTTTATCGTACCAAAAACATAGAGAATTTTTTAGGGTTTTATTGACTTGATTTTTGGTTTCTAACTACTAACCTTGTCTTGTTGGCTTTCTTGTTGATCTATTTGACAACCTAACTAGTGATTGCATCTCGATTTGAAGAATATTTCACTTGTCAAAGGCCACTATTTCAAACAATATTTTTGAGACATCTAACTCATTTGTGGTTGTAGGACAACTTGTTAAAATAAAATCAATCCAACTACTAATGAATTACTTGCAGGTTGTCTTGGATATTACAACTAAACTTTGTGTTTGAAATAATTGATTTTCTTAGGCACACTAATCAAGGTCCTTTGAAGTATTCAATTCATTTATAGGGGAGTATTCTCTTGTCTATATAGACAATCAAAAACCTGGACTCGTTGATTTTTTCACTTAGAAAAGGACCCAGGAAATAACAAATTGCTTGATGTGCTTGGGAGAAAACAAAATGGATAGAAGATTATGCTATTTTCCCTAGTGCAAAGTAAAAAATCTAGACTCCTAAGTTTCCAATCCATTTCATTTATTGCATTATCTTTAGAGGGCCTATCATTTGAGGGAAAAATCTCCAAGGATGACCCAATTGGGAACAAGACAAAGCCAACCTCTTCCAACCCACTATAATCAAATACTTCTTTGATATTAAAATCTTAGAAGATGGGTGCATTTCTTCATAGGGCTATAGGCCTCAATCATTCTTGCGAGACTATAAAGGGTGTATTTGAACAGATGCCCAAACTAGACTCCATAGTGTAAATGCTACCTGGATCACCCCCAAAAGTATGATAATCCAAGTGCAAGGAGGATAGTTACCTCCCCAAGATACTTTTCTTATTGTTCCTTCCTGAGCATTTGGAGTTGGCTAATATGACATTGTTAATCCATTGTGTGGTTGGTAGTGGTCGTATTTTGATTATCTCTTGAAGTGTGCCTAAGTTTGCAAGAAAATGATTTTGTTATATGCCAATTCTTGTAGGGATAATATGTGCTTGGATTTCTTAACCTTCATGTACTTGATGTGTGTGTTCAAAACCAGAAATGCTGGCAAACTTTATCCAAACACAATCACAAGTTATTAAATTTTCCAAACAACATCAAGATTTGACAAATTTTCCTACAAACAAGTAGAAGAAACTTCATTTCACCATATTGTCATATCAACCAGTGAGAATTGTCATATCAGCTAATGAGAATTGTCATATCAGTTGGTGAGAATTGTTGTATCAGCCTGTGAGAATTGTCGTATCAGAGATTTAAGGTTCTAGACTCCTTTTAACCATATTATCATTTCAGCATATGGGATGTGTTGTACGAGAAAAGCTTTTTACCATATTATCGCATTATCTGTTGAGAATTATCATAGGAAAATTTGCCTCTCATCGTATTAATTTGTTATCATTTGTCCTCTAGAGCCTGAGTCTGACATTTGACATCATCATTTGACCTTCAAGTCCAGCCATCCAGTTAAATTTTTAGTCTTTCCTAATCAACATCCTCGAGTCCTAATTTGGTTATATCATCATGTTGTGACAAATTGATCATGTAACCTTACTGTTGTGACTTTTGGTCTATTGGTCCTTCATCCTAGTTTATCACGTACTCATCTTGTCTTATTCTCAATCCATAAATCAATCTTAATCAACTTGTTTACAAGTGTCACCTATCAGGAAATCAAGCCTTAACCTTGACACCTTGTACTGAGTTCATCATAGAAACCAAATCAATCTTCAAACATCATCTTCCATCAATATTTTGAGACAATTCATCACTTCCTTATCCATATGTTGACCTAATCAACCTAGTTCCTTCTAACTCTTGGTCACATAAATTTTTAGTGATGGTTCAAATCAAGAGTTCTCATCAACAATATGATCCTATTCACAAGAATAATTCCCACATCATACCTTCACTCCAATATTCGAAACAAGCGCATCAAGATAATCTTACAATGGCTAAAAACAAATGGGCTAAACCTCATTGTCTTAACAACGAGAAATAAGATATTCTTATTGTGTCCCTATCAAAACAAATTCAAGACTTAAAGGGAGAAAAGTATACAGCATCCAAAAAATACTCATTAATATCAATCTTTATTTTTCTCTATGATCATAATTAATACATATCCTCATCTTCTTCAGACAAAATGCCTACTTCACAACTTCACACCAATCATATCTTTGATCAAGATCAATATCACATCAATCTCATATTTGATCAAGAAAAAACTCTTGACTGACCTATCTTTGATCAATAACATCTTCATGACCATCAAATATTTGATCAAGATTCTATCTCACAACCTAAACAGAATCCACTCTATGATCAAATAAATCAAGAGGAATCATTCCTATCTCAACAATCGTCATCACATGACAAAAACAAATTATAACATCATGATCTTGAATCTCATCTCTTTGGTAAACACAAGTGCATATAAATTTCCATTGGATATATCATTTACTCCTTTGGGACAATCTTATGAATCAACATTGGAAGAACTCCTTGAACACAATCTCATTATGTTGCCTCAAATTACTGCATGTGGTTTTGTATTCTTGACCAACTATTGTGCCTATCATAGACATAATGAACATGAAACTTTAGATTGCATGGGGTTGAAATAAAAATCCAAGATCTCATAGATGATGACATAATTAAAATTGAAAATCCTAATGAATCATCTAATGAAGATACTACTCTCAAGCAAGATCTAAATCACAAACTTGTGTCTAGTATTGGTCCTCATGTAGATTCCACTTCTTCCAATATTCATTCATCTTCAAAAGCAGCAACGTTATCCAAAGTCCCTCCATAAAACAAAAAACCTAATTCTTTTCATACTAACTATGTCTACCCTCAAGGGCTACCTCTAAAACAGATTCAAGCTAATATGCATCTAGATGCGAGTCTTTTTCAAGCTTCAAAGATCATAGACCCAAATCTTCCATGTGCTTCAACAACTATCATGCCTACTCAAAATGATACTTCATCAACCCTTCAAGAATCCCTCATGGAGATAAAAACTCCTACCTCATCCTTATAAGTGGCTCCATGTCAAGAAGACAATCCAAAGTGTGAAGAAATAAATATCGGTAATGATCAAGATCAAGATACCATCCATCCTTATCCAACGGTTGACCAAAGTCACATATATCAAGAATTCCATGATGATTTTGTCATCCCCTTCCACTTGTTCCTAGAAGACACTCTTACACCTCCTATATCTTATCCACCTCCCAAGAAAGATAAACATATCCTTTCCACCATCTCTAATGAGCCTATTGAAAATCAAGAGAAAAGTACCCTTTATACACCATCTAAAGATCCTTTTCAAGATTAGAGCATCCCATCACCCTCTTGTCATAGATCTCCACATCAACCTCAAACCCTCATTTATACAAATAACTTACATAACAATAAATCCCCTTAAGCTTCAATTTCTTCTGTCAAACTTGCTCCATAAAAGTTACTCATGCACATATTGATATAAAGATGAATCCTAAAGAGAAGATCATTGGTCATGCAACTCACTCTATAGATTTGAATATGCCTTCCACATCTTATCTCCCTCCATTTACACATAAGAGCCAACCTTCTCCATCCTCCAAATCAATCATTGGTCCCTATATCCCAAAGTTGAAACTTTAAAACCTTCCATCCATATTGGGTCCTTACATCCCTCCATACAACATATCTCTCACTCCTAGCTTGTCATCCACTTAACCATCATACTTAAAGATCAACAAAGACATGCATCATATGATGAGTGTGAGGGAGAGAGGGAGGGAGATCAGGCAGGCTCAAAATTTGAATTATGCATTGGGAGGGAACTCTTCCCAAGTAGCAGAACAGTCTGTGGATGGGGAAAATGTTGAGATTGATGAACATCAATCCACCCAAGAAACACCTGCATGCAAAGCTGTTACACAGAAGAAGAAGACAGAAGAGAGAAGGATTCAGAATCAGAAAGCTATGGCAGCCGATAGGCCAGAGAATGAAAAATCATGTTGACAAAAATTATCTTCTATATTCAACAATAAATGATTTACAAACTCCTTATGAAATACAAAGATGACAATCCTTATAAAGGATGTCGAAACCCTAAAAGGGAAACTGCTAGGAAATAGAAACTTTCCTAAGACTAAAGAAACTGCCTAAGTGAAACTTAAGCACTAAAGAGCAATTGCTAAATTACTCTAACACCCCCCCTTAAGTGTAACTTAGGGAGAAGCAAAACTGCTAAACTACTGCAGAAAGCAGGAAAGAAGGGTCCCGGCAACTAGGCCTGATCAGGTACCCAAAATATAAAGCAAAAGAATGTCCCAGAGAAAGGAACAAGAAGAGAGCAAGAAGCATCTCTGAAGCATGTCTGAAAACTCTGTCAGAAGATACTGCTGGAACCCCCACTGAAGTGCATGATCAGGTAGAGAAGACAAGTGTCTG
>MU225217.1:1646410-1795584 GCA_018584345.1 Thuja plicata | reverse complement strand
CCTAGTACATAGGAACAAGAACTGAATACGTAGATCACTCAACCAAACCAAGGAAGCAATAGAACCAACAGGTGAACCCCCCCATAATGCTGAACTGGGAGAGGTGACAGGAACACTGAAATGCAGTCCCAGAAACAACTGCAGAAGAAGAACTAGGAACACCAAGTGCAACAGAGGTACAAACACATGATAAAGGGAAGTGTCATAGACACAGTCTACATGGGCTAATATCATGGAAGGTACGCTCACTTGACAAAAGTAGATGCGCCTAAGGCATATGCATCAGAGTCCCCCCATGGCACTTTATAACTAAGTGCAAGTACTAAAACTGAATCAGGTGTATAAGATCCCAAATAAGCAGAAGAGGGCACTTTATCTCAGTGCGTTTACAGAATACAAATGCATCAGAAAGAGCATGCAAGCTCAGATGTCAGAAAGTAGAGTGCACTAAGAAACCAGAAGAAGAGATCCCCGGACCTGTAGAACCAAGCACACCACCAGAGGGCATAAACTGCATAACTCGAAGGAGTGAAAACCTGGAGTAGAATCTAGAAGAAATACCTTTGCCACTAAAAAGTACACAGAATCAGCTTTCTGACGATATCTCATTTGCCGAAAAAGGAGTCTGGATGAGCCAGATATGACTCCCGAAAGGCAAAACAGGACATCAGACTTTAATAGCAAAAATAGCTATTGAAATGGTAGAATCAAAACTTCTAACCTCTGCCATCGGAAAGTGCTCGGAAAGAGCTTTCCGACGGTATATAAAAGTCAGAAAAATACCCCCGTACGCTCCCTATAGAGAGAAAAACATCCAGGTACCCCCAAAATGCCAAAAAAGGCTACAATAAGGCCCCAAGGGCTAAAAATTTTGGGCCCCCGGGCGCATGGCGCGCTCTGGGGGCTTAACTCTAGCCGGCGGACTTCAATAGAACCATCCGCAGAGAATTTTAGGCCCGCGGGGGCTGGTGGAAAAGCTGCCACCCGGGCGGAGCGGATGAGCGCCAAGCTGAGGCGGCAGATGTACACCGAAGCGGCGGAAGAAGCAGGCGGAGTCACCGGGAGGCGCGGAGCACACAGCGGCGGTGGCCGCGAAACAGACGGGCGGCGGCAGAAAACGCGCAGCCGGGTGGGCGGTGGCCGCTCGGAGCGGCGGAGAGCCGGGAGGCGGCAGAGCCCGTAGAAGGGTAGGGCGGCGCGGGCCGCGCGCTGGCCGGGCCGCGGAGGAGCGGCGGCGGCGGCGCGGCTGCGCTTTTCTTATTCAACTGCGAGCGATATTTTAAAACAAAAAAAATCATAAAAACAATGCGTTTTTAATGATTTTTTAATTATTTTTTTGCCTCGAACAACGTGTCGTACGGCCCTAGAAGGCTGAGAAAATTTTCTCAGAGCCCCGGTGCCCAAAAGGGTCAAAATTTTATATGATTTCGACTCTCCCGGGCCTTCTGGACGCAATGGTGGAGTCCTTTTTGGCTCAAACAGCTCCAAAAAATAGAGACCCCCCCAGAACCAGAGACAAAAGCCGGAAAAGAATCTGAGAGCTTCAAACCCTCGCTGCTTCAACAGAGAACGAACAGCCGGATGCAGGAGAGCTCTGATACCATGTTGAGATTGATGAACATCAATCCACCCAAGAAACACCTACATGCAAAGCTGTTACACAGAAGAAGAAGACAGAAGAGAGAAGGATTCAGAATCAGAAAGCTATGGCGGCCGATAGGCCAGAGAATGAAAAAGCATGTTGACAGAAATTATCTTCTATATTCAACAATAAATGATTTACAAACTCCTTATAAAATACAAAGATGACAATCCTTATAAAGGATGCCAAAACCCTAAAAGGGCAACTGCTAGGAAATAGAAACTTTCCTAAGACTAAAGAAACTGCCTAAGTGAAACTTAAGCACTAAAGAGCAATTGCTAAATTACTCTAACAGAAAAGGATAACAAGGAGGCCTCTGGGAAGATTTACAAACCCCCTGATTCTGTGTTGGGGGTTTCGTTGATGCCTGGGGACCCAAGAGGGAGGGCCATTCAGGGATATGCTTGTGAATCTAGTGCGGGATTTTAGGCAAAAATGGTCCTCCTTATTTGGAATCAAACCTTCCACTAAGTCCTCTTTGCCAAAAGTCAAAAACATATCCGATCCGAAGATGGGTAAATTTTCTATCTTTATTCTAAATATGGTTATAGATCATAACATATCTTTAATGGTGAATTCCTTAGTTGGGAATTTCTTAGGACCAATACCCAATATAGAGGTTGTTAGAGCATATGTTGTAAGGAAGTGGATTTTAAAAGGCCAGGTGGATATAACTACTATGATAAAGGGGTTTTTCTCTTTCTCATTCTCCTGCGAAGTAGACAGAGTTAGGATCCTATGTGGGGGTCTCTGGATGGTGGGAAAATGGCTTTAGTCCTTCAAAAATGGTATCCAAATATGAGTCTTAATGATGAATCATTCCTAGCTCAAGTTCTTGTTTGGATCAAGCTACCAGGTCTACCAATGGAATATTGGGTTGAAGATATCTTCTTAGGGATAGCTATCTCTTTTGGAAAACTCCTATCCACTGATCTGGTGACGACTTTGAGGAGAAGCCTTACACATGCTAGAATCTGTGTGGACATTACACATGATGCGGATATGTCTAACTCTATAGAAATTATTTCTAAACTGGGTAAATGGGATCAAAGGGTGGAATATGAATTTATCCCCTTTTCTTTATTTCACTGTATGAAGGCAGACCATTGGACCAAGAGCTATCCTTCTAAACCACTTAAAGAGAAGAGACCAAATAAGCCAAAAATAGGTGAAAGAGAAAAATGAAACAAACAAATCTGTGGAAACTATTAGAGGAACAATCAATGAAGGAAATGAGAACCTAATTAGAGGGGATGAGTCTCCTAAGACCACACATCAAGAACATAACACAACAGAAGAAAAAACATAGGAGAATCTCAAAGAGGATGAGAGCTCCATCTATGAAGAAGAAGAACCCATATTATAGGTTGTAGCTAACTCTTTTGATAAGATTAATTAGGGGAACTACTCAACATCCTTTGAAAAGGCTGAAGAGGGAGAGATTCAAGATTCAAGTGAAGAGGATGGTGATTCTTTATCTATCCTTGAGGGGAATGAAGACTCTTTTCAAGAAGCCCAGTATTTTATTATTTTGGGTCCTAGCATATCTGATATATCTCAGAATTTTGTGGACTTGGTAAAGAGTACTTACCATATTTTAGATAAATGGAGAGATGTTATGGAGATAAACAAGGCTTTAGGAAAGGAGAATGGGGATGTGAAGGGGTTTTCTACCCCAAAATCTGAGCATAGAAAACCTAGAGGAAAAAATAATAAGGTCATCCCAAAAACTCCTAAGATCACCAGATCTTCAGTTAAACTGGTAGTTGATGTAGGACTAATCCCTTCTCCTCTAGGTAGACCCTCATAGGCTATGAAGAGAAATTTAGAGGCTAGAAAAAAATATAGCAGATGGAACACAGAAAACCCTCACAGAGGTGTACTCTCTAAATAAGAAATGAAAGTAATATCCTGGAACATAAGAGGGTTGAATATCTCTCATAAGCAAGACATAATTAGGAATATGATTAGAGATCATAATACATATATTTTCCTTATTCAAGAAACTAAGATGACTAAAGATAATGTTGAAATGATCAAGTTTTTTAAGAATGGGGGGGGGTTAGTGGTGGCAGTTCTGAGGGAGATTTAGGCGGTATTGCTACCTTCTAGAACCTCAGTATCATAAGGGGTAATGTCATTGTCCAGGAAAACAACATGGTCTGCATTAGATTTTAGCATATGAAATATGGTACTTCTTGGTACTTACTAATATCTATGCTCCAAATAATTTTATGGGGAGAAGTACATTTTGGGAAAGATTGGAAGTGGTTATATCTTGCTTCAAAGATGAAAGATAGCTTATTATGGGACACTTTAATACCACATTAAAGGATCGTGAAAAATTTGGTGGATTCCCTTCTCAACTGGAGAGCAAAATGGACTTGATGGACTTCATCAACTCTCAATCCCTCCATGACATGGATATTCAGGGTGTTGAGTACACTTGAACCAATAGAAGATCTGGACAAGACCTGATTCAAGTTCATCTAGATAGATCTCTGATCTCCAATGAATAGTATGTTCATTACTTCTATTCTTTGTCTGCCCGTGCCAGAGTTGGATCAGATACTACCCTTTTTTTTCTTGGCTGACTCTATTAAGGGTAGAAGATGTCTCCCTTTTAGATTTGAGAATATGTGGACTATGCATCCTGATTTGGAAAATAAACTAAAATATTGGTGGACGATTCATGTGGAGGGGACTGCTATGTTTAGAGTGGTCAAGAAACTTAAACATGTTAAGGATTGTATTAGAAATTGGAATAAGGAGTGCTTCAGTGATATTTTCTCTTACAAAGTTTCTATCCAAGATGACCTTAAAAAAATTCAAGATCAAATTCAAGTACATGGTTATAACACTTTCTCTATTTCAGATGAAAATGAAATTCTTAGGAGATACCATGAAATTATAGCTAAAGAAGAGGCTTTTTGGAAATAGAGAGCCCGCTCTCTCTGTTTGACTGAAGAAGATAGGAAGACTAGATATTTCCAAATGACCACTCTAAAACATAAATTTGCAAATAGAAGTTCAAAACTTAAGGTGAATAATGGTGCATTAAAGAGGAGGACAATATTAGGTAGGAGGCTAAAGGCTACTTTGTTGATCTCCTTTCTCAAGACCTTAATCTGGACCAAATTACCCAAGATGATATGATTCAAAGTATTCCTCCTCTTATCAATGAAGATCAGAACTCCACTATTAGGGTCATACCCTCTGGGAATGAATTCAAGAAGGATGTCTTTTTGTTTAAAGGAAACAAGGCTCCTAGTCTAGATGGCTTGCCTATGTTTTTATTTCAGATGTACTGGTCCATTCTTGGTAAAGATGTTACCTATGTGGTCAAGGAATTATTTGGGGATAAAAGTATATTAAATGAGATCAATGGTACTTTTTTGGCCCTCATACCCAAAGTTGTGGGTTCTAAATCTTTGGATCCGGTACGTCCTATCAACCTTTGTAATTATTTTTATCAAATCATTTCTAAGATTCTTACCTCAAAACTTCTTTCTTTGCTTCCTTCCATTACATCTCCTCAGTAGAATGGTTTTGTTCTGGGAAGACAAATTCCGGACTCCATAATCATGGTCCATGAAAATAGCCTCTCCTTATCTTTGGCAGAAAAATAGGGATTTATCCTCAAGCTAGATCTATCTAAAGCTTATGATAGAGTTGACTGGAACTTTATGCATAAAACCCTTTTGGCTTTTGGATTTGATAAGATTAGTGTGCGTTTGATTATGCAATTGGTTTCTTTAGTGATCCTCTTTGTATGGATTAATGGAAACCCCTCTCCTTTCTTCAAATCCTCTAAGTTTTGAGATAGGGTGACCTATTGTCTCATATTTTGTTTGTTATATATGGAAGATTGCCTGGGGAAATATATTTCTCATCCGGTGGACACTGGTTCTTTGAAAGGTCTTCATCCCTCATCCTCTCCCTGGGTCTTCTCTCATCAGCAATTTTTTTGATGATTCGATCATTTTGGGGGAGGCCACTATAAAGGAAGCAAAGGCTCTAAAGGATAATCTCAACAAGTATGGATCAAAAACATGACAACTTATTAACTGGGCCAAAAGTAGTGTTTATTTTAATAAATGCTCCTGATAGAAGAAAAAATAGGATCAATAACATTCTAGAATGTTAAATTGCTAATCTTCCATCTATGTACTTAGTTATTCTTCTTTGTCTCAATCCCCCGGATTCCTTTTGGAGCTCTTTAGTGGACAAGTTCAATAAAAAGTTAGTTGGCTGGAAGGGCACCCTCCTAAGTCAAGTTGGGAAAGTTCAGCTTCTTAAAGCTTCTCTACAAAGTATTTTTATTTATGCTCTAAATATTTTTAAGATCCCATAAAAGTATTTTGATGCTATTTAAAAAATCCAAAGAAACTTTATGTGGACTGGAGCAGGGGAGAAAAAGAGAATGTCTCTGATTGCCTAGGAGAAAGTCTACAGGCCAAAAAGAAGGGGAGGATTGGGTCTCAAAAGAATAAGAATGATGAACAGTGTCCTTCTCTCAAAACAAATATGGAGAATCTATCATTCTAATGGTGAATGGAATCAAATATGGAGAAATAAGTATACTAGGAATTACCAAACTCTGGACGGTTTTATAAACTCTGTTGCTACTCCCACTGGATCAAATATATGGAAGAATATTGCTTCCAATAGAAATATTATGATTAAGGGAACTCAATGGAAGGTGGGGAATGGTAAGATAATTAGGTTTTGGGAAGGCCATTGGCTTGATGATGCTCCTCTAATTAACCACTGTGATTGGGGTCCTTACGCCTTGGTTTGCAAAACTAAGTTTGGTCACTTTGTTGTTGATTATTAGGATAAGGACAAATGGATGGACATAGAGACTATTAGCTCCAATCTGATTCATCTCAAAAGACATATATTCTCCATGATTCTTAATGAATAATAAGATACTTTGATATGGAATATGGATTCAAAAGGAGGTTTTTCCACTTCCTCCATGATAAATATGATGTCTAATAATTAAGAAGATTCTCCTTGGTGGTCCAATGCTTAGATGAAAGGTCTTATCACTAAAATTAATATGTTTTTTTGGATTTTACTATAGAATAAGATCCTTACCATTGACATCTTGAAATGCAGAGGTTTTAGTATCCCTAATCATTGTACTCTTTGCTGCCAGGAGGAAGAGATGATGGAACACATTGTTATCCATTGTCCCTTTGATGTCTCTCTGTGGTCCAATTTGTTGGATATGTTCAATATGGAATGAGTCTTCCCTAAGGAAATTCAATCCTTCTATTCCTCATGGAACCTTCAAAAATCCCCTCTATAAAAAATCATTGGAGAATCTCTATGCCCACTTGTTATGGGGTATATGGAAGGAGAGAACTGTTGGCATTTTTAGGGATAAGTGGTCCCCTAAATATCTTGTATTTTAAAGGATTTAAAGAGATAGTCTTGAAAATATGGATATTACGGGAGAGCTGAATGACCCTACTAGCAAGAGGGATGAGGATATATTAGATCAAAGGAATCTTAGTGGAAGATACAAGAAGAGGATTGATACTACCAAAAGGGAAGAAGTTGTATGGCAAGTGCCCCCTAAAGGTTGGATGAAAATCAATTTTGATGGGGCCTCTAAAAGAAACCCTGGGAATGCTAACTGCGGCAATATTCTAAGGGATGAGGGAGGAGATTATATTGAGATGGTGCCTTTTCCTTTTGGGACTCAAACTAATCATAAGGTGGAAGTTATGATTGCTTATCAAGGCCTTCTCTTAGCTAAGAAATGGGATTGCAAAAATCTTTGGGTTGAAGGGGACTCAAATAGCATTGTTAAATGACTAACTAAAAAATGTAATGCCTCATGGACGATAAAAAACATTATTAAAGCCTCATGGGATATAATAAGTAATCTTGATAATTGTTATATTTCTCATGGTTATAGGGAGATAAATGGCATGGATGCCAATGTGGCGGTGACGAGAAATGATGTTAGAAAATGGAAAGGAGAGGATGATTTGTCGTATGAGGTGAAAAAACTCACAGCACACAATGTGTCAATATCATATCCAATTAATGATGTATGAAATGACATGGGTTATTAATAATCATTGTTACTTAAAAAGGGTATGTAATCCAATGTGTTGTGGGATTATTATTACGCATGTTTTCTGGCTTACTTTGGATTTATCTTTTCTTTTTGGCTTTTACGGTATTACTCTGAGATGAAGAAACCAAAGAGGTTTAGTCTATGAAATAACCTTCATCGAAGAAGCTTTGACAAAATGATGGGAGGCAAAAAAAAAGAAAGGATTCGATTCCGATCAAGGACTAGAGGAGAAAGGAGGAGGTCTAGGATATTTTGAAGGAAGGTGGATTAACTATGTATATGGAGAGATTGCATGGTAGGGATTTGGTCATTATTAGAAATTTTCTAAAATATTGGAAGAAGCTTAGCTCGACAATGGGGAGCTAGACAATTAAGTTTGATGAAGCCCTTATCTCAAAAATTATTTGTCTAGCACGAGTTGGAAGTAAGTTTTACAGGGATCGTAAACTGATGGAGGGAGTTGTCAAATGTTTTCCTGAGACTGACAAGGAGAAGAAGAAACTAGTAAAGTTTGCTAACACCTATTACTCTCCCAAAAAAATTGAGATCCCTTGGAGTAAATTTATTTATGAAATTATGAATTATGTTACCCTAGATGGAAGATATAATAGGGCTTACAGTTATCATTTTGTTATAATAGGGCTTACGGTTATCATTTTGTTCTTCTTAACCACTTTTTTCGTGGGGATAAAATTTATTTGTAGTATTATCTTCTTTGCTCCATGGATTCTACCATCAAACAACATAAGGAAAATCCTCAAGGAAATCATGCCATGCACCATGGTTTGATGGTGCTCATTTACAAAAATCTCAAGGCCAAACAGGTTTATCATCCACTATCTCAGAACTTTGTTTCAGAGGAGGATGATACATATGAAGATTTCTCTATGGGGAAGGGTACAAAGAGTGATCTGATGTCTGACACAGATTTCTCTTCTGAAGATATCAAAGGCAAACACAAAATTACTCCAAAGAAAATGATTAAGGCTTCTTCTAAGAAAGGCCCCAAGCTGAGAAGGAAAAAGATCCACATTGTTATGGATTCCTCTTCTGATGAGGAGGAGGATGACTACGTCAATTCAGAGGAGGAAGAGATGAGTTCTCAATTGAAAAAGAAGTCTCACACTTCTAATATTAATACCACTAAGGAGAAAATTGTGGATGAGGGGGATAATGTGAAAGATGTTGGGGAGGAGTAAATGACTGGTAAGAACCCTAAGGATCAAGATGAGGGTAGCGGGAAGTGCCAAGAGGGTCTACTAAAGGATAATGTTACCTAGGACAATGTTATCTAAGACAATCTTATGGTTTTGACTGGTATGCAGGGTGTGAGGAGATTCAACAAGACTATTGAATGTATCATTGATGATAATATGTACCTAAAGAAGGATGTGAGGGACCTTCATATGCACCTTCAAATTATTTAGGCTATGGGTATGGGAGAAGATAAATCCTTCCCTAAGTGTATGGAGGAGATGACTCAAGCCATTTCACGTATGAAAGACATGAAGGACTCCTTAAAGTCCATATTCTATACCATTGAGAATAGGTTTACCCAACTGGAACTCCACGGGAAGGATAACATGGATCAAAAAAAGGTGGCTATGGAGACTAAACTGGCCAAAGTGGAGGACAACCTGAAGAAGATGGGAGAACATAGCTACAAATTTCTGAAAGCTTCTGCAAAGCATGTCAAAATTATTTTTGGCAAGATGGAGCAAGAGAAGACCAATCAGGAAATTGATTTTGATAAGGATGGCATGGATGACACTTCAGGGCCAAAGAAGAGGACAAGATCTAGCACAAATGAAAAAAGGTGCCAATATTTATAAAGATCTTGAGGAGCAAAAATCGATAGTGGTTAATATGGATCTCATGGTGATTGAAGCAGCTGAGTTGCTTAAGAATTTCTAGCATTCTTCTCTATTTTTCATTTGCTTTTACTCTTTTTTGTTTGTTTTCTATCGGTAAGCTGGTTTAAGGTTTGTTGGCTTTTTGTATAGGCCCAACTTATCTTTTATAGTTTTTTTACTATGTCTCCTTGATGTTTCTATGTGGGTTGTATTGAACATTTGAGGCTCTCTTTTGTAAAGTTTTGGGTCCTCTAAAACCTACTTTTCTCCTATTCAAAACAAATACATGCATCCTTGAGAATTTTCCATCCACCCATCCATATATACCCTCCATATCAGCCACATTCATCCACCATTCCCAAGTCTTCTCAAAGCAATTTGGATGTAGAATGAAAAAAATAGAAATACAAGAATCCAGTTACATGTGAGGATCACCATGTCCTATCTAATTGACATGTGACTACAAATAAAAATGAAATATTCAAGAGACCACCAGGGTCCACTAAGCAAAGAAGAAAATCAAATAAAATATGGGTTCCTAAATCCATCATGGAAGAATTGCGTTCTAAATCAACCAAAAACAAAGAAAAATCAAAATATATGTGGATTCCCAAGTCTCTCTTAAAAGACTCTAACACAAAGGAAAAATATGAGTTTCCGTCGAAGCTTCCAAATTCTTCCACTGCATCTCCTTTCAAACAACTTCTATCACCTCATACATCAAAACCTCAAGCTATTCCATTCATTTCTCCTCCATCCATCCAATGTCCTTCAAGGTGTGTGTCAATGTTGATCTTATCACCATTTCCATCTACCCCTACACAAGCCTTTTGAAACCCTCTCCACTATCCAACACCTACCTATTATCCTTTCATTCCTCTTATCCCATCCTACACATAAATCCTTAGTCACCATCTACCTTATCTTTCATATCATTCCCCTACCATCTGTTAGGATTAGGTAATATTGAGAGGGGGGTGAATCAGTATTACATCACTTTAAATTCAAACATAATAACTTCCAACTTAACCATACAATAACTGAAATGAGAAGAACATACACATAAAGAAGATAACTCATAACACCGTGATTTTGTTCACGAGGAAACCTTGTTCAAGGGAAAACCCCGGTGGGAATGATACCCACAAATTATGCACTAAGAGTATAGTGTCCCTATTAGGATACCTATCCATATTAGGATTTGAATATTACATTAGTACATTTCCCTGTTAAAGGAATAGGAAACCCTGTTAGGAGTATACAATGAGCTCACTGCTCTTACAATCAAAAAAATTGTTATGTTACGATGATTTACCAAAAGTTAATTGTAAAATAATATGCTATGCTTAAGTAGTCCCAATTAGCTTGCATCAAATTCTGTCTGATTATGACATGATAATGCATCTATGAATTCCATTCCTATCTTCGCATCTCAAAACATCTTCATATACACCTGATCTCATAACCAGTCGGCTCACAAGAACATAATCAAACGTGTCTTAAACTTATCCAATTATCAAATTCATAGCCGAAAATCATACTATAACAAAAGTGGGGTTGGGTCCAATCCAAATCTAACTTAGCACTTCTAGATTCCATGTTATACTTCCTTAATCATTGCGACCATTCAACTGCTCTAATTCGTTGCTATATTGTCTTTACATGACTCTAACAAGTTGTAACTCTTTGAGATGAACTCCAAAACACAAGAGACCTTAACTTAAGGTCTACCATATCCCAAAATGCCTTCCTCTAAGCTTGCATGACTTAGTTCACTATATACGATGCTTGTTGATCAAAACTATACTATTGTACCCAGTAAACTACTTCCTGAACTTAGTCATTTTACAAGACTGAATCTCTAAAATAAGTTTCACTTCAAGCGACCATACACATGAGTTATGTTTCCATAAATGAAAAACTCTATGCAATCTAAAATGGGCCACTTTCCAACAATCTCCCCCTTTGGCATTGATGAAAACACTTAGTGAAAAATGACTAACTAATCAATACCAAACTATTGACTAAGTTCAAACTTTTCATATACATATACATATTATCTCCTCTATACATTTTTCATATCAACTACTCCCCCTTTTCCATCAATGGAAAAGGTATACCAATATGTAGTATCTATATGTATTAAAAAATTATATATCTACTCATCAAAATTAATACCATGCAAAGTATGTCTTGGAAGAGGTTTCAAAGATCTTTGCCTCTACAGTCCATGTCCTTACCAAAATTTGACCCACATGGATCAGTACATTCAATGCAAACAATGATGTTTCTACTCCCTTTAGCTCAGTAGGCATATTTTCAGTAAGTGCCTTTGTTGTTGTCTCCATGTCATAAAGGTGTTTTTCAAGAATTGATAGTTTAGGAGTGATTAAACTCTTCATCATGCCAAATACTCTCATTACTCTTCCTTCCTCAGTCTCTAATGCACTTATCTTATCCAACTGTCTGGACACTTCTCTGTCTAACTCTGCAATAGTGTGTGACTAGGTCTCACAATTGTGTACCAACTTATCCAGTGCTTTCCTATCATTTGTAATGATATCCTTAATATTTTGAAGGTGTTTGATAAGATTTATACATTTTTTGTTTAACTTCCTTCCATGTCCTATACAGGTCTTTGCTTTAGAAAGTGTTGTTTATTATGTCTAAGTCCCACGAGATAGACTTGCATACTTCCTCAAGTTTCTTCACCAAGTATCTCTGGTCAGCTCTTACTTATGTGATCTTCTCTAGAGACTCAAAGTGACTATCAAAGTCATCAATGTTGTGTTCAAGTTCTCTATTATGTCCTTTCCTTGAAAAGTGAAAGGTAGGGGTAGGAGTTTGTTGATAGTATCAACTTCTCTTTCCAGTACCCTTGACTTTTTCTCTATTCTCTACTCATATATCTCTTTGGCTTTGGCAAAGGCTATATAATATAGCTTCATCAACTCATCTTCATCCATTCTCTCTACATCAATGCTCAGAGTTTTGTCTCCACTTTCCAACAAAGCTGAAGAAACAATTGTAATTGTTTCTTGCTTGACTTCAACTTTACTCTTAGGTTCTTTCTCTGCCTCAATTGTTCTTTGTTCACCCTTAGAAGGCTCTTCCTCAGTATGATTTATTGTATCCTTTTCATTTATCCCATCTATATTATAAATTTTATCTAAATTTCATTAAAAGGGGTCACTTGTATCCTGTGATGTGTCCAATAACACAAGCACACTAGCAACAAAGAAATCTAGTTGCTTCACTATACTTAGAAACTGATTGTTATCATCTCCATCCTTAGGTGTATCAATGTTTATCTCAACTATCTTGGATGCGTCTCCTCTTAGGATAGTTTTAGGATTAGTAACCTTATGCTTAGGAGGTAAGGATTTCTTAGTTTTAATCCCCATTAGGACCTTATCAATATCCTTGTGTGTATTCTCAATGACCTCATCATATTTCCTTCCCATTATTTTTATCAATCTTGCTTTTATTCTCAACAATGGTTTTATTGCTTTCAGAATCCTTTCATTTCCTTTTAGATCTCAAAGTCTTTTAGTAACTCATACTTTCAATGGAGGTATGCCCTAATATCCTTAACATGTAGAATGTCATAGGGTGTTTGAGAAAATTCACCTTCGGGATTATCGTCGATTGATTCACAATGATTTTTCTTAAACTTATACCTAGGCCTTTCATTGATATAAAAGATTAATGGAGTATCAATAGTCAAATCTTGAAAATAATTTAAAATACCTCTTCTTCAATGAATCTATGAATTCATGCTTAGTCAATTTCAAAGCATCATAGTTTCCTTGCTTGTTTCACTGATCTCCTTCAACTCTTCTTTGAATAGTGATTAGATATGTTGAAATGAGTAGACTTATACTTTTCCATGAAAGAATTGAAACATTCCCAATAAACTTAACTCTACAATGATCCAGTCGATCATTAATCTAGCGATCACAAGATACAGTGTGTATAACTATGCGATCTCATATAGGTGCTTCAAATTAATCATGTATTCTCTGCTTAAGCTCACAAAATATTATTCACATAAACATGGGATGGATGTATCTTTTTCATACTTCTCCAAAGCTCCCCCTAAGGCAATGCTTGGCCATCTAGGTTGATGTAGCATCAGACAAAGATTAAGTAGCACCTACTGACTCTTCCTGAACCGTGGTCTCACTTGGTTCCTTATCTTTCCATAATTTTCCACTGTCCACATCTCCTGCCTTCCTAAAGTGACTGTTGAATTATTCCATATAATGTTCTAAAAAAATTCCAACATCACCAATATTCTTATTTACAACAATAGGTGGTGGTCCTCTTTTGTTACTTGCAACTCCATTATACCTGCAAAACTTTGCTATATGTCCTTGATTGTTACACTTTTAGCATGTAGGAAGTGATCTATTCTGATTAACCTGCAACTTGCAATACCTTGTGATGTGCCTAAAGTTGTTGCACTTGTAACATGTAATCTTAGTTGTTGTTTCCTCTCTAATATAATCTTGCTTGGTGCTAGATAGATTAGGTTTCCTGCATTCTACCTTCTTGTGCCCATATTTTTAACAATTAAAACAACTGCCCATATTTATAATTGTGTGTGTATTTTGTGGACCTGCTAGCTGCAACACAAAACTTCAATATGTCATTGCATTAGTGAGATAAACATGAAATATCAAAGGAAAAACACATATACATCACTAAAATCGACATATTGCTCCCTATCTAAGAAGAGTATGAAATATTTTGTAATTTGCCCTCAGATTATGCATAAATGAGTGACAACATCATGCTTAGAATGGAAGATTTAAACAATGCAAGATAAATGCTCAAACAAAGTTAATTTTA
Organism: Thuja plicata; assembly: GCA_018584345.1. Classification (NCBI taxonomy): domain Eukaryota; kingdom Viridiplantae; phylum Streptophyta; class Pinopsida; order Cupressales; family Cupressaceae; genus Thuja; species Thuja plicata. Next base: position 1,781,138 of record MU225217.1, on the reverse strand, counting down.
GAGCTCCAAATGAAATATTATGTAATTACTATGCAACTATGAACTAAGAATGTACTTAGAAATTAGGACAGCATAAGGATGCTTTTAAATTGTAAAGATTAAGGGCCCATTGAGCTCAAAATTCATTCCTTTTATAGAAGAATTTAAGGAATGAGAGGTCGGGATTGATTTGTGAAGAGAGGTGGAGATTGAATCTTTGGTGATCCATGTGAGGTGATCCAAGTGATGTAACTCTCATTGGATAATGGATTGACTTTCCATTTTGCAAGTGAGGAGTTGTAATTAGGATTTTATTTAATTCCTTTTAATTAATTACCTTAGCCATGTATTTAATTCTTTTGATTTAATTGATTAGATTTGATTTAATTGGCTAAAGCAATTAATGTAAATTAGTGATAAGATCACTAGGAGATTAAATTTGATTTAAATGAATTATGCCAATTAATTGAAGAATTGTCTTGACATAATTAGGGGTATGATCACACTTAGGGAAAATAGGGTCTCCGGTCAGAGCAAACCAAATTAGGGTGGTTACATTTTCCCCTATTTGAATTGATGTGTGAGTAGCACATTGATTCAAAGAATGTTTGATATTGACTTTAGAAAGTTTGAGAATTATGCACTTGATTGAATGAAATGTCTGATGAGATCAGTCTCTCACTTGATTGAACTAAGAATGATAGTATTGACTTTGAACTTGATCGCACAAAGGTCAATAAAAAAAGATCTTAAAGATACCAATTCTGAACTTGATCGAACGAGAATTGATAATAATGACAACAAACTTGATCAAATGAAGGCCAGTATGAAGCTGCTAGGAGCTCTGAGGTATCAATTCTGAACTTGATTGAATGAGAATTGATAATACTGACTCCAAACTTGATCGAAGGAAGGTCAGTACAAATCTTCCAGGAGCTTAATAAAGATTTGAGAATATGTAGACATAGATATCTAGCTTGTGAGAACCGAAGCCTTCTATCCAACAGTCCCAACTTGATCGATGGAAACTGTCATGCCCCTAGTCTTTTGATGATAAAGTCATTTTAATGCTTTTTAAGTGATAATTTGAATATTTTAAGTGTGATCATGCCCCATTGGGAATGAAATTCAAGGAAAAAGAATAAAATCTCTCTGTAGAATGAGATTTCACTTGAACTAATCAATTCGATGGAGAAAGAATCAATTTAGAATAAATGAAGAAGCGAAGGTGTGTTAAGAGAAAACACAATTTTACCATGTTAACTATGTTAAAATGTAAGTTTTGAGTCTGATAAAATGATGTAGGACCAATATTTTGATGAATAATGTGCAATTTGAATGATAAAGAACCCAGAAATCTGATTGCGTAAAGCCTGCTAATCATTTTTTGAACATGTATAACAATTCTACATTTTTGTGAGACTGTCATAAAATGTGTAGTATGTTGTTGAAAACATTGTCTGCGCATTTTATTTCATTCTTGATTGATTAGAAAAGAGAAAAATTGAATTTTGATAGCCCGAGAGGAGTTCCGGAGCTCCTAAATAGCTCAAAAAGGTCAATATATATCTCAAAAGTTACTTTTCACACATTCATTTTCACTTTTGTCTTTAGTAAATTCAGAGCTCTGTGGAGAAGATGGTGGTCCCCATGGAGAAGCATCAATTTGAGCTTGACCATTGACATCAGCATCCGGTCAATTACGCACCGTCGGTGAGTACCTCAATACCTAACTTTTCATGCTTTCTATTTTTTCATTTTGTCCATTTTTTTAGGAGATATTAAGGTTTCAATTTTGCATTGCACCTGTATCTTGGATCGCATCCAGTTAATCCTGTGTTGCATCCATTTTTTCCCCAAAATCCCGGATCACATCCTGTTAATTCAGGATCACATCCTATTTTTCCATCTTGCATTGCATAGGATAAAATTTTGATGATCTTTGAATTTGGTCGCGTCCTGTGAAACAGGCTCGCACCCCACATCCCACATCACATCTTGTCAAAAAAGGATCATTTCCTGGATTCACCATTGCATCTAGGAAATCGCATATCACATCTATTGTTTAGGATTGCACCCCATAAAAACACAGTCATTTTCTGTTTAGGAGTTAGATTTTTTCCAATTTTGACTGTTTTGCTCTTTCTGAATGCCAAAAAGACTGAATTGATAGCTTTTCTGCATAGTTGCCTTAGCTAGACTACTGATTGGAACCTATATTTTCTTTTTATTGGCAGATTGATTTTGGGGTAGTTTCTTTTCGAGGACCATATCCAGGATAAATCCTTGCTTTATCCAGGGCCTTGATGCCTGATGAGTTACAAATTATAGCACGTTTGGGTTTGACTTGTTTGATAGATTTACTCGATATCAGGGTAAATCAAGGGTTGTTGACTGCACTTGCCGAGAGATGGCATTCGGAGCACAACACCTTTCATCTCCCGACTGGTGAGATTACAATCACACCTGAGGATGTGTGGTGCATTTTACATATTCCAGTGATGGGTTTCCAGGTACAGTTTGAGTCTCATTTTATGATAGCCATTTCATCGACCCAGAGGTATTTTGGAGATCAGACCATAGCTCTTCGATACCTAACATGGGATTATATGTGTGATCATTACAATCAATTACCTGTATATGTTGTTGGCTTGAATGGAGGTATCCTCATGTCTGACCGAGGATAGCATGGATTTATGTGCGGTAGGGTTGAGACCTTGGAGCAGATGACTATATCATCATGCATATTTAGCTAGGGCATCTATATCTTAGCCCTTATGTATTAAGAGTTACATGAGATCATCTATGATTATTCATGCAGCATGACAGTGGGTATCCTTATACTATAGATTTAGGCCTGGGAGCACATCCCAATTATACAGCCAATAGTAGATAGGCAGAGGGCACCTAAGCATCCTTATGTCTATATGTATACAGGTTTTATTCAGCAACCCCATCTAGGCAAGGTGGAGTACTGGCACTGTGTCTTAGATGATATGACAATAGTGATATGGAGGTTGTACCTAGACTATGAGGGTGGACCTCAGATAGGTGTTAGATGCCTTATTTATTTTAGAGTAGATACTTGATAGGTCAGACCCGTTACATTGTAGAGCAGTTTCTTATTACTCGAGTGTTGCAACAGTATGGTCGTGTACAAGGCAGATCTCAGGACTTGACAACATATGCTTAGATACATGATGAGAAGCCTGTTTGGGGGGCCAGATTGGTATACGAGACCACTTAGCTGGAGATTAGTTAGATGGTCGTAGTTGGGTGGGACTATATTCTAGAGGTTATAGATGCAGGGTGCATCGATGGTTATCTTGTACACATGTTACAGTATCCTTTTCCTAGATTCATAGCTCCTGAGCAGGTAGCTCCTTGCATAGAGGATCCCTTAGATTATGATCTGGCTAATGATAGACCTATTAGAGGCAGAGGCAGATCCCAGAGAGATCATGGAGGTGGGGGTGGGAGAGATGGAGGGATATATGGAGGGAGAGATGGTAGGCGTCCTCCTCTGGAAAAAGGTCACAGACATGGTAGAGATGATGGAGATGATGGGGATGATCGGGGTGGTGGAGGAGTGGGTGGTAGCGGAGAGTGTGCCAGTGGTAGTGGCAGACAGACTCACTTCACTTTCATGCCTCTACAGAGAGATCTAGGTCCATTACTGACCAGAGAGAAGCAGAGATCCTCAAGGTACCAAGTGGAGGAGGTGGACCTCCTAGATAGGATCCTCCCAGGGATATAGGTAGAGATTATGGCAGGGAGGGAGATGCCTTGTCACATTGTCAAAGGAAACATGAGCAGCTCAGAGCTTGCATTACTACATTAGATACATTATTGGCTGACAGGGATAGGAAGTTAGAGATGATGAGAGTTGAGAGAGATACCCAGGCCCGCATAGCGACTCATCAGGGCTAGAGAGTTGCTTACTATTTTGGTTTATATTATGTGGCATTTCCAGAGGGACAAAGAGCTCCTTCCTATTCTCGAGTGGTACAATAGTCTGAGGGAGCGATGCCTCCACCAGCTCATCCTGCGCCACCACCACCTCCTCCTCTAGATCAGGGAGATGGTGGCAGTCAAACTTGATATTGTACTTGTGATATTTTGAGACATTTTGTATATATTGATCCTTCTAAGATCATACATTATACTACAGATGTTTATACATGTATATTTGTCTCATTGTGATCACACTGATACTCTTTTGTAGAAAGTTCCACATTTTTTTGATCTGTTCCATCATTGATATATATCTGAGATAGTTGGTTCTGATTTTGATATGTTCATGGGTTCTCTCTTTTTAATAGATGTTTAGATTGATGCACATGTGATTATGTACTTGGTTTCTTGATGGGTTAGAATAGATTCATGTGATTACATCATTTATGCTCTTTGATTTATTACTGATATATAAATGTGTTTAGATGATTCTAGATGAATATTCAAATGTATGTTTTTGAGATTTTCTTTATGCAGATATATGTATGGATGCACTTAGGATGTAAAAGATAAATGCAATGCTTAAATGCTTTATTTTTGTATTTTCTCTTTCTCATTTATGAATGCAGTATGTATGCCATGGATATGCTATGACATTTTTATCAGTAATATAGATTAAGTAGCTAACTTGGATTTTGGATGAACTAGGAAATAATTTTGAGCTCAAGTCCTTATGTTGTTCTAAAAAAATGAATCATGTAATCTGTAAATGCATCTACATGTAGACTCTTAGGACTGCTACTCATTTGTATACATTGTAGCATTTTTATCATCATTGGGCATTTTTGTAACGAACATCATTGGATAGTACAACTATCACTAATACCCACAAGGTATCATGAAAGTATAAATACTATGTGTATTGGATGCAATTTCGGAAATAAACCTAAGCATCAAGGCATAGAGGCCAGGATGACTAGTCAGTTATCTCCTTTTTCTTTAAGAATCATCTTTTGTTCAAGTGTAATGTAAGATATGTGACCTGCAATGACCTTCAATATTCATATCCTTGGGTACATAATGTGTCATACACCTTACTTAGAATTTGATTTAGAAACAGACAAGGAAATTGGTTCAACCTCACCATAGTTTACACATAACTAAGATTGAGATATATGCATCTATCCACTCATGTTTTCATCTTTTACCATAAACATCCAAGTTAGGTGAAATTTATAGGATCATTGAAACAATCACCATATGCAGAAAACCAAGAAAAGATTATGCCCCCTATCCTTGCAAACCTTTGTATTTGAGTAGATGTCATGGAGTAACTCAGACGACATAACAATCACCAATTGATAATCAATCAAATAAAATTCATAACTACTTACATGCCCCTAGTTTGAAGCATCATGGGAACATAAAAAGAGTCATAATTAATCAAGATCAATCTATATGTTTAAGTAGTATTGAGAAATACTTTTGATTCATTTTTCAAGCATAGTAGAGAATCATCAATCAGGACTTGGAATTAAGCAATATATTTTTCATGTATGATTTTATGAGATTAACTTTGTCAGCAATTGCAATCCAATGTAGTGTTTAGGAACATTGTTTGATTAAAGTGTTGAGAAACACTAGTATGATGTTTGTTATAGGTAGGTGGTGTTGAAGAAACACCCTTGTTTGTGATAGTGACATTTTGATGCAATTATTGATAAATACTATTGTGAGAGGTAAACCATCCTTAACAGGAACCTAGGACAACCTAACAGACACAGACCAAACATGCTTGCAAAGATGCCCCTAGTGCAGAATGACTAGTCCTAAGACACAAATGCAGACAAATCCCAGGCAAGGATATGAGATTTGTAAGGAATCAGATTCAACCAATAGCACAGGTGCGATCATGAAGGATTAGTATCAACCATGCATTGATAGATGGATCACAGAGTATAAGTGACACGTGTTTGCCAGGTTTTCACCACTCGGCCAAGATTTTTATTTTTTCTACCAAGACGCCTGTTTGCCAGGTTTTTGCCAAGGCACTTTTCTCTTTTTCAAACTTTTATGTTCTTTTTTCCTTTTTCTATTTTTTTTTTAGTATCAAGGCACCTGTTTGCCAGGTTTTTACCAAGGATACCTTTTTTCAGGACTTTTTCCACTATTTTTGGATTTTTTCAGGATCAATTTTCTAATTTTCTTTGGTATTTTTTGAGAACTTTTCACTGCACGGGCTCTGTCATCTAGATGTCAAGCATAGAAATGCTTCAAGTATAGAGTATTAATGGGATCAAGAAAAAAATCTCCCTCAGGTGTAGCTAACTGATAAGCTCCAGTCCCAAAGGTTGTAGTAATAACATAAGGTCCCAGCCAATTGGGTTCAAACTTTCCTTTTTGTTCTCTATTCGGATGGTTTTTAGGATTCTCTTTGAGAACGAGATCCCCCACTTGAAATTGCCATGGTTTTACCTTCTTATTGTACCCTTTTGACATTCATGTCTGGTACACTTTGAGATTATCAAATACTTATTTCCTACGCTCATCAAGTAGTTCTAGTGCACGAACCCTATCAATGCAGTATTGTTCATCTGTAACAAGACCTTGGAGAGATACTTGCAAAGATGCAATTTCTACTTCAATGGGTAGCACTGCTTCTGCACCATAGACTAGAGAAAATGGCGTGGCTCCAGTTGGTGTTCGGATACTTGTTTTGTAGGCCCATAATGCCAGATTTAGTTGCAAATGCCAGTCTCTGCTAGACTTACTCATAATTCTATTTAATATTTTTAGAATGTTTTTGTTTTATGCCTCAGCTTGTCCATTACCTTGAGGATAATAGATTGAAGAACAATGCTGAGTGATATGAAATAGTGTACAAAGTTCCTCAATGTCTTGATTTTTGAACTGACCCCCATTGTTTGTTACAATAGAAGAGGGTATCACATACCTACAAATGATGTAGTTCAAGATGAACATAGAAACCTGTTTGTCAGTGGCTTTCATTAGCAACACGACCTCAAACCACTTAGTGAAATACCTAGTGGTCATAATGATGTACTTGTGTCCACTTGAAGAATTAGGATAGATATGTCCAACAATATCAAAGGCACATTGCTGAAATGGCCAATGTGTTATAAAAGGTATGAGTTCTCTGGCTGAAGAATGGATAAGGTTTCCATGTGTTTGACATTTGTGACATGTTTTAGAAAATTGAACATCATATTTTTCCATTGTGGGTCAGTAGTAGCCAACTCTTAATAGTTTCTTAGCTAATGAAAATCCATTCGAGTGCGATCCACATACACCTTGATGAACCTCTTTTACTGCGTGGTCAAACTCTTCTTGTTCTAAAAACCTAAGAAGAGTACCATCAAGACCTTGCCTATATAATTTAGTAGTGATGAGGACATAATGCAATGCTTTCCTAATTAAAGCTCATTTTTCATTCCTTGATAAGTCCTTGCGTAAGGTTTGATCAGTAAGATAAGTAATGATTTTGGCATATTGGGATTAGTCTTGGGTGTTTAAAGTACAAATCACTTGGGATTTAGATGTATCAAAGGCTGGAAAGGATAATTCTTCCACCAAGAAGTTATAGAGGAATTGGTGTTCTTCCATTTGTAGCATAGATGCTAGCGTAGCCATATCATCTGCAACTTTGTTTTCCATTCTTGGTATTTGTTGGAATGTGACGAAGACAAAGTAAATTTTCACGCCTTCAACCAGTTGTTTGTAAGGCATTATTTTCTCATCTTTTGTGTGATAATCTCCATTTACTTGGTTGATAATGAGATAAGAGTCACCATACACATGCAACTCTACAATCTTCCATTCTATATAAAGTTTGAGTCCATTTACCAATGCTTCATGAATCGTATTATGAGATGTTATTTGTGCATGGAAACATTAGTTTATATACCTTGAGTATTTTTTAGCCCTGAGGAGTGATAAATATAACCCCTACTCCAGATCCTTGTTTTGTGAAAGAACCATCAAAATACATCTTCCATGGATATTCAGTTAAGTGCATGATTGTTTCATCAAGAAATTCAATTATCAATGGTGCATCATCTTGCAATGATGCATCAGCTAATTAATTTGCTAGGACCTATCCTTTGATAGCCCTTCTATCCACATACTCAATATCAAATTCACTTAGAATTAAGACCCATTTTTCTAGTCTTCCTGTCAATGTTGTTTTACTCAAGAGATATTTGAGAGGATCTATTTTTGCAATAAGTTTCACTATATGCGAGAGCATGTAGTGACTCAGCTTCTAGGATGCAAAAACAACCGCTAAGAAATCTTTTTCAATGATGTTGTAATTGATTTCATAAGACACCAAGGTCCTGCCGATATAATAGATCGCTCTTTCCTTTTTGTTTTCATCTTCTTGTGCTATCAATACTCCAAGCGATGTAGCTATAGCTGAGATATAGAGTAGTAATGGTTTTCCATGAAGAGACACCATAAGAATAGGAGGAGTAGCAAAGTAATATTTTAATTCTTTAAAATTGTTTTCACAATGTTCATCCCATTTGAAAGTAACACCTTTATGTAGCATTTTTGTGAAAGGTTGTGCTCTATCTGCTAGTTGAGACATAAATCTCCTGATGGACCGAAGTCTTCCTTGAAGCGTCCTCATTTGACTGATATTGTGAGGAGGTGACATTTTCAGTATAGCTTTTACCTTTTCAGGGTCCACCTTGATTCCTTTAGCTGATACAATAAACCCTAAGAGTTTCCATGATTGGACTCCAAATGCACATTTCTTTGGATTAAGTCTTAGTTGAAATTGCTCCATGTGATCTAGTATCTTTCTCAAGTCTTCAATGTGAGTTGTTCTTATTTTTGAATTGGCTAAGGTATCATCCACGTATTCCTCCATGCTTTTGTGTACCATATCATGGAAGATTGTTGGCATAGCTCTTTGGTATGTAGCACCATCATTCTTTAGTCCAAATGGCATGACGTTCCAGCAAAATGTTCCCCATGCGCATGTAAATGATGTCTTTTCTTGGTCCTCAGGAGCAATCTTAATTTCATTATATCCCGAGAATCCATCCATAAGAGATTACATATGATATCCCACTGTGAGATGTATAATCATATCAATATTTGGCAGTGGAAAATCATCTTTAGGACAAGCTTTGTCTAGGTCTCTAAAGTCTGTGTAGATCCTGATAGATTTATCTATTTTAGAAATAGGTACCACATTAGAAATCCATAATGCATAAGAGATGACTCTTATGAATCCATCTTTTAATATCTTTTCTAGTTCTTCTTTTACTAGGAATGCCACATGTGGATGCATCTTCCTTAGTTTTTGTTTCACAGTTTTGAAGAGCTATAGATAAATGATGCATTATTAATTCAGGATAGAGTCTAGGCATATCAGTGTAAGACCATGCAAAGTTGATCTTCTTCTCTTTGAGGAATTTAGTGAATTGTACCTTTTCTTCTTCTGATAAAGATTGTGCTAGGTGAACATATTAAGGATCTTATGCTATTCCCAAGTTAACTAGTTGTGTAGGTTCTATCAAAACTAAAGATCTTCCTTGAAAGTGCTCAGGGAGGATATCAATAATCTCATCTTTTAGTGCCTCTGAGAGGTTTTCACCATCACATACGTCTTATTTTTACCTTTTAGAATATGATACCGCCACAACATGGTTTACCAAGGATAATGATTCAGAGTTTGGTAAGGAAAACATTGCGTCAGTGTCAAGACTATTAATTGACAATACATGTTTCATTAAGTTATCTTATACAACGTTTAGATCATTAAGAGTCGAATCATCATTAATAGTTTCATTGTTAGTAATATGCGGACCTAACTCTAGGGACTCATCAGTTGACATTTCTTCTTGTTCTCTCATCAAATTGAAACTCATAAATTGTATCCTTTGAATGTCTTCTAGACCTAGTTAAGCACCATTATCTCCATCAACAATCCTAGGTAGTGGTATCTCATATGATTCTGGGACAACAATAGTGTTAGGGGAAGTGTTAGAACTCTCTCCTCTCTCCAATAGAGATGCAAATTTTTGAATCACATCTACCTCAATATCCATGGTAGCATCAGACAGGTTATCTCATTCATAATCATGTGAGTCTATTATTTCATCATTAGATCTATTTAAAAACTCAACAATAGTTACCTGATGTACTCTATTAGCCACTTGTAGATTAAAGTGCGGTAAGTCTAAGACATGTGAAATTATGACCAATTGCCCCCAGTTAGGATGTATATCTTGTTGTTGGGGTACTTCTTCATGAGTTTCTTCTATCTATTGGACTTCTGGAGAGTCTTCTGTTGTTTCCTATACTTCTTGGAAATTAGCTTGTGGCAACAAAGGAACATGATGCTCTTATTGTGCTACAAAAGTAGGTACATATCTTTCTCCTTGATATTTGAGATACTCTCTACCAATGTGTAATAATATTTCATATGTCCATGGTTCCTGTTAGCACTTTTTCTTGTTGAATCATAATGCAGCTATCAAACTTGACTCCTAGATTCCCAATTCTTGATTCATATAGGTAAAAGGATAATTAACAAGGATACAATCTTTCTTCTTCTTTAAGCCCCACATCACTCAGGCAGGTATACCTTTCTCAGATTATTATTTCTTAGTAACTTAACAGTGGGCTTAACACTACACTGATTTGTTTCCTACCTATTACTACAACAAATGATAACACATCTTGCAGGTGAACACAACCAATTTAATGCAAATTTTAACAGGCTGGATTGTGAACATGACAAGGGAAAACAACAGTGAAATAAGGATTCTCATCCTTCTTCTTTTTTAGTTCTAGACTTAGGAAGGATAACCTACTGATTCTCTCTTCAAGGAATCACCACAATGAATTGTATTTCTCAACACAATTAATTAGAAATATTTGTTCTTAATAACAAAATTAAAAGATGTTGTTTATAATTGATCGATGATAAGAACTACTTGTCAAAAAATTTACCAGTGCCTAATTTCGGGCAAAGAGTCATAATGGAACATACATTCACAAAGAAGACAATTAATTAGAACACAAATAAAATCCTAGATAGAATGCCTTACAAACTATCCTCTCATTCTCACATCTTTGTATCAAATTATTGCATAAAACCCTAACCCTTTGGAACTATTTACAAGATTTGATCCCTCCTTGAAAGAAACTCACAAATAATAGCACAGTTACCTTATAACTGGTACATTTAAAATGTCTTACAAATTAAACATACAAGAGCTGAAACATAAATGTAAAAGACATCAAAGATCTGAAACAGGAAATTCCACTGTATTTTTTTAATAATCTTCTATTCCAATACATTCAAATAGACTTAAAACCTTTTGAAAACTAGACAAAATTGAAAAGTATGCCTCACAGTTTTGATTTTACCATCCTTTTACAATGTCTTGCTACTTGCTATATATATGGAGCATTAACCATCTTGGAATCCTCAAAAGTCAAGGATGCAACAAGCTTCAGATGGCTAAGCTAACCCTAGAGGCATTAAAAGACAAAATTTATAGTTAGACCTCTGAACGGTGGAAAGACAAAACTTGTTGACAATCAAATTTGATCTTCAAATCTTCAATAGATGGCACCTTTGTCTGTTGATATTCTGAATAACTTCATGTAGTTGTAACAAGATCTAGTGACCTCCATTTCAGGCTAACTTACACTAGTCTGTATGATCATTATCCTCTATGTGCTCAGAGATCAGGTTACCAGGTATCCTCTTCACTCTTCATCTAGTATATCAAGGTCAATTATTGTAGTCTTCTTTTTCTTGGGCTTTGTAAAAAAATCCCATGCTACAACATCTTCCTCTATAGGCCAACTAAAGCTCTGAATGCTTTCTAGTTGTGTCTTTTGTCTCTCCCATCTGGCATCTGTTATGCTTTTAACATCTATCACAAATTTGTTAAAATTTGTCTCAGCCTTAAATGCCTCATCCAAGGTTCTGTTGTACCTTTCCATATCTAGTTCAATAGTGTCAGAAACAAATGCCTCTTTACTAGGAAATAATGAATCAAATTTATTTCTCCATGTCTCCATTACTTTGATCTAATTGTCTTCTGCTCTGATTGAAGGAACAAATTTGTTGTAATCAGATCCAAACATGTTCAATCTGGTTTCTATCTGATTTTCCTTTCCCTTGAAAAAGGACAAGGTTACACCAATTTGCTCTATTTCATCACCCACTTGCGTGGCTATCTCTAGCAAGTCTACCCTAAGTAGCTGCAAGGATGTTAACCTTTCAAATAAACTGGTCCTAACTGACCAAGTCCCAAAATAGGGGTATAAGGTTGAAACAAAATTTGTCACCTCAATCTATAAGCCAGGCAACTTGTTGTATGCTCCATGCACTAAGTCAACTTTATCCTTTAGGATGTTAATCCTGTGTTGTAAAATGTTCAAAAAGGATTCTAAAGTCACATCATTCTTCTCTGCATCTTTTTGCTATGTTTCTTTCTAAGAATCCCATGTATCCTCTGTTTGCACAAGTGCGTCTTCAGCCTATTTAGGTTCAATAGGAACAACCTCTGGGATCTCTTGTAACTTTTGAGTTAGATCTGCAATCATCTTTTCCATAGCACTGATTTTTATCAAACCCAAATCTCTTGCCTTTGCAATGAGGCTTGTTTCATCAAACAAATTTTGGTACCTATTGGACATTTGCACAACTTTTGCTTCATTCAAATGAGGAAAGTGGGTTAGGGCCTGAGAAATTTCCATATCCCCTATATTATGAATAGACCAAATTATTTTATCTCCTTCCATCTTCTCTTGTACATTAATCAATGATGGATTTTGGTTCTTGAGAGCTAGACCCCACATAGCTAGGGTCTAAGATTGTGCATTGTAACCACACCCTTTGATCATCTCCCCTACTTGTGTCTCTATTGAAAACTTGATGTATGGCTGCCTTATTATTTGGTCTATTATGAAGGTTGAAGCCAAGTCCCATCCTTCTAAAAATATCATGCCACTAGACTTAACTAGCTGTCTAGCCTCATCAGGGGTCATATTCTCATATTATGGATCATATTGCTAGAGAGTCTATAAGGATTCACTTGTTATGGCTTCTCCTCCATCCAATTTCAATTGTGCCCCCACTTTCTATTGTTTGGCCCATATAAGGAAGTCTTTGAATTCTTTGGTCTTTATGAATTCAATATCCTTTAATAATTCCTCCTACTACAATTTCGTTTCATCCTAACACAATAAGAGAGGCATCTCAACATTGTCATTTGTATCTTCTCTTTTCTTCTTTCCTTCTCTTATGACCTTCCTCAATTGGTGATCATAGGCACTCATCCCTATGAATAGTGCACCTATTTTGTCTTTTTTCCTCTTCTGTGTCTTGACAACAGAAGGTTCCCCTACTTCCACCTTTTGCCTTTTATGTGGAGGCTCAACAACTACCTCGGCTTTGTGTCCATGTGTTAGGTCAATTATGTTTTCCTCAGCCTGAGGTGGCTGATCCTAAGGTGGTGGGTTGTGTACTGAATAACTGCTACTATATTCTGAGGATGATTGTTTATTAGGACCTTTGTCCTTATCCTCAATTTGTTCCTTTAGTTGATTACAAAGTGTCCCATAGGACTCCATCATCTTTTCTAATCTTTGTAAGTATGGAAAACCAAGGAAATAACCTCCAAATGGGATCCCTTTCTTCTTGAGTTGTTGCTCTAAATCCATTAATTCCTGGTATTTTGTTGCTCTGGCTGAAATTTCATCCTCTTCAAGGATGTTCTTGATCAGGTCCTCCTCTTCACATGGTTGATGCTCTTTAGTGATTGGAATTGTGGGTGTTAGAATTTTCTTGGCACTTTTTATGAACCCTTCTATATCAATGTACCTATACAAGGCTACATTCATTCTATAGAGTCTTAACCATCCATTCACAACATCATAGGCCCTCTTTCCAATTGTAAAGTCAAAAGTAATAAATTGCCTAGGTGTGAAGGTTCCTTTCATATGTGGATCCAAATGCTCCCTATCTATCAACATGAGCTGCCATATAAACTCCATGATATAAATTATAGGTGGCACTCTATATGGAAAAATGTGTGGTGGTTGAGAGCAACCATATACTCTGATCAAAGTGAAAATTTGATGATAATATAAATCACCCTAGTTGTGGTTCCAATCCATTTATCCATAAACTTGCAGGGCCTCAAAATTTGTAATACTTTGATGGGAAGCCAGGTCATATTGACTCCTAAGTTTCTCAATAAGGGATATACCACCTAGTTCTCAAATGCATAGAACTCATTCTCTCTGGATGTGTTGTTTCATACCCTCAACCAAAGTTGCATAGGCTTGGATTGACCATGATAAAATCTTCTGAGCTGTAGATTGGGCTGGTCCATGATAGTAAAATTGTAGAACATAATCAAATGCATGAGCATTGAATATTGAAGGAATTTAGGGCTTCCTACCTTACTTTGTATATCCACACATCCCTGATGCATCTTATCAATTACATACTAAATGTAATCATAATCCGTGCCAACATAGGGACTTTACAAGTCTAGAATTATCATCAACATATCAAAGGATACTCTCTCTCTCTCTTCCACTATCAACCCCTAAAACTCTACATGGGGCATATGAAATGTATTTCATATAGAATGTCAGGTCCTTGTAGAAGTAAGGTGCATTATCACTTGGGATAGGAGCTATGTAGTTCTTGGTTCCTTTTGGCACATGGGCCTGAATCAATTTGGACACAATGTCAGCCTCCTTAGTATATCTAGCAGCTAGGGCTTTCAGATTAATTTATGTTATGTAGGGGTTGTACATATTAAATTCTTTCATGAATGATTCCCTATCAAGGGTTACTAGTACTGTGCCATCATCTTTCTTAATGGACCTTGAAATTGTGTCATACCTACTGGCTAGTTCCAATATCAAATCAACATCCACAAACACATCAGGAACTACTAGTTTTTCTAATCCACACATCCAAGGGTTTGACACAAGCACAAGACCCTCACTATTCTTGTGGAAGTAATTAAACAAGTGATAGCCTAAATAATCAGGTGTTTTTGCATCTCTAATATAAGAAAAATTGTCACCATGGTATTCATCATTTACCTTCTTTCCTTGATTGGATCCTGGAAGTAGTTGTGTGAACTCTTATGAGTAATTCCTCTTTCCTTTCAAATCATCATCATCTTCACTCTTCCTACTAGTTGAGGAAACACTCACTACTCTGCTAATCTTGTATGTTTTGAATTGCAACTGATCAAATCTCTTTCTTCACTCTGCAA
Source organism: Thuja plicata (assembly GCA_018584345.1). Lineage (NCBI taxonomy): Eukaryota > Viridiplantae > Streptophyta > Pinopsida > Cupressales > Cupressaceae > Thuja > Thuja plicata. The sequence continues at coordinate 1,765,911 of MU225217.1, read as the reverse complement.
ATCTAGATAGCTTTGTTCCTTGAAAACACTGATCACTCTTGCAAATTTTGCTCTGAAAACTGGAAATTTTGGTGAAATGAAATGAACAATGGTAAAGCCTACTTATTCAAAGAAATCAATGCACCATTCAATTTGAAATCATGGAAATTCCATTCAATCACTTCTGTCATTACTTCTATGTGGCATTTGAAACTGACAGGTGACCAATTTTGAATGAGTGCCTTTTTCATTTAAAACCTTATTATATTCAAAATAAGATCAAGATTTGATATGATTGGCTCATTTATCACAACTTAGAAACTCTTTAAACATGCTATCATAATCTCTATGCTTTTATTGGTTGATGACTGTTCAACATAGCACGGAAGAAAACCTTATATTTTACCTCGCTCTTACTCTAGTTTCCTTCAGCGACTGCGCGACTATATGGTCTCTTTGTCGCTGAGAGATACTTTTAACTCTAGCTCTCTTCTGAGACTTAACAATCACCACACAATCATCATCTTGATCAACGTTCATCTCTTAATCACTGAAAGAAATCTCTTAACTCATGTTCCTTTTGAGACTCCACGACTAAGGCTTCAAATAACTCTGGATTAAACCTTTAGTTCCTTTTAGAGACTATGCAACTGTATGAAATCAAAGTTGCTTTAAGATTTCACTTACCTTGAGTTTCTTTTGAGATTACACGACCATCGCTAGATCTTCCTTCAATTGGATGGTCCACGTGTAATATTATATCCATTTTGTAATTTCTCCTTTTGATCTGAGACTTCGCAACTACCCTTTGATTAGCTTCTGATCCAACGGTTCGTGTGCAATATCCTTTACTTTGTCTTTAACTACAGTTTACTCTGAGACTTCACAACTTAAGCTATCTCCAAGTCATGGAATGAATTTCTTAACCTCTGGTTTGCATTGAGATTTCACGACTAACTCATATCTCTGAAAGACTTAGATACGTGTTCAAATTTGAGTCACCATCGCTGAATTACTGAACTTTCTTTGACTATTTAACTTTTATCAGTGACTTCACGCTATCCATTAGATCCTTTTTGTTTCATGGCTCAGATCTCCTCATTGCAAACTTCACTTGATCTTTACTTAACCTTTATCAACCATAGTTCTTATCGAGACTTCACGACTAACTAGATCTCATTGTTGCTGAAAGAATTATCTGACTCAAGGTTTCCTTCAAGATTGAACTCCAGCCTTTAGATCTTCACTTAATCTGATAGTATTTGCTATAATTTGACAGTATTCACTATACCTCTTAATCTTTCATCCATCTGAACTTTCATCTTGTGACTTCACGTTGGCCATAGGATCAATCTTGAATTGGACGGTAGTCGCTTTATCTCACAACTTTTAACTTAACCCTTGCTTTCAAAAGAGATCTCATGATCGAAGGCTTTTAACTCATCTCTTTACCTTGGTTTACTTGTGAGACACCGTGACTAAATGAATTTGAAGTCGCTTTAAGATTTCTTAATTGAAGAGTTTACTCTGAGACTTCATGACCACCGCAAGATTATCTTTCAGATCATTGACTATCGCTTAATCTCATATCTTTTGACTTAACTCTTATTTCCCTTCACAATAGTGTGACTGCCTGAGAACCTCAACTCTTATTTAAACTCTTATTAGCTTTCGAGACTACATGTTTGTATGATCTCTTAGTCGCCAAAGGATTTTCTAACTCTGGGTTTTCAAACAAGACTTTCTGCACACCACAAGATCATGATCTTCATCAACGACCTGCATGAAATCTCATTAACACTGAAAACATATTCTTTTCTCTTCGCGGTAACGCAACCAAAGAATTTTGCCAAGTCTCTAAAGAAAATGGAATATTCTTTAGGCCTAAAGAGACATCGCAAACAACATGTAAAATATGAAAATAGGCACATGACTTAAGTGACTTGGTCTTTTCTAAAAAAGTAGCTGCGAAATAGAAGCAATTTTGAAGAACTAGGGTTTTTCTCTTGGATATTCATGAAAACTAACCTAGGACTTAGGTTTTTACATACTTTCTCTGATTCTAAGGCTTAGAGACCATTATTTGCAGAAGGATTTTGATAGCATTTGACAAGATTTTGACATTTAAAGCAGGAATTTGACTAGGAACTCAAAAACTTTATTAGCAAGCTTCAAAACTAGAAATACAACCAATAGTTCCAATGTTGTTTCTTCTTCTTCATCATCACTTCCTTCATCAAATATTGGACCATCTCTAGAAGTAGGGTTTTCTTATTTTTTATTGAAACCTAACCTTGTTTTGTCTTTGGTGTTTCTGAATTCCATGTGTATAGGTTCAACAAGTCCTTTTCCTTTATCTCCTAAAGGTCCCTTCCCTTTATATCCCATATGTTTGAGAAGGTCATATCCTTTACCATAATTTTCTAGGGATATCTCCACATGTTTTACCTCATTTTCTCTATGTTCTCCTTTATAGAGCCAAGCCAGGACTGCTTTATCCTCTTTTTCATCCTCTTGAGAAGTAGGGGCTCTAACCATACCAGTTGGTTTGTGAATGTCTTGTTCTTTTGATGTCATAGGTGTGAAAGATGAGGAAGGTTTTCCATAAGATCTTGGAGACATGGGAATGTTATTCAATAATAGTTTCATGTCTAGTTTGTATTCTCCCATACTGGTTTCTTCAAGTTTTAGTGTCTTTCCAAAGATTTGAATCACCATGTTTTTAGAAGTTTCAAGTACAGATTCTTTTGGGACTTCTTTATTATGAGGAACCATATTGTCTGCTTTGACATTGTTGCAACTATAGCTTGAATCTGCAGGAATTGTTACTTCCACCCCATTATGTGGGAATTTGATGCATTGGTGGTAAGTAGATGGCACTGCTTGCATTTCATGTATTGAAGGTCTCCCTAGTAAAATGTTATAGGCCAATGGTAGATCGAGAACTTGATAGATCACATTTCGTTCAATTGGTCTTATTCTGATTGGTAGAACATTGAGTCCTTTGGATGATCTTTCTTCTTCATCATAATCCTTGATAGTTATATTACTTCTTGAATCAATTTTTTGTTTTGAAAGACCCAATTTCTTTATTAGATTGAGAGTACATATGTTCAACCCTGCACCTCCATCTATCAATACATGTTTGACACAGGATTTGTGAATCAAGACTTCGATGTGAAGAGGTTGGTTATGTAGATGAGTCAAGGACTTATCATCTTCTTCTGAAAAAAAAGAGGTAATGTGGAGCCGAGATATGATTAACCATTGCCTGGAACTTGTCTACATCAATGTCTTTTGGAACATTTACAGAATGTAGGGCTTGTTTAAGAACTTCCCTATGCACTAAAGAGATCTTTAGTAAGTCAACTATAGAAATCGAAGTTGAGGTTCTTTGTAGTTGGTCTACCAAGTTATAGTTTGCAGATGGGATAGTAACTATTTGTCTTGTTACTATTGGTTTGGGAATTGTGACAACAGGTACTTTAGAGGATTTCTCTTGCTTGGATGAGGAGTTAGCTCCTTTGATCGTAACTTATGTTTGGCTTCGATTCACCGCATTTGATTGTGTTGATGTGTCTTTGGCACCTTTAATAGTGATCACATTGATTGATTCATATTTAATTTCCAACATGTTGATCACATTGTCATTATTAAAGTATGTGTAATTCACTTCATTTCCTTTTCCTTTAGAAGCTTCCCCTTTTTCGTAGTTAGGGAATGGTTTGTTAAATGTCATATGATCATTATTAGTGGTATGACCCTTCACCTTGATTTTTCCTCCTTCAATAAGGTCTTGTATAACGTGTTTGAGCTTAAGAAAGTCATTAGTCTTATGTCCTTTGTTCTTATGAAAGAGACAATAAGCATTGTCATTCCACCATCTTGGTTTAACTTCTGGTTCCTAAGGTTTCGAATCGGGTATTATGAAGACTTTATTATCCAAAGTGTCTTCAAAACTGTCTCAAGAGGTTCTCCCAATGGAGTAAATGTTCTTTGAGGTCTAGTCCATGGTTTACTCTTGTTGTTATCATTGTTTGCTCTTGGTATTTTGGCTCTTACCTTAGCTTCTTTGTTCGCTTGTAATCTATTCGTTAGATTGAACACCGCTAGTTTAGGATTAGCATTATATGCTTCTACCACTCCATCACTAACAAAATTCTTATTCTTGTTCCACCATTTAGGTTTGTTGTTGTAATTGTTAGATTTGTTATACTTTGGAGTGTGATTTCTCCTTTATTGACCATGACATCTTTAGCACAGATAACATTTTTGATCATCCTATCAAAACTTGGTGAATCTTACATTTGCAAAACATAGTCCATTTCAGGTACCAAGTTATTAATAGAGATTTCCATCTTTTCTGATTCGGGTATCGCTCTTGAGTATCTTGCAAAGATTTTCCTCCACCTTTGTAAAAAGTATGTAAAGGATTCACCGATTTACTTTGTGTTACAAAGGTCCATCATGGTTACGTTATGTTGTACATTGTAGGAGTAATGTTGGAAAAATATTTGTATTAACTCTTCAAAAGACTGCACACTTGGTGTGAGTTTGGAGAACCACTCCATAGAATTTCCGCTTAGACTTCCCAGAAATAGCCTCATTAAATAGGTAGGTTCATGCATGTACTCTATGATTAGAGAAAAAAACTCTCTAACATGGTCGTGTGCATCAGTTTCTCCCATGTACTTGTCATATTTGGGTCTTTCCATGTTAGGAGGAAATAGAACCATGGTGATACTCTTGTCAAAAGGAAATGGACATATGTGTTCCAAAGAGTATTTTTTTGTTGGTTTGACCTTTTCTTGCTTGAGTGTTACAAGTTCAGATTGCATTAAGGTCAATTGTTTGGTGAGAATAGAAATAGGTGTTGGTACCTCTTTTTCCTTTAGTCTCTCAACATCATAGTCTTTGGGAAGTCTTACCCCAAGAGAGGCTAGGTGTAGGAATAATTTCTCCTTGTCTTCACCAATAATCTTTTCCAATGTCCTTTGGAATTTTCTACTTTGTTTGAGCTTGTTGTACTCTTCTTTGGATATGTCTTTGTCACTATCTGGGTCAAACAAAGGATGACCAATATTTTGTTCTTCATGACTACTCTCTCTTTCATTTTGGTCTTGTTCATTGTTGTATTCATCAAAAGCTGCACTCCATCCTTGATGAGGAGCTTCCATTGCGGGTGAGTATTGATCAAATAAGGGGTTGCAATATGTCTCTCCTTGGTGAAACTAAAGTAATCTAGGAGGTATCTCTGATTCATCAGGAAGGTATTGATTGCATCTTGTGTTAACCATGAAAGCTGGGTCTCAACTTCGTCAAAGGTTTTCCAATAGTGTCAAATAGGATTCCAAATTGTCTGAGTAAGTGTGTCCAAGTACTGAAAGTTTGTTTGTGTTTTTTGTGAGTGAATGACTCCAGCGTTAGAGGGTTAGAATGCCCTGATAGTGAACTAGGAATCAAGAGGTTTTGATAAGTGAGTAGACCACACATTTTGAGACCAATTGTGAGAATCCAAAAGGACATGCAAGGTAGACTTCTAAGAAGATTGTGAAACATTAACAAACGAACCAACAAGAGCAATAGGACCATACTAAAGAGCCAAAAGGGTATCCAAAAACATTAAGTTTCTCTGAGAGGCATGTGTGCAAGTACCCACTATCCTACATGTGACTCCCTAAATGCGAGTTATGTTATACCAGATGCGAGCTTATGAAAACCATATGTGAGCTTTGAAATGTTGTATGCGAGCAACTTTTCTGCATGTGAGCCAGGAATGACCAGAAGTGATCAAGTTCCCTGGATTTGAGATAATGCAACTAGATGTAACCTATGACAGACCAAAGTGAGCCTCTGATGGTTTTTCAAGTTTTTGTCAAATTTGTCTTGAAGTATGTGAAATTTGTTCTAACAGCAGAGTTTGTTTGATACTTTCTAGAGAGTTTTAAACAACATGTATGTCAAGGAATGAAAATTATTGCTTGTTTCAAGGAGTTTATATTTTTAGTGAGCTTTTAGGACACATCAAGAAATTTTCTTTTGTTAAGGGTGATAAAACACTTTCCCTATTCCCTAGATTCTAAGCATAGAATGAAAATCTTTTCTCATAGACTCAGGTACACACTCACATGCTAATCAGAATACGACAATCACCAAGCATGCAATGGATCCAGTCATGATGTTGTATTAGCCAACTCCAAACACAAGTTAGGGCACAAAATGATGAGTATCTTGGGGTAATTACTATTTTCCTTGCGCAAATATTATCACCCTTTCAAAGATAAATTGGGTTTGTTTCGACTACAAGTGTTTTGTAATTGTGGGCATTCATTCGCAATCGTCCCTCATAGAATTGCACAAGGAAAAATTGAGTCGTATAGCCCTATGAGTACTCAAATGTGTGTAGTCTCACAAGCAAGATTTAAGCGGCTCTTCTCTACACACACTCAATCATGTTTAAGGAATGATGTTGAAATTCCAGGAACAAAACCAACTATGTCTTCCGAGGCTTTGGCCTACAACGAAGCATATCAATTATAGTGAGTTGGAAGGGTTGGCGTAAACCTATCCTCACTTGGGTCATCCCGGGAGATTTTTTACTCAACCGGCAGGCCCTCTAATATTTTAAAAGCAATGGAAAAGGATTGGCGAGCTTAGGAGTCTAGATTTCTTATTCTTCAAAAGAATAAGAGCATACTCTCCGATTACATGTCATTTTCTCCTACAAACACACCAAACATGTTCATTTCCTCAAACTTTCTAACTCAAAACTCAATCCCCCATAAAGAGAAAATCCTCTAGTGAGACTAAGTTATGTGTTTAAGTTCGAATTTTAAGTTCCTATTGTAAGAAAGAACAAAGCATATTGAAAGAAAATTTGTCTTGTTCAATTTCCCCAATTTAAGGTGATTTTCTTGTTCAATTACTTTTCCAAAAGTTAGACAATTTGAGCTTTGTTCATTTTCCCACAAATTTAGTGCTTTGCTTGTTCATTTACTATCCAAAATTAGACAATTTGATGGTTCAATTATCCCACAATCTTAATGAATAGCTTGGTTCAATCACTATCAAACTTTAGAAAATTTTGTTTGCCTTGTTCATTTTCCTCAAATTCTCATCAAGTTTTAAATTGACTTTTGAGTTTCTAATTTTCCTTGAAGGAAAAGAGCATAATCCTCTGGTCAATTTATCAAATGATGGAAAATGTTCTTAAGTGTGAAAGCATAACAAAATAGAAGTCAAGTTGAGCGGTTTGGAAACCTACAACTCACAAGTTAGTAATTGCTTTCCAACCTTTTTATAAAAAAAAAGTCTCTGACAGCAACCTGCAAACAAATATTAGGTTGTTCAAAGCATAGAAACATGCATGGTCAAAAGATTAGTGGTTATACTTTCAAATTTACAATTCAACCAGCCAAATGTGACTTCCTTTCCTAAATGCGAGCCTAGAATTCCTGGATGTAATTGCCTTTCCTGAATGTGAGCTTTTTAACTAAAGGCGACATAGGATTTACCTAATGCAAGCCTTCCCTGGATGTGATTTAGGATCTACTATATGTGATTTTAGAAATCTAGGATGTGATGATATTTCTTGAATGCGATTTCCTTTCCTGCATGCAAGCTTTGGCAACTAAAGGCAACTCTAAACCTGAAAACAAAGAACACAAATCAGCCAAAAAGAAGTTAAAAATAAGGATAAATCTGAGGATTTGCCCCACGGTGGGCACCATAAATGTGTGTGTATTTTGTGGACATGCTAGCCGCAACACAACACTTCAATATGTCATTAAATAAGTGAGATAAATATGAAATATCAAAGGAAAATCACATATACATCACTAAAATCTACATATAGCTCCCTATCTAAGAAGAGTATGAAATATGCTATAATTTGCCCTCAAATTATGCATAAATCAGTGACAACATCATGCTTAGAATGGAAGATTTAAATAATGCAAGCTAAATGCTCAAACAAATTTCATTTTAGAGCTTCAAATGAAAGATTATGTAATTACTATGCAACTATGAACTGAGAATGCACTTAGAAATTAGGACATCATGCTTAGAATGGAAGATTTAAAGAATGCAAGCTAAATTCTCAAACAAAGCTCATTTTAGAGCTTCAAATGAAAGATTATGTAATTACTATGCAAATAGGAACTAAGAATGCACATAATAATTAGGACAACATAAGGATGCTTTTAAATTGTAAAGATTAAGGGCCCATTGAGCTCAAAATTCATTCCTTTTATAAAAGAATTTGAGGAATGAGAGGTCACGATTGATTTGTGAAGAGGTGGAGATTGAATCTTTGGCGATCCATGTGAGGTGATCCAAGTGATTTAACTCTCATTGGCTAATGGATTGACTTTCCATTTTGCAAGTGAGGAGTTGTACTTAGGATTTTATTTAATTCCTTTTAATTAATTTTCTTATCCATGTATTTAATTCTTTTGATTCAATTAATTTGATTTGATTTAATTGGATAAAGAAATTAATGTAAATTGGTGATAAGATCACTAGGAGATTAAATTTGATTTAAATGAATTATGCCAATTAATTGAAGAATTGTCTTGACATAATTAGGGGTATGATCACACTTAGGGAAAACAGGGTCTCTGGTCAGAGCAGACCAAATTAGGGTGGTTACAATAACAATTAGAACAATAACCATAAAAGGGCTTGTAAGGAACTTTACCTCTACTATCTCTCTTCATGTGACCAACTTTGTTGCATCCAAAACATCTACCTCTGAAAGGTCTGATCTGCTCTCTAGGTTCTTCTTGTATAGGTCTTTCTTCATCTTTCTTTTCTTCATATTTTTCTTCTTGAGATTTAGAACATTCAGCTTAATTGAAGTCAGCTCATGTCATGTCTCCTTTAGGTTTTTGTCTTTATCTTTGTTCATCAATCTTGTCACTGCTTGTATGAATTTTTTCAATGTGTTTCTTAGCCTCAACAAGTTCTCCTTTTATGATTTGGTTGTATTTTCTAATTCATGATACTTGGTTCTCTAGTCATCAAGTTCAACCAGTATTTTTCCCATCTTATTATTTGTATTCTTTAGGATTTCTTCAATTTTGGTTCTTTCATCTTTTTCTTGTTGAATTTCCATAGCCATCATAATAGAATTAGTTTCTTGTTCCTGCTTCAATGCTTCAAACTTTTTGATATGATATGATCTAATGAATCGTTATCTGAATCCTCTTTTATCTTTTCCATAAGATCTTGCCTTTGATTCCTAGAAAGTTCATGATGTTCCTTAAGTTTCTTTATGAAACCCTCTGCTCTTCTTAGTTTGAATTTCAAATCACCATTTTCTGCTTTAGCCTTATCAAGGTCTTCAAGTGTTGCCTCAAAGTTATCTTCCAAACTATCTAAATCCATCTGGATCTCCCTTAAGCTATTAGACTTTCTCACCAAGGGCCACAAGCTCTAATACCTATAGGATTTGATGGATAAATCCACAGTTGCCAAGAAACCTGCATGCAAGAACCTGGTACAGAAGAGAAGCAGGAAGAGAGAGAAAGAGAAAAACTCAGAATTTGCTCAAAAAGTGACAGAAAAATTGTAATCTGAATTAATGAATAGGAAACTACAAAGTTCAACCTATAAAGGTGAATGAAACCCTAAAACAAGAAAATCTAGGTTGCACATTAATAATTAATATAAATATTAATTATAATGCACCTAAGAGATAGCTTAAGTAAACTAGAGTAAAAGACAACTTAATTAATTAAATCAAAATGATCTAATTAATAAATGTGAATAGATAATTACTCTAACACCCCCCTTAAGTGAAGCTTAGGAGGTAAGCTAACCTAGCACAGTTATGAAAGCAGGAAAAGATGGGTCCTGGCAACAAGGCCTGATCAGGTACCCACTCACAACCAAATCTCTGTAAAGCGGAGAAATAGAGAAAACCACATGGGAAAAACCCTACTCCAAGAAGAGATAGAAGAAAAAGCAGAAACGAATGGCTCAAGAGACTCTCTCAAAACCATAAGTAAAATCAAACCCCCCATGAGAGAGAGATGAGGCACCAAGGCCCCCCCAGAATGATGGAACCCTTGTAGGAACAATCGAACCAATGAAACTCCAATGTGGAAGAAACAAAGGTACAAAGTAACAAGGGAACCCCTGAATGAGCGGTGAAACTGGAAGGCCGAGCTGGTGGTCAAAGGAGAATGAATGAGACTCCTAGAATGGGATCCCCAATGAAGGTGGGCCAATAGATGGGCTGAATCTGTCAGCTAAGAGGAGATGAATGTCCTCGAATATGCCCTCAACAACTAGAGGGGAAGGCTCGATGCAGGGAGTGACCATAACAGGAACTGTTGAAGAAGAATCATGCTGAACAAAGGTAGGCGCAATAGGAGGAGGAGGTGGAGAAGCCACAACACTGATCTCAGGAGCAACACAGAAGTTTAGGTAACCTGACTTCTTCTCACTAGGCACTCGTGAAGTAGGAGATATATCCTTCGACATAGGAGATGGTGAACCAAAATGGGAGAAGGAGTACAGGTGGGTGGCATGATCAACTATCCCTATAGCAATAATGCAGTCAGTTGCATGATCCCGGATGTGTACAGAATCTGCAGTGAACTCAACTGTCCTCTCTGTCCCACTGTGAGTAATCTGATAAATGGAGAGAAGGTTCGATGATAAGGATGGAACACATAGTACATCATGGAATTCACCACCATCGATGTCAATAGAACCCTGACCACACACGGGCATAATAGTATCATTCCCCATCAAGATGTGTGGGGTAGTAGAGGCTGAAAAAGCTGAGAAGGAACTCCAAGAAGATGCCATATGATGAGAAGCACCAGAATCCAACAACCACCTAGAAGAGGGAGCTATAGAAGATGCACATAAGGCATGACCCTTTCCGTTATCTGACCCATCTGCCTGAGATGATGATGAAGAAGACTAGCGAGAAGAGGAAGACAAAATATCAATGTTGCTCTTATGAAGAAGCGCTGTCAAATCAGCAATCTGTTGGGCATATCCATCTACCTTCTTCTGAAAGCACTGAGACTCATCATGATTGAACTTATTGAAATATGTACACTTGGGTTTGTCTATCTTTGATTTCCCTTTAGGTGAAGGAGGTGGGCCAAAGGAATGTTGAGAAGGAGAATCCTTCTAAGATTCTGTGGATGATGATACCTGTTTCTGCTCTGGTTTCCGTGGAGATGGGTGAGCAACCAAGGCATGGCTCATAGAGCCTGAAGTATCATGTAGTTGTTGAATCTTTGACTGCTCTCAAGTCAACCAATCACAGAAGGCCGCAAATGAAGACATATTGTGCCTAGGACCCAAGGCATCCATAGTGGAATAGAAAGTGGAGGAGAAAATCTAGAACTCTCCGCGAAGCTTTGAGAGTATCAGAAAGATACACTCATCATCTGATTTGGTCTTCCCACATCCTTGTAAAAGTGAGCGGAGAGCATTGAACCTCATCAAGAAGTCCTCAATAGTGGAAAAACTATTAGGAGACAAGGATGTCAACTCTGCATCAAGCTGAAGTGCCCTAAATGCATTCATGGTGCCAAACAGATCTACAAACTTTCCCCAATATGCGCGAGGAGTGGTCAAACCATCCAGATGAAATAGGAGGTTGTCTAAAATGTGCAGTGCAATCAAACCCATGGCTTCATCCATTTTGTTCCTGTGCTGAAGGACCTCAAACAGACGCTGCAAAGTAGGTTGGTTCTCATCCAGACATGACCATAAGCCACGTGACATGAGTAGCCTGGTCATGTGTGCTTTTCAGGTGTGGTAATTGTGCGGTGTCAGCCGGGCCACAGAGGGGTCCGATATTGAGAGAAGAAGAAGATGGAAATAGAAGGGTCATTTCTAAATTTAAATGACAGAAAGCAAAAGCACCCTCCCACAATGTATAATTCTATCCCCCATACAGCAAAGAACCAATTACTGAAAGCACAAAAAATGAGAAGAAAATCTAGATGCCAGATGTAGAGATGGAGGAAACAGAAGCCTCTACTTCAATGCCAAAAATAAGAGATCAAACGGCTGAAGCAAAAATCAAGACTAGTACCATTGCATCCATCTCAGAAACACCTTTCCAATGATGTTTTGTTTTTAAAAAACGGACACCATATGCTCAAGTTATGGCCAAAAAACCAATGATGCCTCTGAAAACAACTCTCTGGAAAAAAACCAGACACTGGAAAAAATTTGACGGTCAAATGGCCGTTGCCCGTCTGCGGCAAAAAAATTGACGGTCGTATGGCCGTCGACCGAAAATTTTTACCGGTTGCCGGAAAAGTGAAAACTTGCTGGAAAAATTCAAAAATCCCACCGGAAAAAAAAATCGGCAAGTGACGTCACTGCTGACGTCACCTGTCGTGGGCAGGTGGTCCAACGATGGCGGGCCGGTGGCTGGCGCCGGCGGTGGTGGCGGTCGGGCTGCTCCCGGGCGGTAGCTCCGCTGTGGGCTGTGGCCCGTGGGCGGCGAGGGCTGGATGGGGCCGGGCCAGGGTGGCGTGCTCCGGTTGCGCTCTGGCAGAGCCAAAAAATGTGTGAAAAAGAAGTTTTTTTAATTTTTTTTCTTGAAACTCGTGCTGTACGGCCTAGGAGGGAGAAAAATTTCCTCTAGGGTCACTGTGACCAAAACCAGCAAACTTTATATGTATTTTGACTCTCCCGGGCCTTCTGAACGCAATGGTGGAGTCTATTTTGGCTCAATGTGCTCCAGAAAATAGCGCCTCCTCCAAAATGAAGAAAAAACCCCAGAGAAGTTGTGGTTTTCATCTATGACTCACGGCTTCAAAAAATTGTCAGACCAGGAAGCAGCAGGGAAGCTCTGATACCATGTAGGATTTGATGGATAAATCCATCATTGCCAAGAAACCTGCATGCAAGAACCTGATACAGAAGAGAAGCAGGAAGAGAGAGAAAGAGAAAAATTCAGAAGTTGCTCAGAAAGTGAGAGTGAAATTGTAATATGAATTAATGAATAGGAAACTACAAAGTTCAACCTATAAAGGTGAATGAAACCCTAAAACAAGAAAAGCTAGGTTGCACATTAATAATTAATATAAATATTAATTATAATGCACCTAATAGATAGCTTAAGTAAACTAGAGTAAAAGACAACTTAATTAATTAAATCAAAATGATCTAATTAATAAGTGTGAATAGATAATTACTCTAACAATACCAATTGTTAGGATTAGGTAATACTGAGAGGGGGGGTGAATCAATATTACAACACTTAAAATTCAAACTTAATAATTTCCAACTTAACCATACAATAACTGAAATGAAAAGAACATACTCATAAAGAAGATAACTCATAACACCATGATTTTGTTCACGAGGAAAACCTGGTGAAGGGAAAACCCCGGTGGGAATGATACCCACAAATTATGCACTAAGAGTATAGTGTACCTATTAGGATGCCTAGCCCTGTTAGGAGCTGAATATTACATTAGTACATTTCCTTGTTAAAGGAATAGGAAACCCTGTTAGGGGTATACAATGAGCTCACTGCTCTTACAATAAGAATAACTGTTCTATTACAATGATTTACCACAAGTGAACTATACAAGAATATTCTATGCTCAAGTAGTCCCATTTATAGCTCGCATCAACTTCTGTCTGATTCTAACATCACAATGCATCTATGCATTCCATATCTATCTTTGCATCTCAAAACATCTTCATTATATATATATATATATATATATATATATATATATATAGTAACCAGTCGGCTCACAAGAACATTATCAAACATGTCCAACACTTTTCCAATTATCAAATCCATAGTCGGTGATCATTCTATAACAAAATTGGGGTAGGACCTAATCCAAATTTAACTTAGCACTTCTAGATTCCATGTTATACTTCCTTAATCATCGTGACCATTCAACTGCTCTCTTTTGGTGCTATATTGTCTTTGCATGACTCTAATAGGTTGTAACACTCTGAGATTAACTCCAAAACACAAGTGACCTTGCCTAAAGGTCTACCATGTCCCAAAATACCTTCCTCTAAGCTTTCATGACTTAGTTCACCATATACGGTGCTCCCTGATCAAAATTGTACTACTATACCCAATAAACTACTTCCTGGACTTAGTCATTTTACAAGACTTAATATCAAAACTAAGTTTCACTTCAAGCGACCATACACATGATTAGTGTTTCCATAAATGAAAACCTCTATACAATCCAATATGGGCCACTTTTCAACGCCATCACCCTATCAAAATCTCTGAGCATACCTTTTAGTGGCATTGGCTCATCATAGCATACCCCTTAAAGGAGCATTATTTAAAGAGCAACAGGTTTGAACTCCTTCCAATAAAAAAAATACAAAAAAAAATAAAAAAATGCCTTGGTGAAAACCTGGTAAACAGGCACCTTGATAGAAAAAGTAAAGATAAATAAATCCATCCTATGGTGAAAATCACTTCTTGTGACACCTTGGGCAAGTACCATGATGAAGACCTGGCAAACAGACGTCATGCACAAGTCCTTCCTCTTTTACTCTCTCTTAGAGGCAAGTTCCATCTAGGCTACCTTATCCATCATATCCTCCATTTACTCCCACTTACACCTTTGATCTTGACAAGGTTGAACATATCCATGAGCATCATGTATCCTGATATCCATTATCCTTTTCATCGGCTTATTCACTTGCTCTCATCCATGGTATCCTAACGTGATCTTGCTTATCCCAAGTCAATACTCACTATCAGTAAACATCCTTTCACTAATCCCAAAATATTTACTTATACCTCCATCATCCCTTATCCTGATCATGCTATCCTATCAATATTCTCTCCAAATTGACCCCTTGGTCTTAATCAAAAGGAAGAATGAAAAATGTAAAATAGTTTCTTAAAAACTTCTTAACATGTCCACTCTTTTGGACCACATGCTTTTCATGACATCATGCCATTATCCTATATGTGATCCAGCACCGCTTCATGAGCCTACATTACTATATTCTTTTTCCCTAGCTTAGGTAATATTGAGGGGCCTATCCTTAAACGTCGCATTCCATCGCTTCATCCATCATTGCTTATCCATTTATGATCCATTAGCTTTCTCATCCGTCCCTCATGCCCTACACCTTGCTAGACATTGGGGGAATATTAATGTGAACTTGCTTGAGAATTACTGATCAATTTTTAAAATCTTTAAAAATCCAAAAAAAAAATCTTAAAAATCTAAAAATCCAAACAAATCAGAAAATCTAAAATCCAAAAATTGTCAATCTTAGGCTCAGTCCTATATATATAAATTATTATTATGTATGTATGTATATATATATATATATATATATATATATATATATATATATATATATATATATATCAGTTGTATAACATCGTGCATTGGTCTTTATCTTCGTTGCTTGTACATATCATAGATTGTACTTCCTTGTGCATAACATTTAGTCTTGTATCCTATCGTCATAGCTTGGAACTAGTACACATATTGTCCTTAGGACCATCATATCTAGCTAGGGGCAAGTCCTTAGTCATCTTGTGGAGTCAGTTCCTAGTCATAACAAAAACCATTAGTATAAGTGGAGTGAGCCATGTTATCTAGCAACTATCACATGTTCTTCTATAGAGACAATGGTGTTTCTCAACACTAAATCACAACAACGGTGTTTCTCAACACCCACAAACTTAAGCAACAATGTTTCTCAACACTATCAAATAAACAATTACCCCAATCCAAAATGAAAACAAATGCAATCAATCAAAGGTGTTTCTCAACACCGCCTATCATAGATAGACTTGTTATGAATTTTCTGATCATGTCTTCCAAGTAACTCAAGGATGTTTATGGACTAGAGAAACGAGGAAGGGGACATAAAATTTTCTTTGCTTGTTGTCTGTTATTATCAAATTTTGTTTATCATGTCTTTCAAGTAACTTGAGGATGTCTACAGACTAGAGGAGAAAGGATAGGGGACATGATATTTTCTTTGATTTCTATCAGCTGGAATTATTTCCTTATCTTTTTTTATCAAGAAATTTCTTAGTATTGTGCAAATTGGGAAAGTCAACCCAAGGATATGAACAATAAAGGGTCATGGTGGACGACATAATCATTGCACAAGAATATAAATAACTCTTGTTTCTTTGCTTTCTTGGAACTGATATCTAACAACTAATAACTTAATGATGATAAAAATAGCTAAAATATCAAGGTGACTTGCGTCGTAGCTTGCATTCATTCTAGGCTTGCATTTAGTTTTTGGCATTGTTACATTGCTTGAGCTAGATAAAAAATGACACTCATGGAAGATTGAATATCATTCAAGGGGCATTCATTTGCATTGTTGTATTCATATTACTTGATCAAAATCACCACATGGAGGGAAACCTATCCTCAACATGGTTGAGTAACACATCTAAGTTCCTTGCATCATTTTTGGTGATCACTATCTTTTCTATATCATTATCGGGATCACAATCGAAATTGAATTTCCAATCAAATCTTATTCTTCAACTCTACATCAATTTAATCTTCTATTCAAATCAATTCCAAATCAATCATTCAAATATCTCAAATTTCTTCTATCACATTTTGATCTCGATCCCGAGGGGGCATTATAATCAACATCCTTGCATAGGAATCATCTAAATCTTGTCATAAAATCTAATGTATAATGAACATCATTGCATAGGGATCATCTAAATCTTGTCATCAAATCTAATGTATAATCAACATCCCTGCATAGGGATCATCTAAATCTTGTCATCAAATCTGATGTATCAAATTTTTGTCAATCAAAATCAATGCTCTGCTCCTCTAAAATTTAAATTTTTCTCTTGAGGGGGCATGATAAATACATCATCAAGCTGATAATAAAAATTAATCTTCAAATCAAGCAAGACCTCATCTCTAGGGGCATCTCAACTTCATCAAAATTTATATCAAGTTGAGATTCTTCTATCTTTCTCTGCACGAGTGATTTCATTGCTTCACATCAAATTTCTCAGACAAAGGTCTAATCTACTTCAAACTAGTCAAATCTCTAGGGGCATATTAGTTTCATCAAACCACATCAATCTGATATTGTCTTTATCAAGTAGTTGACTTAAATAGGACCCATATCAAGTTAATAACTCTGATCAATCTCTTAACAATAATCAGTTTCATCAAACTTCAGCAAACTGTTTATTCATTCAAACCAACATTATGGTTTAAGATTCTTTCTAACATTGATCAATTTCATCACTTCACATAAAATTGGTTAGTTTTCATTATCATCGGACAAGGTGTTCAATTTCACCGCTTTACCTCAAGCTGAGCATTCTGGTTCTTCTCTATCGGTCTTCATTTGGTCAAGTCTGAAACTGTTATCTTCGAATCATCGTCCAATCTTCATTCAATCAAGCTCAGAGATGGTATCATCAATTTTTGATCAAGTTCAGAATTAGTTCTCAATCAGGAATAGTTTCACCACTTCACATCAAACTATTCGCTTCTTTGAAACCAGATGTTCTTTGAATCCATACGCTGCTCAAAAATTGATTCAAAGAGGGGAAAATGTAATCACCTAAAATTGGTCTACTAAACTAAGAGCCCCTAATTTTGATTAGTTGGCCTAAAATCCCAATCAAAGACATTTAAATGCTAGGCCTAATTATGTGAGTAAATTTGATCAAATATGCTTACCTAATTAAATAAATCTTCTAATCAACCATCAACTAAATCTCAAATCCTAGCATCAAGACTATTAGATTGGTAAATCAAAGTCATTTTAATTAAAAATCCTCACACTTTTAATTAAGTGAACCCATTCAACACATGTGTGTGCATCAATTCCTAATTATAAAGGGAATTAAAATGAGTAAATTGCTATTTTGTCTCATCCACAACCAAACAAACACAAATTTGACCAATCAATAACTAATCATGTGGATCAAGCTCACATAGATTGAGGGAGAAATAATCTCAAATTCTCACCAAGTTTGAATCCAAACCATTCATTCCCTTGGAATTCCTATAAAATTAAGCCTCTCAAGCTCATTTCATCATCAATAATTTTCATAGTAACATCATAATAGGGTTTATGTACATTGTTCTTAGTTAGATTTCTAATCTTAGTTATCTTTCATCATGTTATTTCTAGTTTAATCTTGCATTTAGCTTAGAATATCCATTCTTAGTTTAGCATTTGCATGGTTAATCAAGATCTCAGAGCAAAGAATACATTCATTGCATAATGCCCACTTGAATCTTCCATTTTAGGGAAGTTAAGTCACTAATCTATATGCTTATGATCTGAGAGAAATTTCCATAGATTATACTCACCCTAAATAGGAAGCAATAAGTCAGATTCAAATGAGTTTTTGTTCTTGTACTGAATATGTTTTCATGTTACTAACCCCTTTGATATAATGATTTGTTAAAGTGTTTGTGCTATAGGTGCTAACCACTTCTCTCTCTCTCTCTCTCTCTCTCTCTCTCTCTCTCTCTCTCTCTCTCTCTCTCACACACACACACACACACACACACACACACAATACATTTATCAGGGCACTCACAACATAACATCATAAAATAATTCACACTCCACTATTCTATGATGGATGTTCGTTCCATGTTTCAAAGCTTTCATTTTGGCACAAAAATATGATAACCCACTACTATAAAACACTATAACTATGTTTTTTGAATAATTTTTAAAATGAGAGTGGGCGGGAGTGGTGGTGTCTGTGGCACTAGGGTTTCAAAAGGTATTGGTGTTGCAGAGGATGCCTCTGCTGCAAATGAAGACGGTGAAGATGATGATGGGGACCGTGTTCCTCATGGATGAGAGGGACAAATTCTCATTTTTCCCCTTATTCCCTCCTCCGTATGGAATCTGCGATGTGGGTTCTTTGCTAAGGATCTTGTGGATGTTGTGCGATTGGAGGAAGATGGGTTTTTTTCTTTGGAAGTGTTCTTGGTTGTTGAGTGTTCTTGGTTCTTGTATCTCTTTGGTGGTCTACATGGTTCTCTTTTGGGTCATAGGTCCTAGTCATGGGCTTGGTTGGGTCCTGGTCTCTCTTCAACCTTGTTTTTATTTCCTATTTTTGGTGGCCTCTATTGAGAGATTTTATGGGCTAGTTCATTTTGGTGTGAGCATTCCCTATTGGGGTCTCTCGATAGGTTATTTTTTTATTGCTCTTATGATTTCAACATTCACCTTGTAGAGAAGAGTTCGTTTGTGGGAAGGTCCTCTATGTCTCATGAAACCTGGGTCTTTTTCATGATTTATTCTGAGGATTCTTCTAGTGGTTCCTCTTCCCTTCCCCCTTGGACTCCTATGGAGGTGGAGAGGTTTCTAGTTTCTTTGGTTCAGGTTTGGCCCTTTCTTCTTCTCTCCTTCTCTTCTACTTTATCTATTGGGGTGGAGGTTGCTTCTTCTAAGGTGAAGACTAGCCATGTGGAAGAGATGGGTTGTAGTTGGTTGAGGGTTTTTATTAATCATGGCTTCTTTATATTGGGGTTTCACAGAGGCTAGTTTTTCCTACTTGCTGGTTTGTTCTCCATTTACCCTATTGAGGTGGGTATCACTCCTATTGAGGTGGAGTGGTCTATTCTTGGAGCTGTTTGGAATAGTAATTGGAAAGTTTCTTCAGTGGGTTGCTCTATGTTTATGGATGCTTATTATTTGCCCATTTCTATAGTTGAGGGATTCTTGTAAAACCCTTCGATTATTGATTTGGTTTGAACCTCTAGCAGGTGTTCTTTGGTTGTGGGCTCCATGTCAAAACACTCATTGCTTATGCCAGTGATCTTTGAATGTATTATCTCTATTTTGGTAGTTATCTTGTAGTTATTATCCATGGTTTGGGGAGCCAGTTAAAACCCCATGATATATTTGGGTCCCATGGTAAATCTAAGGTTTTTCATGTGGTTCTTCTGGTTGATGTTTGGCTGGATGTTGACAGTTTTCAAGGGCCCAGTTCAATCTGTGGCCACTTTTGGTTAGGGTTGGGTTGGGGTGTCCCTCAAAATCCCATGATCTCCTTTCTTGGGAGGATATTTCTTTGATGTGAGGCTTTGGCCTTATGTTCTGAGTTCTGGGCAACTTGTACTTTGCTGGTCTTTATCTCTTGCTGCTATCTATTTGTTGGTTTTGGGTTGCTGGTTTATAAGGAAGATTTTACAAAATGCAGCGATTCGTCTTGGTGGGGTTCCATATCCCCCTCAAAATCTGATTGTATAGGGTTTCGTGGCCCCTTCAAAACCCATTTTTACCTTAATCCAAAACTTTAATTCATCCAAAATAGATGCTACTATGTGCAAGACTTCCTTCTACAGTGCTACATGATTGTAGATCATCACTTTTATATAGTTTCTTTTATTATCCAAATCTTCATTTATGATTTAAAATCAAAAACTTATCGATGTATCTCTTGCACCTCCTTTAGGTGCAAGTGCTAGTTTAATTAATGTCCTAATATTGGTACTAGGGAATTAATCATTTAATTAATTCCCCCTATGTCCTAATGTCCCCTTCGGCATAAATAAATTTCATTTATTAATACTTTTTGTCTTTTTATTTCATATTTAAATATAGTAATATTTAAATGTCTTTTTGGGTTTTTGGAGGGAATTTGCCAATTGGTTTTATTATTGACTATTGGCTCTTCTTTTCCCTCTTGCCTTTTTGTTTATGTATTATTACCTTTTAATTTTTAAATAGAATTTCTATATATTGGGCTTTCTTCTACCCTTTCTTGGCTAACCACAATTCAATTATCCTCGCAATTTTTATGTTTTCATACTTTCTTTTTGATCATGTTAGTGCAATTGTCAATAAAGAGTGACATTAAAGAGGACGACGAAAAATAATGAAGTGTCCTATAGAGTTTGCATGATTTTGTTATTTACGTTATTTTGTGCAAATTTGTTTCAAAGCTTCATTGAGTGATTAGGATAGTTTTTAATGATATTTTATGGCTTTTCGTGGTTAAGCGTTATCATATTTTGATGCTAACGTTTTCCCGATCTATAATATAATTAATTAAATAAATTTAGGAGTTAGTGATGCAAGAGGAATTTAAGGTAGTAGAAATGTTCTAAGGCCTCAAAAGGGGTTTAAAGATGGAATTAATAAAATTTCAAAATATAGGAGCATTAATAAGACTAATGACATTACTATATACTCATATATACCCTCACGAGTCCTAAATTTTATGGGAATATTTCATTTCTTAGTTCAAATTTAGCAACAACCTAATCCAACTATTTTTTTTGTAAGAAAATACAGCTTCGTTTAGTTCACCTAGTGAATTATTAATAATTACAATATAAAACTCATCTTTTATGGTGGACTTGTTGAGTTATCTATACTCTAGAATCATGTGTCAAGTGCCATCCTTCTTACACATAATCACCATAAGAGAGTAGGCAACATTAACCATGTCTAATCATACTTACCTCTACCATCTCCTAAATCATCTTCTTGATCTCAATTTTTTGTACATACGGGTACTTGTATGGATTGATGTTGGATGATTGTCTTTTGATTACTACTTGAATGATGAGATCTTCATCCCTTTTAGGAGACAATCCATTTAGTATATCTCTAAAAATTACTAAATACTTATCTTCATTGGCTTTTAGATCTAGCACGTAGAAGCCTATGATTGATATGCTTCTAACCATCTTCCCATTTGTTGTGTATCTTTGCAATCCAACCCTACTATCCCTCCAACCATCTAAGGACTTTGTCATCTTTGATGTGCTATTCATATAGATGTCTAAGCATTTCAGCTATAGGTATCTCTGCTAATGGTATAACAATGAGTGGGGCAACTTTGATGACTTGATCTCCCTGCTGTCTCTCACCATTCTTGTGAGCTTCCACTTCATCCATAAATCCATGCAGAGAAGCTTCGAAGGGGGAGAATTCTTGGCTCTCCCATGTCCATGTGAAGCCATGAGAAACTTCCCAAGCCCCGATCCTTACCATGCCATCTTTGAAGAGATCCTTGAGTTTCTTCTTCTTTATCTTAATCACCACTGTTGCCTACAGATCAATTCTAAGAAATATTATTCTCCTCAAAGACTCAGTAAGGTTCCTAGAAAAACCACCAAAAACATTTAGATTTAAAGATGACATGAATAATATTGTAGAAGCTAAAGCATTATATGAAGGACTAATTCAGACGTCCTCCTTAAAAATGAGTAAATTACAAACAAAAGGAGACTCCTAGGTTATTATAAATACATGTAAAAAAGATAGAAGCAAGTACTGGAATCTTGATTATATCCTAAAACAAATATGGTGTCTCCTACAATCTTGGGAGAATTATGAACTAACACACTATCATAGAGAGGGAAATAAACTACCAGATTGGCTGTAAAATGTAGGATGTAAACAAATGGAATCACCCAAATCCTTTTCACATTAGTATATACTAAGTACTAGTCAATGTCTTCAAATTTTGAAGATGGAGCAACCCTAAATGTAAAGAGGCCATAAATCAGAAGGGATACATACAATTTTATCAGGGATAGTGTTATGAAAAACCAAGCCTTTAAGTCTGGAAGAAGTAAAAGATTTTGAAATGCATTATTGAGGATGTCGTCTCCCTAAAGTATCCCCTCTCTAAAACAAATATGGTGTCTCCTACAATCTTGGGAGAATTATGAACTAACACACTATCATAGAGAGGGAAATAAACTACCAGATTGGTTGTAAAATGTAGGATGTGAACAAATGGAATCACCCAAATCCTTTTCACATTAGTATATACTAAGTACTAGTCGATGTCTTCAAATTTTGAAGATGGAGCAACCCTAAATGTAAAGAGGCCATAAATCAGAAGGGATACATACAATTTTATCAAGGATAGTGTTATGAAAAACCAAGCCTTTAAGTCTGGAAGAAGCAAAATATTTTGAAATGCATTATTGAGGATGTCGTCTCCCTAAAGTATCCCCTCTCTATGCAATATATTTTGTGTGTTCATAAAGACTGTTATATTCTAACACTCTTATGTATTCTGCAGGTTCATCTTATTTAAAAAGGAGGAATTCATCTTTTTATAGAAATAAATAGCAAAAAAATCTACTGAGTCCAAATTGATATAGCTATAGAGAGTTCTCAACAATACAACTACAAATACATTGAAAGAACAACAACATGGATACACACCATTGAAAAATAGTGATGAAAGGTAGAGTCAACACTCATCCTAAAAACAAAGGGTCGTACATGGAGGGACAAGGGCCATATGAGAACAATGGGGAAGATTTCGCTAGAGGGGTATATCAATAACAAAATCAAGATTATATTAGAAGTGGTGACATGGAGGGCTCTTGTTCAAACTGAACCTAACACTGTGATGCCACCTCCAAGGAAGTAGCTTGAACCATCTGCAGATTCCAGTATGGTTGTTTATGACTATTAAACTTGAATGTGCAAACACTTCAATATTCCTGAAGGCTTCATTTAAGAGATAAATGTCACTTTTCTCATGAACAAAGTGACTTGCAACCCCCAATTAATCTTTGACAATTGAAGAAATCCAAGGAAATGGAGTTTCCATGTAAGTGTTTCTGTAATGTATAAAAATGGTCCCCCATAAACATACCCCAACTCAATAGGCTATACAGTTTCGACAAGACAATTCTCTTCAACTTAAAGGAAACGAAGGAACACTAACAACCAACTCCATAAATGTCAAACATATTGCAAAGGGAAGTCCTAAGCTACCATGATTAACAAAGAAAATACACATGTTATGGACAACAAAGATCAAAGTCATGAAAGTTTCATCCATAATCAACATGATGATCCAACAAGAGGACAACAAACTTTGGGATAACGATTTCTTCTCGAAGAGACAGTGGTACATCCAGTGTGTTATGTGGCTCTACCTACTCATACTACTGTTGCTATCTTGCCTAAATACAAAGCTTTGGATCATTGTCATCTTGTTAGAAAAGATTAGGAAAAAACAAGATGCAATGGGATGTTTTCAAGTGACTTCTTCTCTGACAAACCTTTAGCTTGTGTTATGAGTTTAGATGGTATGAAGGCAACAAAACATGACCAAATTTGAGTGAGAGAATTCAGCTCCAGGGCAATATCCATTGGTCTGTCATGTCACTTGGCTTCTGATTTAACATTGATTGCTTGGTTATTGACACATGTTGCGTAAGTGTCGAGAGTTGAAGATGCTGATGAAGTTGACTTTGTAGGAGTTAAGATCTTGGTTGTTAGAACCCAAGATGTTCTTATCACACCCATTATTCTAGGCTTGGTAGGCTATCCATGTGCCCTTGTATCCTTAAGAGCAACAAGGGATAAGATCAATGGTCCTCATTCCTATGTTGGAATGATGACTTCAGCGTTTGAAGTTTGTTTGTAAATCTTCTATATTATTATTTTTAATCATTTTTTGGTGGTCTCATCTTGTTTTTGCCAGGTTTTGGGTTCCTTCGCTCCTATATGTATTCCTTATATTGCTATTTAATATATTACATAGACTCATTGACTTTTGCCCAAAAAACAAAAAACAAAATAATTACATACATGAGAGGAATATAATAAGAAATAGGTTACAAATATTTTGATAATACTCAGAAATAATAAACCATTTTAAAGGGTGGAATTCTCAATATTTCTAATAAGAACACTATTCACAATATAACGATCAAATAACACTCACTACCTCTTTTATATACTGTATTTATGTCTTGAATATCACCCAAATTAACTTGGACACCTAATTACATTACTTAGGTCAAATATAATATATAAATAAGACTAACTAAATTATACATATTTAAATACAATTATTAGGTTAAGGACATAACATAAGTAAGACAAACTCCTGCACAACACCTCATGAGAGACAAAACACACAATATGAACCAACAAAGCTTATTAAAACACCTACTCTCCACAACCATTTCAACACATACTATACTATTTGCCATGCCATATAATACCATTACACTTAGTAAAGGCACCCAAAATAAATCTTTGAAACATACATGCTATTAGCTAAAGTTAGTATCATGAAGACGACCTTAACTAAGCTTAGGATGTGAATACTAACCATGTTTACCAATATATTTCCCTATTCTATTTCAAGGGGAACAATTATTCAAAATATGCGCTAGAGTCATTCCCATGAGTTTGGGAGATGACTATAGATTAAAAGATGGATATGAGGTATTTTGAGAATTTTTTTTTTTTGTTTCGGGCCAAGGCTTTGCTTGCATTTTGTCGCTTTATATTTCATCTTCACATTGATCTATCCTCTCTAGATTTAATTTTTACAATTTGTTCATGTACATTAACTCATATAAGAACGCGTTGAGACTTATATATGAGGAAGAATATTGAATTTTCTATAGCATGCAACCTTTATTGATAATGTATACATATAAAAAGAAAATATGCCCTATCAATGATGTACATAGATTATAAGCAAGCCAAACAAAGAAACAAAATCTGATGCAATGAATGTATGAAATAATTTTTTTAATAACATCTATGACGCCAAAACAACCTGTGGAACTTAAGAATATCACACACCCCCAAAACAAAGTACTAAAGCCTTATAAAATTTGTAAGCTCCTCTCTAGATCTTCCCTTTGAAATAATTTTTTATCAATAGGTTTGTTGTTTTGTCCAACTTTGTTCCCTCATACAAATTGTTTAAATTGTCCATATTTAAAATGTCCTCATAATTGGTATAGACATCACTATACATTGGGCACTCCATGACAAAATGTTGCTCTGTCTCTACAACTCTTATGTTGCAAAATATGTGTATTCTGTTTTCCCATTCTTCTTTAGGTATCTCAATTCAATATTTGTTCTCATATAAACGTTTTCCTCTTGATTTATCGAGAATTGAATTCTTTGATATAAGGGCCCGTTTGGTTGAGGGGTGGAATTGGAATTGAACGGGAATTGGCATTTCCGAATTCCCAAAATGTTCAATTCTCTGTTTGGTTCCAAAATTAAAAATTGGAATAGGGTTATGCGAATTCTAATTTTGGGTCATTTTGAGCATTCCACAATTCCTTCTCAGCCCTGGAATTGGAATTGGAATTGAAAGTATTATTTTGGGAAGGAAAATTCATTCCCATTTTTGTTTCAATAATGTATATTATATTGCTATAAGGATATATATATATATATATATATACACACAC
This sequence comes from Thuja plicata, assembly GCA_018584345.1. NCBI lineage: Eukaryota > Viridiplantae > Streptophyta > Pinopsida > Cupressales > Cupressaceae > Thuja > Thuja plicata. The sequence continues at coordinate 1,739,749 of MU225217.1, read as the reverse complement.
ACACACACACACAAGTGTATATACACATATGTATATATACACATGTGTGTATATGTGTATATATATACACAAATGTATGTATATATGTCTATATATGTGTATACACATATGTGTGTATATGTGTATACATGTGTATATACATACATGTATGTATGTGTGTATATATGTGTGTGTGTGTGCACACATGTGTGTATGTGTATATATACATGTGTATATATACACATGTCTGTATAAATGCACATGTGTGTATATACACACATGTGTATATCATATGTGTGTATATATGTGTATGTGTATATATACACATGAATGTGTGTGTATGTGTGTATATATACACACATATATGTGTATATATACACATGTGTATATACACATGTGTGTGTATATACATATGTGTATATATATACACACGTGTGTATATATGTGTACATGTGTGTGTATATACATACATGTGTGTGTATGTGTATACACACATGTGTATGCATATATACACACATGTATATATACATATGTGTGTATGTATATACACATGTGTGTGTATATATGTGTATGTGTGTATATATACACATGTGTGTGTGTGTGTGTGTATGTGTGCAAAAACAAAGTTCCAATTCCAATTCCAATTTTGTGGAACCAAACGCAGAATCTGCATCTTCTCAGTCATCTTCCAGGGGAACCAAACAGGACAGCCTAATTCTAGAATTCATTTTGAGAATAGCCCAATTGCCAGAATGGATTCAATTCCAAAATTGACAATTCCAGCATGCACAAATTCCACGAAACAAACGGGCCCTAATAGACTTTTTTATGCCCATTTTATTTTTGACCATATAATATTTTAAATACATACACTATGGATACAAATTATTAAATGCAAAAACTTAGAATAAGATTTAAAATTCAAATTAGAAAAACCAAACTAGAAAACAATCCAAACGGGGATACTATACTGTTCGTTCGTGAAGCCATAGGGTTTAGGGTTTATGAAATAGGATTAAGAATTTACTGACTGTGCAGCCCAACTGGATTAAAAGATAGTGAAAAGCTTCCTGCATCTTCGTCTAATGGTAAATTACCATGAGCAGACAATGTGCAGGGCTTCTTTCAAGTTCGTACTGTATACGCGAAGTAAAGCATTGGATTTTCAGGCAAAATAATCTGTTACGAATTTGTTCCAAATCTGGCACAGATAAAACAAAGCCAATAAATACGGACGGTGAAAATGATCTAATCCAATTCAGCACTAACTCAGATGACGGAGAAATAACAAACGCAAGGGTTTTAGATTCTATTCATCAGAACTCTGATCAAAATGCAGCAATGGAGGGTGTTTCCGATACAGGTGAGTGTTATTCCTCAGAGGCTCGTGCCATTTCGGATATAATTAAACAGGATCGAAGTATATGGGAAAGTGAAACTGAAAAAACCCTAAGACAATACAGGGGGAAGCTAAAAGAATCCCTCGTTCTGGAGGTCTTGAAGCTTTTGAAGGTCCCAGAAATGAGTCTTAGATTTTTTATCTGGACAGGGCAACAGATTGGTTTTTCTCACACACCCAAAACGCGTGAAGGCCTCTTAGAAACTGTCGGACTAAATTTTCAATCTGGTGCGTTCGAAGAATTTCTTCTGGAGATTAAAAACGAAGATGAGGAAAATTTTAAACAACTGTTGAATATTTTGATTAGAAAAATCAGCCAAAAAGGTATGTGGAATGAGGCTGTTGAATGGGTGGGAAAGCTCAAAGATTTTGGTCATGTGCCGACATCTACAACATATAAGGTTCTCATTCAAGTTCTTTTGGCAGCTGACCGGTCTGACTTGGCGCTGCAAAAGTATGAAGAAATGAGCAAGGCCGGTTTTAGGATTGATTCTTACACGCTTGGTTGTTTTGTTCGGACTCTGTGCAAGGCTGGAATGTGGCAAGATGCCCTGAATATGATTGGCAATTCAGGTATAAGCCCAGATACTGTAATATATACCAAAATGATTTCAGGATTGTGCGAAGCCTCTATGTTAGATGAAGCATTTGAGTTTCTACATAGAATGAGAGCCAATTCTTGCATTCCTAATGTTGTCACCTACAACACTTTGCTAGGAAGTTTTCTCAAAGCAGGGCAGTTAAATAGGTGTAGGGATATTATTAGGCAGATGCTATCTGAAGGTTGTCGTCCGAGTGCTTCAATCTACAATGGCCTCATAAATGCTTATTGCAAGGCGGGAGAATTCGTTAATGCTTATAAATTGCTCAAGCAGATGGCACCTAGTGGTTGCCCTCCAAGTTATGTAACTTATAACATCTTGATTGGAGGCATTTGTGAGGAGGAGGCAACAAAAAGCAAAGAAGCTCTGGAACTGGCCAGAAAAGTATATCGAGAAATGCTTGATAACGGGTTTGTGCTTAACAAGGTTAATGTGGGGCGCTTTTCTCATTGTCTCTGCGCAACAGGGAAATCTGATGAGGCCTTTAGTGTTATTTGGGAAATGATGAAGAAGGGATTCATTCCTGATAATAGCACGTACACAAAGGTGATAACTTTGCAATGTCAGGCAAATAAGGTTGATAAAGCTTTCCTACTATTTAAGGGAATGAAAGAGAAGGGCATTTCTCCAAATGTGTTTGTTTATACAATGCTGATTGACAATTTTTGCAAAGTAGGTCTCATTGAACAAGCTCGCAAATGGTTTGATGAAATGATAAGTGAAGGGTGCTCTCCCAATGTTGTGACATATACAGCACTTCTACACGGTTATTTAAAGACGGGGAAAATGTCTGAGGCAAATGATCTATTTGGTCGCATGGGTGCAGCAGGTTGTGCTCCAAATGTGGTTACCTATACAGTTCTGATTGACGGACATTGTAAGGCTGGAGATGTGGAGAAGGCAACCCAGATATATAGTAGAATGAGAGAAAGCAGGCTTTTTCCAAATGTAGGGATTTACTTCAACAACATCAAAGCTTCTGGTATTGAGCCGAATGTTTTTACTTATTGTGCTCTAATTGATGGTCTTTGCAAGGCTAAGAAAGTAGAGGAGGCTCATGAGCTGTGGAAAGCAATGTTAGAAGTTGGTTGTAAGCCCAATCATGTGTCATACAATGCTCTTATTGATGGTTTATGCAAGGCTGGCCGATTGAAGGAAGCACAGAAGGTGTTCTTGATGATGACTAAAGACGGTCATACTCCAGATGTGTACACTTATAGCTCCTTGATTGATAGACTGCTTAAGGAGAGCAAGTTAGATGTAGCTTTTAGGATTTTGTCAAAAATGGCAGAGAAAGACTGTGCCCCAAATGTTATAACCTATACTGAACTAGTAGATGGTCTCTGCAAAATGGGAAAGACAGAGCAAGCATATAAGCTTTTTACCATGATGCAAGAAAAGGGCTGTCATCCAGATGTAATCACATATACTGCTATGATGGATGGCCTCGGCAAAGAAGGTAAAATTGATCAAGCCATTGAGCTTCTCCAACAAATGGTTGAGAAAAGCTGTGCTCCTGATTCATTGACATATTCGGTTCTTATAAATCATTGTTGCAGTGCGGGGAAGCTTTATGAAGCCCAAAAGCTCTTACATGAAATGAAACTCACTTGTTGGCCTCCATATGTTAAGGGCTTTCATGGCTTAATTCGCAACCGGAGTAAAGAATTTACATCATTGTATAAGGGTTTGACTGAAATCTCAACTTCCACTACATTGCCAATCTCAGCTGCTTATTCTGCACTTGTATGTAGTCTTTGTAAGGGGGGGCAGATGAAATTGGCTCTGAACTTGCAGAGGGAGATGATGTCCTTGCCACTGGATCTTCATAGAGCTGCTGTTGCTACTACCTATGCTGTATTAATTGAAGGACTGTGTAATTTGAGTAATATGGAGAAGGCATTTGACTTGTATCGGGAAATGATTGAAAGACATTGCATTCCAGAAACAACAGTTTTTGCCCATTTGATCAGGGGTCTTTGTGTAGCAGGAAAGAGAGATGAAGCACTTGAACTTCTTCACAGCATCAGCAACATGGTACATCTTTTATTACTCTGATGGTATTTAAACACAATTGATTGCTTTTATATCCCTGAAAAAGGCGATCTAAATTTGTTAGCTTTCTTCAATTCTTGTATTGTTGGCTTGCAGTTTTTAATAACCAGGAGCCATTCACTTTATTGCATAATATAAAGGTTGAAACATTAGGAACTTAACTGTTTGAGTAACGTTTGCTTAATAATAGGCAACTTGTTATGCCTTAATCAGAAGCCGTTTACAATTTTGTTTCACAGTCTTTTGTTTGTATTATCAGTCTGCCAGCTTATATTGACACAAGGAGGGATAGTAACTAGGGCCAATGCCACTCCCAGCTACCAAACCAGCTTGCAAAATACAACATGGAAGCTTTACAACATAGAGGAGAGAAGGAATACAGAATTTATATTATTTCATCAAACTTCATACATGCTGGGCTGTAAGGCGTTCCTGGTTACGGCCAAACACATTTAAAAGCCTTTACAGAACAGTCCTCATACATGCGAGGTCACAAACCCTCGATCCAAATCTGCTTATTGCCTACAGCTACTTCGCTACTATCTCCCCCTCCTAATCTAAGAACAGAACACTGCTTTTATACAAAAGCCTACGGAAAAGGTCGGCCCCCAAAAGATCCTAAAGACACAACATAGGAAAAAACAATGACCCAGATTTAGGTCCACATGTATCCCAATGAGAGACCCCAACATTAATTACGCTACGAAAATTAAATGCACATGTTGGCCACAAGATCCAACATCCAAAACCAACTAGGTGAGAAAGACTACCGAGTAGCAGAGACCAATCGGTGAAACCACCGAGCAGTCAAGAACAACCACCGAGACCCGCCGGTGAAGCCAGCCAAAACAAGTAACCGAGCTTGATCGGTGAACCAACAAACCTTCAACCGACCAAACAAGAGCAGTTACTGAGCAGTCTCCAACAAGCTACGAAACTCCAACAAACATATTTTTGGTTGATACAGGATTGCTAAGAACCCAAGATGCTCCTACATCAGACACCTAAGGTTAAAAGAAATGATTCTCCGAATCACGAGTGCAGTGCCACCTGAGCTGAATCCAACTCAGATTGAGAAATCCACGTAGAGTCTTCAATCGGTTTGTTCTTCCACTTTACCAAGTATTTCATGTAATTCTTCCTCTAGTGCTTCTGTCAATTCTCTCTTCCAAAATCTGTTCAACTTCTTCTATCTGTTTCTTAAGATAATCACTCGGCACTATCACTTCTTCATCAGGTTCATGATACTCATACAAATCTGAAATGTTGAATATAGGTGATATATCCACGTCCTCAGGTAATTCTATTTCATAAACATTTCCACTGTCAAACTTCCTCAATATCTTGCAAGGACCAAATTTCTTCATCTTCAATTTACCATATGTTCCAACAGGAAATCTGCCTTTCTTCAAATGAACCATTACTTCATCATCAATCTCAAAAGTCTTGTCTTCTTGATCTATTTGCACTATCCTTGTATTTCTGATTACTTTGCCCCAACTTATGTTTCACTTCCTCATGGAATGTTTTCATAAACTCAGCAAATTCTTCTCCTTCAACACTTCTCTTCTCTTCTCCAGCAGTATTTCTCAAATTTGATATACATCTCGGTTGCATGCCAGTAACAATCTGAAAAGGTGTCTTTCCAGTACTCCTATTCACTCAATTATTATATGCAAACTCTGTTTGTGCTAACATCAAATACCAATTACTCGGTTTATCTCCAACTAAACATCTCAATAAGTTACCCAAACTTCTGTTTACAACTTCTATTTGTCCATTAGTCTGTGGATGAAATGTAGAACTATACTTCAATTCGGTGTCCAACTTCTTCCAAAGTGTTTTCCAAAAATAGCCAACAAACTTACTTTCTCGGTTAGAGATGATACTCTTCAGTAATCCATGCAATCTGACAATCTCCTCGAAGAAAAGATTTGCTATATGCACTGCATCTGATGTTTTCCTACATGGTATGAAATGTGTCATCTTGGAAAATCTATCTACCACAACAAATATAGAATCATTACTTCTTGCTGTCCTCGGTAAGCCAAGAACAAAATCCATGCTGATATCACTCTAAGGTTTCTCAGGAATAGAAATCGGTGTATACTCCTTTTGCAACTTGACAAACTCCATAACTCTTCACAAATTTCTGAACATCCTTATACAACTGAGGCCAAAAATACCTTTCCTTAAGCAAACTCAATGTCTTATCAATACCAAAATGTCCAACCAAACCACTACTATGTTTCTCCTTTATCAAATTGGTTCTCATTGATCCTCTCGGTATACATAACTGAATACCTTTGAACAACATATCCTCTTGAATGAAATAGTCTTCATACTTACTCGGTTGATCTGGAATAGGTGCTCTACACATTCTCCATGGCTCAGAAAAATCAGGGTCATTTTCATACAAATGCTTCATGTCATCAAAACCAAGAACCTCAATTCTCATTTCAGTCAACAAAGATCTTCTCCTACACAATGCATCAATAACTCGGTTAGAAACTCCACTCTTATGCCCTATCACAAATGTGAAACTCTGCAAATACTCTACCCATTTCATATGTCTCTGATTCAACTTATTTTGACTACCCAAATACTGTAAAGCCTTATGATCAATATACAACACAAATTCACTCGGTACCAAATAATGTCTCCATTTCTTCAGTGCTTGAACAATGACATAGAATTCTTGATCATACACAAAATATTTCCTCTTGGCATTATTCAACTTCTCACTAAAGAAAGCAATAGGTTTACCTTCTTGAGTCAACACAACTCCTATTGCACTGCCACTTGCATCACACTCAACTTGAAATACCTTATTGAAATCAGGTAAGGCTAACACAGGCAATTCAGCAACCTTCTGCTTCAAAGTCTCAAAACTCTTATCAGCTCCATGTGTCCACTTGAATTCTCTTTTGTCTCCTCTCATTGTCTTAGTCATAGCATTACAAATTGAACTGAAATTTCTGATAAACTTTCGGTAAAAACTTGCTAATCCATGAAATGATCTTACCTCATTGACATTCTCAGGTGTAGGCCAATCAAGTATAGCTTCAACCCTCTCAGGATCCATCTTCAAACCATCAACTGAAATCACAAAGCCTAAATACACAAGTTCTTTCATGAAGGAACACTTTTTCAAATTAATCAACAACTTTTCCTCTTTCAATCTCTCCAACACTTGTCTTATATGCATCAAATGCTCTTCTCTGGTCTTACTGAATATTAGAATATCATCTAAGTACACAATCACAAATTTACCCAAAAATTTCTTTAGAATCTCATTCATTAACTTCATAAAAGTACTTGGTGCATTAGTTAAACCAAAAGGCATAACCAACCACTCATACAAACCATCTTTTGTCTTGAAAGTAGTCTTCCATTCATCACCTTCTCGGATTCTGATCTAATGATATCCACTCTTCAAATCAATCTTAGTAAGATATTTTGCTCCACTCAAACAATCCATTATATCATCCATCCTTGGTATAGGAAACCAGTACTTAACTGTGATCTTGTTGATAGCTTTTGAATCAGTACACATTCACCATTCTCCATTCTTCTTAGGTGCTAACACAGCTGGTACTGCACATGTACTCAATTTCTCTGATCAAACCTTTCTGGAACAACTCATTAACCTATCGGTTGAGTTCTTCATTCTCAGTTGGTGTCAATCGGTGTGGTGCCTTGTTTGGCAAACTAGCTCTAGGAATCATATCCGTACAATGACTAATGTCTCTCATCGGTGGCAAACCATCTGGTACATTATCTGAAATGATCTCTTTGTACTCGGTAAGCAACTTTTCAACTTCCTTAGGAGTTTTATCTTCTGTTTTCTCACTCGGTTTGTTAGGAATCAAAGCATAACAAACAACACCTTATCATAATACTTTCCAATTTTCAGATTCACAAAACATTGTTCACTCACAATTAGTGTATGCTCATCCTTGATCCATGAAATCTCATAGGGCTTCGGGTGCTTCATTCTTTCCAACTGTAACTTGGTGACCATTTTCTTAGATGCCAAATTCTTCGAGCTTCCGCTATCAACAATTACTTTCCAAACTTTGTCTGCAACTCTGCATCTGGTCTTGAACAACTCTTTCTTACTGGATCTCGCTTATTGTTGTCACTCCATAATATCCTTCTGACCATTAGGTTTCCTTCCTTCTTAGGTTCATTCGGTGACTCCTCTTGCACCAAAGCATTTCTGCTACTACCAACTTTCTTGCTTGCATGTGTACACTCAAAAGATCTATGACCTTCTCCACAATTGTAACAAGTTCCTTGGAACCCTCTTTTGCTATATCCATCTTGGGAGGAATTACCTCTACCTCTGTATGAACCACCACCTTTCCACTCGGTATTACCCTTGTCCTGATTTGTATTGTCTTGATCAGAGCTACTATTTTCACCATAAGATTTACCCTTATCCAGATCAGATCTGCTATTTTCACCATAAGATCTACCTCTTCCTCTAGAGAATCTACCACCTCTTCCTCTTTGTCTTTGCTCATGCCTTTTGTTCAATTTCTCCTCAGCTTTTAGGGCAAACTGATAAGCTTCTTCAATACTCTTCATCTTTACCAAACTGATTTTATTTTGTATAGAACTCCTTAACCCATTCAAATATCTTGCTATTCTTTCCACCTCATCTTCAACATGTCCAGATTTGATATCTAATCTGTAAAATTCCTCGGTGTAATCTTTCACAGAGCTATCTTTTTGCTTCAGACTTTGCATTCTTCTAACTAGGTTAATCTGGTAATCACAAGGTAGAAACGCGCCTTTCAATTTGTTTATCATCTTGTCGCATACCTTGATCTTGTCTTTACCCTTTTTTCTTTCTATCCAATTGTAGATGCTCCCACCATAAGGATGCATGGCCTTTCAGCTTTGTACTTACAATCTTCACCTTTTTCTCCTCTGTTATATTCTCCTACTCAAAGTATTTCTCCATTTCGGTTATCCAGTCGATCAATTCATCCGAATCCAACTTTCCACTATACTCGGGGATTAAATTGAGGTGTGGACTTCAAACTTGTCAAAACTCGCAGGAATCTTTTTTCTTCCCGATCCATCACAGGTGCAGGTGCGACTTGTCCCTGCACTTCCTCAAATTCATCATCACTCACATCCTCAAGATGTCTTCCTCGGTGTTGGGTTGTCTCAACAACTTCTAATCTCCCAACAATCTATCTTAGTATATTAGCTAAGCCTGGATCTACAATTTGTAATGTTCCCTTTTCGGGGCACATTATTTCGTGCCTTATAGTTAGCCTTTCCATCTGGTCCGGTGGGCTAACCGAGGTTTGGCAGCGATCAGAGGGATGTTTGGCCTAGGTGTTTTTTGTTTCAGGCCAATTGAGAATATCCCACAATGTTTCTAGGGTGCTTACTATTTATAGTAAGTTGGCAAAACTCAGTTTTCCTGGCATTTCAGTAGTGGACTTGGAGCATCTCGCCAAGAGCTTTCCGGCAAGCTATCACATGTCTTCATTCGAGTTCATTTGGCCCTCCGTTTTAATGCCAGAAGATTCCTTACTTTATTTTATTATGTCACTTTATAACCCAACGATTATATTTATTTAAAAAGTGACTTTAAGTGAAATATGAAGAGACAAAGTGGGGAAACTGAAGAGTCACAGCTGCAGCTTTAAAAGAAGACTTGGAGTCTCATTGTGCCATGCTTAGTTTTATGAGTTTATTTTCTCTTGGAGAATCTAGAGAGCTCCAGCTTTCGGTTTTGGAACCTGAGGACGGAAACCTTCAGGCTTTCTCGGTGGATTGGACGGAAACCCAGTTCATCTCCGGTGCGGATTCACAACAGAGTTTGCCATTGTATTCACAGGTTCTTTTTTGTTATTTGATATTTTGTTGCATGTTGAGTTCAGATTTGGATTGTGAGAAATCTCACTGTTATTTTATAATGCAACAATGTTGCTCAGGGTTTTAATGGAATATATATTGTTGGCTTATTACTGTTGAATCCATGGTTATTTGCATGAATGTACTTGTTTAAATCTGCATGAGATATATTTGTGAAAATTTTTGGGAGATACCCGGTTCGGGTCATTTACAATGGTATCAGAGCCATAAATCTTGCCAGCCTGTGAGGTTCTTCAGAAACAAGTTACAGAAGGGTTTTGAGTAAAAGAATCCAGTATTATGTATTCTGAATATTGCACTTAGCAAGCAAGGGTCCAAGTAACTCCAGAATTCGTAATAGCAGCTTAAATGTTGGCTTGCATGTCAAGGAAATCACCGTATTCACTTTCTGGAAACTAGCAAGCACTCAGCCTGCTCACACATTCGAAATAAATAAGGCACATATCGTGTTGAACCATAGCAAGCAAGAAGACAGGTACCTTCAGGATCCGTAAATATCCTTTCGAATAGTGGTTTTGAAAATAAATAATCTCAGAGCTTTATATTCAAGAGCTGGCAGATAGACAACCTGCTCAGTCAGCATGATTGTAAAAAGTAAAAGGGACCCATCCACCTCGCTTTTGACTGCATTTATGCCCTCTTTCTTGGACCGTAATAAGAATTTTTTTTCTTTTTTTTTCCGGTGCTTTTTGTTCCTGAAGAGCGCGACAAAGAAGTTCGAGAAGATGATCTTCATTTTGTAGAAGAATATTTTAAAGGGAGGATTCGGGGAGGCCTTGAATCGAAGGTCATTCTCTTCGTTTGAAGGCGAGAATTGTTTGTGCAGCTGATCCGCGAGGAGTGTTACAAATTTGTTGATTCTTTTCTTCGTCGTCGTCATGCCTGGATTGGAATTACAAGCAGAATGTTTGAAAAAATAATGCCACGCTAGTAGACTACGTGAGATTCAATGCCTTCCAAAATGAACTTCATAGAGAATATGCTTAATTAAATCTGATCGGATCTCTTGAACCTGCTCTGATACCATGTTGGTTTTTAGGATCATAAATGTAAGCAATCAGAAAAGCAATACATAAGACAATGAACACAATGTTTACCCTGGGAAAACCCTCCTACTCGAGGGTGAAAAACTCAGCCACAAAAATGTCTATTTATTGATGAAAAATCAGAAGTCTGAATTACAATACACACAAAACTAGCTCAAATGAAGTAATAATCAGAAACTCTATATGTTTGCAAAAATACTGAATCCTGTATGTAGCCGATAATCCAAGCATATGCAAAATACCAATAAAAAAATAAGGACCAAACTTTCATATAAAGAGGTGGACTCTTCACTGTCTTGACAATGAAGAGTCTGCCGGGGGCCATAAAGCAACTGCCAATACAAAAGAAGGTGACTCTTCATTTTCTTGAACCATCTGTCAATGGGAGGAAGACTCTTCATAGTCTTGAACCGTTCGTCTTCAATGAAAGGATAATCGCTGATGACATAAGAGAATATAGATTAATATTCGAATGAAATGGCAACAGCAGAACACATCATGTAGAAAGGAAGATCAGAACCATATCACAGAGACAACTATTGTAGGTATATTTTAGTGAAATATATCTCCTGAAGCTATATCTCCAACAAGCCTTACATTTTTTTTTGTTGTAATGTGGGCCCATAGGGGGGAGCCGAATGCATGAAGGTGTTTCAGTGAGCTTCTTTGACCAGTCCTATCTTCGAAAGGTGTAACCCCCTTTACAGCTTGATAAGGAACTCAATTTTGAATCTGTTACTGTTCATGTCTTTTGTCAAATGTGGTTTTGCCAACTATCTAGTGCGTATCATACTATTAGCCATCTCTTTCAAGGACAGATTCTTTCGATTTGCATCTCCCTTCTGCTGAGGATTTTAGGGGATTGATTGCTAGAAATCAATGCCTCTGAGGTGCAGAAATGCTCAAATCTATGATTGACATATTACCCCTCATTATCAATAGGCAAAATCTTAATGGATTTCCTAGATTGTTCCTCTATAAATGCTTTGAAGTCCAAAAATTTATCAAAGACTTCAAACTTTTGTTGGACAAAATACAGAAAAGTGTACCTAGAAAGATCATCAGTGAAGATGAAAATATATCAGTCTCTATTGAAAGAAGGATGTAGAAACGGACCAGCCGAACCATTATCTACTAACTCCAAAAGCTGTGAAGATCTCCAAGCCTTTTCCTTGTCAAATTTCTCTTCTGGATGCTTGCCAAGAAAGCAAAACACCATTAGGAAAACAAACTATAGGTAATCCTGAAACTATTTCATGCTAATCTGATGCTGCAAGCAGGGACAGTTCAAGTGGTTAATGTAAATGAGTAAAAATTGTCAGAGTTAGGAACAAAGTGAGAAAAGTGATAGAGTCTAGATTGATCATTTGCTTTTCCCATGGCAATTGTATACTCATTGTGCAATTCATTGGTAACCATTGCGTGCAGAGTGAATTCAACTGTCCTGCCTATAGCTGTATGGGCGATATAGTAGACTGATCGGAGATCAGTTGACAAAGTAGGCACACATAGAACATCATGCAATGTCCCATGGCCAACACCAACAGACCCTCTTACACACAACATCATGAAATGTCCATTCGCCAATATCAACAGATCCTCTCCCAAGACCCTCCTTTGGTGAGTTGTTACTTCTAAGATTATGTGGCATTGAACATGGCTCTAATAATGAGAAACTTATTTGGGTATTGGCCTTGTGGTGAGGGATGTCTTGAGTCAACTATCCAAGTATCTAGTTGTGAAACAACAGCAACAAGAACTTTTCCCTTTCCTCTCCCCTTATTGTATGCTGCCTTTGAAGATTCTTCTTGCATTATTGTACCTTGATGGTTTTCTTCTCTAGAAGATGTGTGAGATGAGCTAGTTGCTTTTTTCAAAGAGTTACACTCATCGTGAGTAGTTTTCTTACAAAAGGCACACTTAACCTTTTCCTTCTTAGACTTCTCTTTTGAGGATGAGGATTCAAAATTTGAGACAGCTTGCTTGTGATCTTGTTTCTGCTCGCCTTGATTCTTTTGTTCCTTATTATGTTTGCCATTACCTTTCTAATCTTTAGTTTCTTGATTTGCAGCCAAGGCATGAGACTTAGAAGGTTTGATAGTTGCTATTTGAACCAACTTATCTTGCCCCTTTGCGAGTTCATTCACAAACATATCAAGAGAAGGCATTGTGTTGGAAGCTCTTAAAGCACTTTTAGTAGCATAAAATGTAGAAACAAATATTGAATAGTTCGGAACAAGTTTAGAGAGAATGCTTAAGATCAATTGCTTTTCATCTTTTCCAATTTCACACTGTTTCAATTGTGATCTTATGGCTTTTAGTTCGGTGAAGGAGTCTTGATAGTATCAAAACTAGAAGGACTTAACCCTATGAATTTATTCTTTAATTGATGACCTCACAATTCGTCTTGTTTGCCAAAGAGTTTTTCTAGTGTGGTCCATACATCATTTGGTGTAGAAACAGATTCAATATGAAAGATCAAACTTGGAGATACAAATGTACATAAGGTTATAAATGCATCATACTTATTGTACCATTTTGGTCATTCGAAAAAATTCAGGCACATTTTCCCTTCTTTTCTGAATAAAAAATGCTAAAAATAGCTCTTCAATAAAGGCTTCATTTTCCCTCTTTGTAGCTCCCACCATTTAGTAATGACAAAAATTGCATTGGAATTTAATTTTAACCAAAATCAGTTACCTGCAAAACAAACTAAACAAAAATAAAATAGAACATTAGGAAATTGTTTTGGGTAATGCAAGATTTCCCCGTACACCCCAAGATGCTGTACACCCAAATACACTATTAAATATATATTCTTTGTTGTATTGCGAAGCCACCAACTAATAAGCTTGGGCTCTATAGGTCATCACCAGTTCCATCCAGGCCTTGGAGAATCTATTAACATTTATTTCTTGCCTGGCTCCCCATGACAAAGTGCTAGCATGCCATCTACAATGTGTAGCTATTTTTGAACCATGTTTGTGTTCATTTTGGGCTTGCTTTACTCATCATGTCTGATTATGTGCTGCGCATTGTTAGTTACTATTGGCATTTCTTGTGGCAAATGTTGGAAACTACATTGGGCTAGTCTACAATATTCTGTTCTTAAAGATATGGGCATAGGGAAGTGATCAACTGAATTCTTGTCCATTTTTTTAGCATATGAACAACACATCCTCGGACATCGACTGACGTGTCATATATTTAGCATGCCTACATCAAAGTTTTGAACAGCTCTACCAGGCTCAATCCATTTCAAACATATCACAGGATCTAGCTAAACACATTCTTGACATCACCATTTTCAACAGCAATAGAATGTTAGGAACTAGGACTATTAAATTATTCTTTTATTCTATAGGAAACCCATGGAAAGTGCCAAATACTGATTACTAGATATCTTCAAATGGATGCTAGCTGTATTTAAACATGTGGGAGGTACTTTAAGTGCACTGTGGCTTTACTAATTTATTTGACTTGTTTTTGGTGCTTGGTCATGCAGTGATATCATTTAAGAACAGGACTATCATATTGAGTATCATGTATATCTGTCCTTTTTCTGATCAATGGGGTCATAGAGATGATGCTTAATGCTAGCCTTTCCACGTTTGAAATTTTTTTCTCACTAGTTATATATTTCCTTCAGTCTTGGTTGCTATCTGAAACAATTTATCTGATGAACCAAGCATTCAGGTTCCAATAAGGTAGCCCTGGCTATATCTTTTTGCAAAAGTACTTACAAGTTTTTGATCTTATCTTATAAACAGGTCCCAAGTTGGCACGTGATGGTGACAGTTCCTGAATGAATTAGGCTGTGCAATGTATTGAAATTTGCGCTCGAACAAATCATTCCCGCCATCAGATACCAAATGAACCTAACATTTGACAAGTATGCACTACTGTGTGAGATAACGTTTCTATCTGAGCTACTTGTCTATGCTCTTATCTCAACATTGATGCTCCAAGTGCCATATCTTGAATAGTACCGGTTCTGTTCCTTAACTGCTTCATATTCATATATCTGGTACTGCTATCAGGCTTGTACATGACAATGAATTGGGATTGGAAATCCAAACAATCCAGGTGTCCATTAAAATTGACTGGTAAGTATCTTTGGTTATTAATTCATTTGAGTTTATGCCCGCTTTTGTTTCTTTTTGTTCTATTTTTTCACTATTTGATGTATGAGCAGGGTTTCCTCTTGGAAATTACATGTAGTCATTTAAATATATAAAATGAATCTGCTTTACAATCTTATTTATTTGTATCTAGATCTAATTAAATTACAAATGACACACTTTCTCTAATTTGTAGTAGAAATATGCAAACCACACAATTAAATGACTGCGCTGCTTGAATTTCTCAAATGATAGCTTGATTAGAGGACTGAAGTGTTAGTGCAACTGGAAATGTTGAACTGAAAGTAAAGAAATTTGCATCACAACACGAGATTTTTATCCAGGAGAGCCCTGGGATGGGGAAACACCAGTTCGTAGCAGCACTTTCCTGTCTACCTGAATGTTATTGCTTAGAACAAACAAGTACAGTGAAAGAGATTCAGTTTTTGCTTTTTAGTTTCTCTTCCCACTGTTAAGTCTGCTACTTCATTTGTCAGCTGGAATTCTTCTTCATCTAGTTGCCTCAACATTCATTTGTTCCTCCTATTCTCTAATTTTCTCATAGCGCTTGGTGTTGCAAGTTCCTAATTGTGCATTGAAAGGTCTCCTTGCTTAGAAATGAAGAGACAAAGTTGAATTGGGCTTTTCGTCGTCTAACAGGCTGAGTTGGTATGAAACGACCCATTTGAAACTATCCCTTGGGGAATTATGAAATTGCGCATTAGGGAAACTGGTGCTTTTACTCTGCTGGTTTCTTAGGGTTCTTTTGAAACCTGTAAAGTCGGAAAGTGAAGCTTTCTGCTGATGTGTTTTGTTCTTAAATCCTTATTGATCTCCTCAATACTTAAAATCCAATCGCTTTACAATTTACATTGTTATTTGAGTGCATCTACACCGAATTAAATCACAAACCACACAATTTCTCTAATCAGTAGTAGAAATATACAAACCATACAATTAAACTACTATGGTACTTAAATGTCTCAAGTGACAGTGTAAGAAGAGGACTGAAATGTTATTGGAACTGGAAATACAGAATTAAAAGTAAAGAATTTTCGCACCATAGCACAATATATTTATCCTGGGAAATTGTGGTTGGGAAAAAAGCTAGTTGGTAGTGGTAATTGCTTATCTACCTAATTGTTATTGCTCAGAACAGACAAGTACAAAGATGAGATGCTCAATTTTAAGTCTCTCTTCTTATTGTCAAGTCTGCTACTTTATTTTCAGCTTGAATTCTTCTTCTAGTTGCCTCAACATTCAATTCTCTCTAGTTCTCTCCAATTTGTCCCCAGGTTCCATTAGAGGGCAGTTTTAAAACCACTGGTTTCCTTGAGGGACAGTTTTGAAACTGCCTATTTACCTGAAGGACATTTTGGAAATCACGGGTCTGATGATATGGGGTGGTAAACCTCCGGACTGGTGAAAGGAGTGGTCTCATCCCAACTTAAAGTGTGAGAAGATGAATCACTCAGTTTGACTTTGTCTTTTTCATGTCCTTGTGAAGCCATGGTGAAGAAAAATTAGAGAGAATTGAATGTTGAAGACATGGTGAGGACAGAAAATTGAATGTTGGCTCTTATCGCAGCATAGCAAGTTTGTTAGGTGTGATAGGGGCTGCTGGATTGACAACATTAGTATCTAGTGTCATGTCCCATTTTTAGAAATGCATAGTTGGGAGATATATAGTTTATTTCATTCTTTCTTGAGGCAAAGGATAAAGTTAGGGAAATATTTACATAATAATGTTTTAAGTTAATCCTATTAATACTATTTTAAAACATAGTAAAATGGCAATTTAAAAATTCTTATGAGTTTAATAAAGTAGGCCATCTAAATGGGAGGTAATAAGGCCTTATATACTTTTTAATTAAATATATTTAGTGTGCTTTTGGAGGGAAAGTTTTTAGAGGGAAAAATAAAAGATGCCAAAGTGTAGTCTATAAAAGAGAAGCACTCACTCAAAGAAAATAATCCAATCTAAGAAATCAAACCTTAATTTTTACTTGATAGTTTGAAGTTTGAACTCGTGTGTATCTATTTCTCCCAAGGACAAAAACCCTGAGAGTGTAGAGATTTGAAAGAGGAAAAACTTTTTGCTTTCTAGGAAAGAGTGGAGGATGAAAATATTTTGTTCTTTGAGGCTGTTTCACTGAAGAATTGCAGTTGTGCAGAGAAGATTGCAGCGAATTTTCTGTTTCTAGCATGCTACAGTATTGCTTCTATAGTACCAATGTAGTACTATTCTATAGCCTTGCTATAGTACTGCTACACTGTCTTGTCATTGTGATAAGGTTTTATAACAGAAGTTCTATTAACAATTATTATATTTGTAACACTAGTTTGTTGTATGATTTTGGTGTTGATTCCAATTAAGAATTAATATATTTGTGGTGTTCCTTGTATCTGTTCTGCCTTTTCAGCAGTACCTTGTCATAGCATATTTTGCGAGTTTGGTTTCTATTATTGATTTTTGGAAGTTTGATTAATTTTATGCCAGCAGATCTTTTTTGTAATATCTTTGCTTATTTTGTAAGTGTCCAGCCTGCTGCAATAATAATACATTTTGTATGCAAAGGGTTTCAATGATAAATATTGTTCATCAATTACTATTGTTGAGTCTTTCATAATTGTTGAACTATTGCATAGTTAGGAATCATGAAAAATTGCATAGTTTATAAAAGTATTAAAAATGGATATTATAGTGGTATTAGATCTTTGATCTTGCTAGCTTGTGTTGGTTCCCAAAACCACAGATTGAAATCCTACGAGCCTTGACAACTCGATGTTGGGATATCCAATCAGTTACGGCCAACGTAACAAGATCAATCAATTTGACCTTCTACGCTTTTGGCTCTGCAAGGCCAAGGCAGGTGCACCTAACCCTGAACCAAAACACTTAGATCCAAGATGCTTATAGCAGATAAATTAGAATATTAATGCAACGAAAGAATCCTAAATGGCAAGATAAACGAAAGACTTTCGATTTGCACAATAATGCAAAAATCGCCGAAATGACGTCAATCTGTGCAACTTCAAAGATAACTTCAGAAAGTAAATGTTTCAAACTTGTGAATTCTGGATTGAAAACAAGAACAAATGATTATATGAATATAGGAATAATTAAAATGTAGAATAATTATGAATTTCAGAGATAAACGAATATACTAATTCTTCAAAGGCAAGATATGAACTAATTGCCAGCGTATAGATTATGAATTACGAATAATAATAAGATTAATGCCAGATTTAAAAGAGCAATAGAGTCAATATTATAAGTTTATTATGTACAACTTTATAAAGATTTATGCACTTAAACTATAAATAATTTGATAGTCCAAATACGATAGATCAAATATATTTACGCAATTTTAAACTAGTCTAGATTGCACTTTAACCCCCTAAGTACGGAGACAAACTAGACACAGATTCGAAAACAATGAAGTATTTCATGATATTTGTGATAATCAAATTTAAAATGCTATAATTGATCTTATCCGAGTATTTGAAAAATAAATTATTTACAGAATACAGAGAAAGAAATTATAAAGGACGGAACTATATAATATTTTGACTCTAAAGCTTTGCACAAATAAATAAAATAAATAAGCTTACTGGTTATGCTGAAAACGAAATTGCAATGAAGACACTCATTACTGATGATTGATCCACTACAATTCGGTTCACAATCGCATATAAAAAATTCAACTAATAATCCAATATCCACCAACTTTGTTCAACATTCCATCTTTGCCAAATGAAGAAGTATCTAATATAAATCAATATAATATTTGCCAATCAAAAAGGGCTCTTATCATCGTGTCTTTTGTCTGATTTCTCATCTTATATTTATATGAAAATGAGAAGACGTGCGGTTTTTTTCCTAAAGGATGCACCGCTTCACAACAAATAACCAATACTTGTTAATTTATAACATAGTTTGATGTGAGGAAACCAAACTTTAAGTTTTCAAAACTATCTTTATATATGAGACACAGGCATATATGCCGACAAGACAAATGTCGTATATAGCATTTGAACTGTCATTCCAACTATATAGACTCCCGCAAATCATACGCTTTCACCTTCTTCATCGGCACCATGCGTGTTATGCCTTTTCCGCTCCCATATTTCTTCGTTCAGGCATAACTCCTTCTGAACCCGACAAGTCTCGACTCCCTTAGACTTTATCGCCTTATATTGCAAGGTATGAGATCCTTAATGTTTACGGCTTTTTACTGTGCATCCGTCTTCTCTCATAGGCGTGTCTTCTTCCTGCATACTCGACAAATCTTCATCCTGCAAAAACAATGTCAGATATTAACGACTGGAGAATGATAACATGTTCAGGGGTTCATCAGACTTAAGAGATTTTATCGAGAAGACTCAATTTTGACGCCTGTGAACATTTTAACATTTCAATTATATTAGGAACACGATAAGTTCCACCATTCATATTTCAGAAATATATTCCAACGACCAGGTTCGAAGATCTCTGTGTTTCCTTTATTCCCGTGGTGCACAACTTTATTCAACTTTATGATTTAAATGCAATTTCTTTTAAAAGATTATGCAATCTTGCCTCCTGCCATGTCCAAGGACTGACTTTTGATCAAAGCCTTTCGTATATAAATTTAATACTTCCATGGTATCATGATATCTCTTGTGGTGGAATGAGCAATCTCCACACCCAATGCGTATAGTCACTTTGCTTGCAATTGATAATACGGGCTATATTAGAACGATCAGGGGTGTAGAAGCCTTCATTCTTTGCATTTTACAAGTCAGATTTTGCTTAATAAGTAATTGCCCGTAACAATGTCCATATCTAAGTATTTGGTCTTCACGCCAGAGTCTTCATGCCAGAGTCTTCACATAACAACGAATGATGCAGTACAACCCTTCTAGACATTCAAACTTTATCTCACATCCCAGAGAAATGACAATATCATCTGTATTAATCTGTCTGCTTACTGCGCGACAATTTTTGCCTCTGTGCATATATCTGGAAATCAAATGTGGGCTTCAAAATATTGGAAATTTAGACTCCATCAGTGGCTCTTGTTGGGGACATATTGCCCTTGTGGGCATGATGAGTATCCCAGCTTTCTCTGGATGAAGCAGACCTGCAAGAAAACAACAATAATTAATTTATGCAATCATGTTAAAAATATCAAAATAAAAATATGTAAAGAAAACGAAAAAGGGAAAGGAGAACCCCCTGAGTATCGTCATGAGAAGAAAAGATTCAAGTATTGTCCATGGATTGGAAAATCCTGCATTCAACCATCGGTATCTTGCAAAAAATAAGAGTGCTCTCCTGCCTTTTCTGAAAAAATGAATGACCCTAACCACAAGGCCTCAAATTTACCATGTTTACCTTTATCTTGATTTTTTGCATTCCATTTTAAGACCCAATCACTTACCTTGAAAGATCTGTTCAGAGCTCTTTTGTCGTGGAGAAATTTTACCTGCTTTTGCTTGGTGATATTCTGTTCTTGCGCACACCTTCTGATCTCATCGAGCTCAACAAGTGCATTGAATCTCTCTTCCATGATGTCAATATCTTCTAACTGCTCTTCAGTGATGAACTTATAAACCTGAAGTAAGTTGTTTAAGGATAACCTTGCTTCCTTGCCATAAACTAAATTGAAAGGTGAGAAACCAGTAGACTTCTTCACTGTGATTCTGTCAGCCCATAAAGCTAAATTTAATTTAGAATCCCAAGCATGCTTGTTATTATCCAACATCCTTCTGATAATCTTTAAAATATTCTTATTGCTGGATTCAACTTGTCCGTTTCCCTGGGGTTGATAAGGAGATGAATATGACATGGGTATGCCATATTTACTACAAAAATAAGAAAATTCCTTTGATCTGAAGCACATACCATTATCTGCAATAATCTTTTTAGGGACTTCAAACCTGGTTAGAATATTTTCCATTAAGAACTTAATCACCACCTTGCTTGTAGATTGCCTGGTAGGTATGGCTTCCACCCATTTGGTAAAGTAGTCAGTAGCCACCAAGATCCAACTATCTCCCCCACTTGGCTTATCACTAATCTCTCCAATGAAATCGATTCCCCACATCTGGAAAGGTTCTTTTGTTTGCAAAGTCCTTAGGGGAAGGGCACCATCATATTTTAGCTTCCCGGAAAATTTCTGACAAGCTTCACATTTTCTTACATAGGCATGACAATCCTTAATAAGTTGTGGCCACTAATATCCTGCATGTAGGATCTTATGTGCTGTTGTTTTGGTTGAAAAATGACCACCACAAGGTCCTTCATGCATTTCCTTAAGATCAGTCTCAGATTGATACATATCTAAACAAAAGAGTAAAACCCCATCCCTAGTCTTCCAATATAGGTCACCCTGAACTAAGACATATTTTGCAACTTGAAGTTTAATAGTTCTCTTTTGGTTGTCATTCAAGCTATCATTATATTTCATATGTTTCAAATAGTAAATGATATTACTGTACCAAGGGCATTTTTCAATACTAACTTTAGTGTGCTCAAAATCAATCTGGTTTACCTGCGCAGCTTCCAGATTTGCCTCTGCCATGAGTCTGGCTAAGCCCTGTCCTCTTACCAATTTTGTGATCTGAACATCAATATTGAATTCCTGTATCTGATTTATCCATCTGCATCTCCTTCTAGTAGTTTCTGATTGTTTGAAAATGTCTTTAATCGCAACATTTGGTACATATGCAATAACTTCTGCCCCGACTAAGTATGGTCTGAAAGATTTAACTACCTTGACAAGGGCATAAGCCTATTTTTCATTAATATCATAATTAAGCTCGGCTGCTTGCAAACACTTACTAAAGAATGCAATCGGTTGTTCATGACCCTCTTCATTTTTCTGAAGCATAACTGCTGCTATAGTATGGTAAGATGTAAAGAAAAAAATCTGAAAAGGTTTTTTGAAATCAGGGGATTTAAGCACTGGAGCCTCTTTGATGGCTTTCTTTTTTGCTGCAAATGCCTCTATGGCTTCATTGTTCCATGTTAGCTTAGCTCCCTTCTTTAACATTTTAGTAATTGGTTTAATGATTTCTGCAAAGTTGGAAACAAACCTCCTCACAAAGTTAATTTGGCTAAAGAATTATTGGATAGCCTTTACTGTCTTGGGTATTTGAATATTATCAATTGCAGCCACTCTTTCCGGATCAATCCTAACACCTTCTTTTGACACAATATGCCCTAAAAGTTTCCCTTTTGTAACTCCAAAATGAGATTATTTGGGATGAAAAGATATTCCATACTCAAGGGCTCTTTTAAATTTTTTCTCTAAGTGTCCACAATGGTCTTCTTTTTTAGAGTAAGCAGTAAGGTCATCTTGATATACAACTAAAATGAAATCAATTAATCCTTCAAACGCAACATCCATTGCTCTCTGAAAAGTAGCCCCTGTGTTAGTTAAACCAAAAGGCATCTTGACATAAACGTAAGTACCCCAAGGCGTAGTGAATGTTGTCTTATGCTGTTCTGACTCTCTGACTTTGACTTGGTTGTATCCCGAGAATCCATCCATCATGGATAATAACTCATTCCCAGTTACCTTTTGCAACAAAATCTCCATATTAGGTAAGGCATAGTTATCCTTTAGAGATGACACATTCAAATTTCTAAAATCAATGCATAGTCTGATGTCACCATTTTTCTTTCTAATAGGGACAAGATTAGACACCCATGTTGAATGCCTAATAGGCTTGAATCCCAGCATCTCTTAGCTTAATTAACTCTTCCTTCATCTTAGGTGCTAAGGTAGGATTAATAGGCCTTTGTCTTTGCCTAAAGGGTTTTGCATCAGGTTTTAAAGGTATCTCATGCTGAAACAAATCCTCTCTGTAGGCTTTTAGTTCATCATAACTCCAAGCAAAGACATGCCTATACTTTCTTAACAAAGAGATCAAATCAGACCTTATTTTAGAGGATAATTTCTTACCAATGAAAACATCCTTAGGAGCATTCTCAGTTCTAAGATTAATTTTCTCAATATCACTTTGAATTTTAGTGGATTTGATAGGTTTGAAACTTTCTTGCTCATCAAAATCCTTTCTAATGCTACCAAACCTTTAGGTTTTTTATTTGTTTTGAGCTGAACCACTTCCTTACCATCTTGAACTTCCACATACCCGTTCCAGTCTATATTCTCATCCTCATAACTCTCTTCACATGCTAAAAATCTGAGAAGATCCTTATCGTCTTCAAATACCTACTAGTTCTTCACATTATCAGGTATTCATTTCAACTTGCACAATCTCATCAAGTGGAAATCATTTTGCCTAATGGCTAAATTAGCCATTAAATCAGCAAGAAAATTGTTTGATCTATCTATTCATTTAATAGAAAATGCATCATATGATTCAATTAAATCCCAAACATAATTTCTATATTGTTTTAACCTTGCATTTCTTGTTGAGAATTTACTTCTAATCTGAGAGACAATTAAATCAGTATCACCTATAACAGAAAGCATCTTAATTCCATAGACTTTTGCAATATTTAATCCAATGACTAATGCTTCATATTCTGAAATATTGTTAGTACATTCAAAATGTAGCAAAAAAGAGAATTTGAAAGTTTTACCAGACGGTGATATAAAAATAACACCAGCCCCATTATTGTCTTTGCTGCATGCCCCATCAAAGTACATCTGCCATATATCTTCATGGTTTTCCTGCACATGTACTTCAATAGGATCAACAATTTTTAATGCTGGTTTAGAGATACTTACTTGGAAATTGTCCATATCTGACTGGCAAAAGTTAATCGTAGAATCAGAATTGAAATCCTCAACCAAGTAAGAAGACCTCGGATCTCTCTCAATTTTGATCTCTTTCCCACCAACTGGTATAGTGGCATAAGATAGTTCTAGTTGAACATGTCCTCCGACCAGATTTGACCATTGTCTAGATAACAACATGCCATAATTTGCAGAAATTTCTACAACAGTAATGTCAGTTCTATATGCAACTTGAGGATATGCAGGAAATCTAAATTCAACATATTTTATAATGCCAACTACAGGAACTGATCTATTATCCATTGCATAACATTTTCCATAAGGTGTATCAACTTTTAAACCAATTTCTTTCATTACATCAACAGACATAATATTAACTGCTGCTCCCGAATCAATCATGCAATTTTTAACTAACTTATCATTAATCAACAAAGTTAAATAAAAAGGATCAACTTGATTGGGATTTTTATTCAATGTAGTTCCTAAATACACAATTGGAGGTTCATCATTATCCTTTATATCATTCTCATCTTTTAATTCTTCTGCACTAGATAAAATCTTCACAGTCTCCTTCCTGTAATCAGGGAATTTCATTATCTCCATTAGTGGAACAAAAATCTTTACCTGAGATAATGCATGATTCATAAAAGAATGACAATTAGAAACTTGCTTACCATAATTCAACTTATTTGGTGCCTTGGATAATTTAGAAGGCTGCAATATATCGACTTGTTTGCCTTGAGCTTGACTGTTAGCCTTCCTTGATGTAACCGCTTTAATATTTTCTTGTTGCGGAACTTTGGCAAATATTCCGGAAGGATTACCTTGATCTGTGTTCATGGTCTTGTTCCTTCGTTGATATCTAAGTTTGGTCTGCTCAACTGCTGCAATAGTATAGGCTCTCTTTTCTTCGTTAGTCAGCCTCCTTAGTGTAGGCGCTTCTTCTTCATCCGAAAACACTTGTTGCACATGATGTTGCTGATCCATCCTTCTTGAATATGAATCTGAAATATGTTCCTCGTCTGAGTAATCTTCATTATCTCTACCCCAAAAAGGTTCGGATGACAAAGCATTTATGGTATGCTGACTTTCCATCTCTTGACCTTCTTCTAGAATAGATTGTGCAACAACACAATGATTAGATGCATGAGGTAGTTTGTACACTTCGCACCACGGCCCATGTTTAACTATGTGGTTTACTTTTCTCAAAGGGTCAGGAGTGTCTTTAGTATAATTAGGTCTTTCTGGCTTCCCATCTTTCCAATTAGTATGACAAGGCGTATCCTGTAATCTTGGTCTATCATTTCTGTGGAATGGTGGCCTTTCATTTATACTTTTGTTTGTTGTCATGTCTTTTAACATATTCATAATCTCTCTCAATTCATCCCTTTTTGTGGCTTTAGGATTATAGAGCTTTACATCATCCCTCTTGCTCACTCTGCCAACTGCCTTTCTATCATTTTCTATTGTCGTGGCTATCTTGAAAGCTTGTTGTAAAGAACTAGGTCTATGAGATCTTATCTCATAATGTGTTTTACTATCAAATGCACTGAGATAAAAATCAATTAAGAAAGAATCAACCGACCGGATTTCTCTTGGGATTCTATTCAATACCTTATTGAATTTTTTGTTGACTTCTGAAATTGATTCATTCATATTCCTTTTGATACTTGTCAACTCATGTGAAGCAAATGAAGTATCATTATGGTCTCCAAATTGCTCGATAAATTGATCAACAAAATCACACCACCTAGTTGTAGATCTATCAGGAAGATTTCTATACCATTCAGCCGCATCATGTGTTAAGGACTGAACAAAAAGCTTCATGAGAACATCCTCATGATTCCCAACCATTTCTTCAATAGTACCCTTCAAATTGATGACATGATGTTCGGGAGAATCAGTCCCATCACCGGAGAACTTTGGAATAACAATTCTCAACTCATTGGAAATTGGATTTGGGTATCCTCTTATTCCATCAAAATCCAATTGTCTATACCTTTCAATAACCATTGGCTGCCTTACAATATGATTTCTGGCTCCTAGATGACGCATTCCGGGATCTTGGTTACGGTGAGTGGCACCTCCCATACCTCTATACCCTTGACCCCCATTATTAGGATTTCTCAAATTTGCACCTCCATGAGAAGGACCAGCATTTTGTGAAATGCCCCAGTCATGTTCCCCTGAATTTCTTCTATGCTGACCCTGACCAAGGTGTCTCTCAAAGCCTTCACTCTGATCTATCCTTCCATTTCTAGCATCAACAGATTGGATTTCCTATGGACATGCCAATCCAATGCTGGGAAACCCAAATGATTTGGCCAACTAACAAGATTCAACCAAGGCAAGGTTGAACCTTCTGTAATTCTGGCTCTGCAGAACCAAGGCTGGTAGGCCTATACCTTAAACTTATCCTTCCATTTTTAAGGCTTTTTATAGCAGATAGAACACACCTCAAATCCTCTCTCTCAAGTATGACAAAGGCACTTAAAAGAAATCTAGCTGAAAGCAATATATCATAAACTGCAAAACTAAAATACTTCGAGTAGTTGAAAGAATGTTTAGAAAATATATGTATAAATGGAAAAGAACAGATGGATAGGATGTCACAAAACCTTAAACAATAAACTGAATAACCATAATCCAATTAATAAGTAGATCAGTGCCTTATTCTATCACGGGCAATAGAGTCAAAATCATCCCAACCCTACGTACAACCTCAGAGACAGTTTGCAAGAAACATATCACTTCAAAGGTGTTCAAATGAGCATGTATCACAAGATAAATCCACAACTATTTTAATTGAATTTAACTTTTCAAATGACAGACCATTTGATTGTGGCCACAAATCAAATGAATTTAACCATGCAAGATAAAAAGACCAATTGATAATAAAACTGTAAATTTAATCAAAAGTATGCAACATCTAACTATCACTTTGAAGAAAATGAAAAGATTTTATCCAAGGGACTAATCGAAAATGAAATTGAATCAATTCCCACAGATGAAAGAAAAATCACTTATCTTTATTGATTTTGAAAAAATGGTACATCCAAGTTCATGTTACAAGTTGTTGATCCAACTACCAAATCTGTAAAATATTGTATCTTATTGTTGTTTCTATTTGTTTACATTTTACATCACATGTATATGTGGATGAATGGTTTTCACACCCCTTTAGGGTGAAGAGACACCACCCTATGTTAAAATTTAAAAACTTCTTTTGAAAAAACTAATCAACAAACTAACTAATAACTACCTATCTTTCGGATTTGGCTTTGGTTGAAAATCTAAAACAGATTGTGCGAACATAATATTTTTACTGGAGATAGGAAATTTGATTTTACGAACTGGGTCTATTTTAGATTTTCAATGTTTGATCGTTTTCATTCTCTGTCGACATCATCTTTACAGTAGGTCAAAATTCCAGCATCTTTGAAACCTTCGCTTATAGAATTTTGATTGTTCCTGTCACAAAACTTCCTTCCTTAATCCCTCAACTTTTAATTGAAAAGATATATATTTTTGTATCCCATTTCATGTACTCCATCATATCATCAATTATTGGGCATGGAGTTTAGGATGCCATTTTTTAGAGTTTTATCACTATATAGGACTCCAAATTTTGCCAAAAATTTAGAGCTCCAACAGCTTGTACAATAAAAAACCAAGTTACTAGGTTTGCTGGCTACTGGCTGGATCCGTGTTCGGTTCCCACCGGATCGGGTACCAATTCAATATGCATCTAGGTGCGCCACTTCTTGTAGGAAGTGCAGTGATCTGGCTTGAGCTTTGCATTACCCTTTTCCCCTTCTCCCTATAGCTGTATCCCTTAAGCTCTTAGACTAATTTCCCTTCAACTGTTATATTGAAACATCGCGAATGGAAGAAGTACCATCTTCCTCAGCCTTGGAATTGCTTTGCTTCTTCATAAGAAGCTTACAACATACAGATCACAAATTCATCGTCTCAGTACATCTGAAGAATCTGCAATTGTTGGTGCAGAGGATGCCGCCATCGCTGCCCTCTTTCTCCTGTGTTTAGGAATTGACAAAGCTGTTCATTACTTCCACACAACTACACGCTTCTTCGCTCTCAAGGGCAGACAAAAATTCAGATATCATTATTGCTCAAATCTTATGTACTCGTTTGGGTGTGCCGATTCTGGATAGACATTTTTCATCACACATAGGAAGTAATATAATAAGTATCATCTTTAAAACTTAATAGTCACCTTTAAAATTTAATAGCTGTGCAACAATGTGAAGTATCATCTTTAAAATAATAATATTTAATACTATTGCTTTATTTTCTTAATTTAATATTTTTTTATATTTTTAGTTTAATAAGTGTAAATATTTATCTTAATTTTAAATTTAATATAATATTATTTTATCTTTTCTTTTTGGTAAATTAATAGCTGGTAGGGCCAACACCCAGATGGAGGTCACAAGGGGGACCTCCTCCCCATTTAACATAATAAACTTAGAAGCCACATAGTCAACTCAAGTCACAAAGACCACATAGATGCCACTTTGGGAGATTCAAACATGGATCTCCAATATGAGAACCTTATGGCCTTACCATTTGATGTGATGTCCCCTTTTTAGCAGGTGTCAGGGACATGGTATTGTGTTAGGGACATGGTATTGTTAGCCCATCACTGCGACCCTCGTGGGCTAATGGATTGATTTGGGGGTCTCTGGTTGAGAACTTACTATTTATAGTAAGTCTATTTTTGTCAGTTTCCATTTGTGGCAGGGTGTCTGAACAATTGACTTGACAGAGCAAAGCAATTGGACTTGGCTTTGAATTGATTATAATTAATTAATTAAGTTTAACTTAATTAATTATTATGTGGAGCTTATTTTATAAGTCAAGTCATTGAATATTAATGAATACTTTATTATCATATGTTTGGATGTGAAAGTTTGGAGGGGGTTATAATTGAATATTATATTTCAAATATTCAAGCTTCTAATGTTCTTACGTATGGAGCTTTAAGTTATGAAGAGTATCCTTGAAGCTGAATTTCGATATCTTCTTGGCGAAGATGTTGCTCATTAAAAGAGGATTTCGAACCTCTTTGCCATTATCAATTGAAGCTTGTTTAAAAATTGTTTGGAGTTCTTGCAAGATGAGGGTTTCTAGCGTCTGTGGGAGAACTTGCAAATTCTTCACATAATTCGGCACTTTGAGTTGGAATTCAATTACCAACGAATTGTGGGAGTAAATTGTTCAGCTAATTTGATCAACATTATCACGCCGTTGGAGGAAACAATTAGTAATTGGTACGGTTTGCTAGAGGATAGAATAAGCTGGAAACATCAAACACAAATACAAGAAGGCCATTGTTCGTTCTTGGCGTGAGATCATATCAGCTTCAGCCGCCATCCTTACTATTAGCCGCGGCCAGTATTGTAGCAGCTTGGAGAAATAAACATGTTCCCATTTATGTGAATTTGCTTGAATTGGTATTGTAGTGTTTCATTCCAGCATTGGATAGTTTTAATTTCAAAATTCAATAAGAATTTACAGAGACTTGGTGTGATATTCGTTTGCATAAAGAGTTTAGATAAATTTGTTTAACAAATTGCAATCTCCTTATTTTGAAAATACAAAAAAACTTATATATGTCAAAAATACAAAAATCCAAAAACAAAAGAAATCATTTGTAGTTCAATTCAGATTCAGAGATTAGACATGCTCATTAGATTTGAGCACAACCCCATTGACTATTATTTTATCCTAATAAATAGTATATTTGACAATATTATTTATAATATAATTCAATTTCAAATCTATTGCAGGACTTAATGTAGATTTATATATATTTATGATTTTTATATGATAGTATGTGACATACTAATCATAATTCATGCTTCTAGACTACACACACACACACATATCTATATCTATATATATCTTTCATAGAACTAGGCTCGGACTTGACAAGGGTGACCCGACTTAGGACTCGAGACTTGGGAAAAAAACTTAGCAAGACTCAACAGAGTGAAAAATTCAAGAAATTTATAGTTTTTCAAGGATTTAGAAGTTGTTTCATTTACCCTTTAATTAGTAAACCTTAAAGACACAATAACATCATCAAATAGAAGCTAATTTGATCACATATACAAGTAAACATTGATCACATAAATATAAATGCAAACTGTAGCTGAAGGAAATATCAAATTTAGATATATAAAATTGTAAATATTGTCAAATGTATACAAAACTCATGGAATATGAAATGCATGACATGTAATGTTCAAAACATATATCAAAATAAAAACTACAAGTATATGGCTCAAAGGAACCTGCATCCCTCCTACGAAGGCATCTTAGGTAGGTGTTCGATGAATTAGCAGCCATAGTCACTTCCTATGACTCCATGCCACACTCACCAACATCAGTTGTGCCTGTGTCTGTTCGTGCTTTATCCTCCTCTGCCATGGCTACAACCTCAGCTTCTCTATCTTCTTGGTCGATCCAATCAAGGTCCTCACCCCTAAAGATAGGATCCGTAGCCTTAGTGATCCACTCAGATTCTAGATTGACCTCTAGCATGATCGGGGTGGAGTCATGGTCAAAAACCTGTCTTTGTCTAAGACGAAGGTTGTAATGAACCAAAACTAGATCATTCAACCTCTCCACAGACAGTCGATTGCGTCTCTTGGAGTGTATGTGCTCAAATATACTCCAATTGGGCTCACTACCTAAAACACTACATGGTTGGCACAATATATGGATGCAATCCTTTGAAGATTTGGTGTTTTAGCACCAAACACTTGCCACCATCTATCTGAGATAAGAAAAAGAAAAAAAAATCAGTCTCATTTCCAACTTTAAGGCTTTAAGTTATAAAATTAAATTATGCACTTAAAATATATTTTTACTTGGCTGCAATTTTGTTCGACTATCTTTGCAAATTTGACGAGAGAAGAGCTCCCCTTGTGTATTTGAAAAGGTCTCTATCTTGTGAATGATACTGTTGGTATCACTAGTACACATCCACTCTATCACTGAGTAGAGCCCATTAATAACCTCCTCATCAGCCTTGAAATCAGTGTGGAAATGGAATGCTGGACTGAGGTAATAATCGTCTACATGGATGAGCCTGTGAAGTTGGAGGTGTGATCTCCTATCAATTATCTCCTGTAATGTCCCCTTTTTGACTATGTTAGGAAAGCCAGGACAATCACTTCAATCTCCCTTTCTACTATGTCAATTGAATATAAATTAACAAGTATTGGAAGATGAATCAAAATCAATTGCAATTCTTGAAATAATCAACCTAAATATGTGCAATTATAAGTATCAATGTATCAACAGCAACGTCTGATTATTGGTTATGAAGTATGCCATGTAATTGTTGTTTCTTATCACTTATAGTGATAATGCAATATCTGATATACACTTCGATTATGAAATCAATATTTATTGCTTTCAGCAATGGTTGCAATATCTGATCAATCTGATTATGTATGCAACAATTGATGAGAGGATGTCGCCTAGGGTGATACAGATTGCTATGTTTGATCTTTCTTTATGATATATGCAATGGAGTCTAAAATGTTGCTTATAGCAACATGATTACTGTTTCTGATATGTAATTAAATGCTTGCAATGTATAAAGTAGTAATCGCTTTGGAAGTGATAGAGTTGCTGTGTCGAATCTGGATATATATACTTGCAACGAATGTTGATACCATGTTTGGTATTTCTATGGTTATTGCTTGCAATCAATGATGGATGCTGTCTGATATGTCTTCCTTAATCTCTGCAATCCTAAGATGCCGTCTCTGATATGCCA
This sequence comes from Thuja plicata, assembly GCA_018584345.1. Lineage (NCBI taxonomy): Eukaryota > Viridiplantae > Streptophyta > Pinopsida > Cupressales > Cupressaceae > Thuja > Thuja plicata. The sequence goes on along the minus strand of MU225217.1, from coordinate 1,708,074 downwards.
GCATACACTTGCACCAAACACCAAAGGCAAGTCGCTCTAAACAAAGTAGATCAGTAAAGGATGAAATAACAAAGAAAAATAATCCACAATGATTTTTGAAGTGAGAATGAGTGCCTTGTTATATCCCTTAAATGGATGATAGGTTATGATGAATGATCAATAGACATGTCTCATGCCTATTCATAATTGTCCTCATACTAATTGCACCTCTTAACACCTAACCGGTTAGTAATCATATTAGCACCGATTAGTTTCCTTAGTCGATTAATAGTAATAGCTGTCGACTCAGCATTCTGCATTCACTATCTATGATTGAGTGGTTGACAACCTTGGCATCATTACTTGATGGTTACCGGAAGCTTATTTGCAATCACTGTCTTGTGTTATTCGATTGGCTCCATTGATGGTCATCGTCCAACACTTATAAAATTCTCCTGCCTTTGACGTAGATATCCTTATCCGCATGGTGACAATCTGGGGTCCCATCTTAATAAGTCATATGCTGTAAATATGAATCACTTCTATTACTTGACGTTGATTTTTAATCTATTCGGCCAACCACGTCAGAATCTTCTTTATTAGGAATCCATGGTGGCCATGGCTAATCATTTTAATAGTTGATGAATGACGAGTCATCAATGTCTTTAATATGATCGCCGATGTACTCTGTAGTATTAGTTGATATCTCCAACTTGTATTATCGTTGTAGATATAATCAATGACTATCTTCTTTTCTGATTTTGCCGACATATCTTTGTATGGGCCATACGTATGATGGAAGGCATTGACCATGTAGAGCCGACAATCCTCCTTTCAATATACATATAATCTTTGTTTGGCATCAATTTCATTACTTATATCCTCGTTGCTCCACTAATGGTATTGCAACACATATATCGACTGTCCATTTGTTATAAGTTTATAACTATATGCTGCTCTACTTTTGGATTATTCTTCCGTATAGAGAGCCGACTATTGTTGATTGCTTAATGTTCTTTACTTGATAATATTTGATTTCCATTTGGAATCACTATGTAATGGTGCTGCGTTTTATCATATCATTCTTAATATTATAGTTGTTTTCTTATGTACAATTATTCATATCAGTCAATTTGTTTTCTTCGATTCTACTAATTGTGTCTGTGAGCCATAATCGATTTGCTTGAGTTGATGTTATTAATCCCTGTCAGCAATGGTAAAATTCTGTCACTCTTGCAATTTGTCTCTTGGAGACTTAACAAAATTGAAATGTTCGGTTGCTAGGATGGGCATATTACATCTCCCAAATCGGACAATACTTACTCTCATCTCCTCCATAGATGGATCTAATGGCCTCCTTGGCCCTATCCATGCCCTCATATATGTAGCCAATCGCAGACTTCTCCCCATCAACTTGTAGGAGAACTACTAGGGGCTTAGTGAACTGCAAATATTGTGAAACATTAACAGTCAACTTAAGTGTGAATTAAAATAAGCAAAATTGCACACAAAAGAAAAATATAAATAAAATTTAAAGTAAAACATAATATAGAATTTATAAAAAAATTACTTGCACAATCTTTGCACAAGGGGACCAGAAGTTTGGCTCATAAAAAAAGCAATCTGCCACATCAGTCCCTGCAGTGATAATAGCAAAGGATGAGGACAAGCCAACTCCTTCTACCTCGTATATTGCCTCATTGGGCTAAGGACCCATGTGTGATTGTACACAAATTTGCAAATGTTTTTGGCCTTTTCTACGCATGTCTTGACCCATGGAAGCTTGCCAATATCTTCCAATATGAGGTCAAGGCAATGGCAACACATGGAGACCAAAATATGCTCAGGTGTCTCTCCATCAAAAGTCTACTTGAAACAACATAATTTGATGCATTGTCAGTCACCACTTGAACTAAGTTTTCTTCACCCACCTCACTTATGACTTCTTCTATAGCCTCACATAGGTATGTGGCATTTTTTATGTGCGAAAGCATCAATGGACTTGAGGAACATGGTGGCACTTAAAATAAAGTAAAACCAATGATCAATCAATAAATCATAAATTAAAAATCTTAATCACTAAATCAATTTTAAATTATTCAATGCATTTAGGGAAGTAGAATTATCAATCACCTCTTGAAGAAACAAGAAAATTTAGGAGTGTCCTATTCTTCCCATTGGTCTAACCATCGATAATGATGGTGCAATCCTTTTTGCTTCATAGCGCATGCTGGTCCTCTAATGTGGCTTTTGCATCATCCATTGTGTTTGCCTAAATTGGGCCACTTAACTTAAATCAGTAGGGGCTTTGAACCTTGTGCCACAAATGGTTATGGCATCTACCATGCCCTGCCAATAAGGAGACTTGTCACAAATAGATTAAATAAGATTAGTATGTCTGATAAAAATTCATTAGACAAAGCAAACTATGAATCTTAAAACAATCAAATAAAAAAGCATTACCTAGCTGCAAAAAAGGGAATAGTGGAATAGTACCAAAACTTACCAATTGCATGTCTAGTTGCATCATGTATCTCCTTGTTCCAAGGCATGTTCTCAAGCGAGGGTTGTAAATAGGAGTAGTGTGTGGATCAAAATATGAATTCATCCTAGATTTACGAACTCTAGGACCAATGCTAATAGTGCCACTAGTACTAGCAGAAGCACAAGAAAAAGCACGAGGACGAAATGGTCAAAATTTGCCAATTGCACGTCTAGCTGCATCATGTACCTCCTTGTTCCAAGCCATGTTCTCAAGCGAGGGTTGGGAACAGGAGTAGTGCGTGGCTCAAAATATGAATTCATCTTAGATTTATGAACTCTAGGACCAATGCTAATAGTGCCACTAGTACTAGCAGAAGCACTAGGAGGGAATTGAGGCATGGAAGAAGCCTCTCCAACACAATCTGAAGTTGAATGAATACTCGCCAACTTCTTCCTTTGCCTCTTCTCATTTCCTTTTTTGCTGCAAATGTTTGTAATTGCACTTGACATTAATAAACAACCTCTGGAGGTGCTTTATCACACGGATCAACATCATGGCCATGCATTCTGACAATATGGTATTTCAATCTATTGATGCCACCATGGAAAACTGTTTTACAATATTTACATTTATCCTCTCTTTTTTTTTTCTTCGAGGAAAATCTTTGGTATGTATCCAAGCTTCATCCTTTTGACCTAGTTTAGTGGTAGCCTTAGCCTTAGGGTTAGGAGTAGACATTGTGAAAAAATGTGGTTTTCACAAGCTCAAGGGTGCTGCAATAAGACAATATTACAAAAAGTTTAACATTTGTGCATTGTCATTTATAAACTAATATAAAAAAGTAGGGTTTGTTCCAAAAAATAATGTAGGGTTTGTATTTGTAACTTTCTTCTAAAATAATGTAAGGTTTGCTGACTGTTCTTTCTTTGAAGTTTGAATTTGAAAGGAAAATAATTGAGATGTTTTAAAAAAAAACAATAAAGTTTTTTGTTTAGAAAAATACAAAAAAATCCAAAAAATTCAATCTTATCTCTTCTTAGAACAAACTTGAAATGAGATGCAACCTCTTTGCAATCGTTGGTATGGAGCTTTTGATGCACCAAATGCAAGTATTAAGATGCCCCAATGTGATTTGTTGACAATTTTTTGCTCTTCCCCCTTGCTGGTTGCCCTTCTATGCACTTTTTTTTTTCTGACAACTCACTCTTCTCCTTTTTTGCTAATAGACTGAAATGAGCTTTTAGGGTTGTAGAGACTAAATAGATGAAAAAAACAACCCAAATAAATGTTTTATGTTTTGTTTTTTTGTGTTACTTATAGCTGCCGCCGGCTGAGACCGAGGCATAAGGACTCATTGGGTCTGGGCTGGGTCCGGGGCATCCCCTAGGGCTGTCCCTTGACCCTTGCGAGGGGTGCTATCCCTCAACCCTGTTTTTGTTGTCGTCCCCAAATCCCCATCAAACTATAAGTCTAAGTAAGTAATAGGCCAATTATGAATCATGATCATAAAAATCTGCAAAATACATATACCTTATTGCAGATCTTTGCATATTCACAAAGTCACAATAAAGGATTACCTTGTTTCATACATTGGACAACTTATTTAGTATACAAGAACCGCCATAGGCAAAGTTGGCATGCTACAGTCCTTGTACTATTGAATACAAGTTAAGTCATAGTTTTAGTTTTGATATTTATTTTGATGCCATGGATTTCACTTTCCATGAGTTTTGTACACATTCAACAATATTTATATATCTAAATGTGTTATTTATTTCAGCTAAAATTTGCGTTGATAGTTATTTGATTAGTGCATACCTGTATATGTGATCAAAGTACACTTTTGACAATGTTTATATATTTAAATGTGTCATTTATTTCAGTTCAAATTTGTATTGATCAGTGTATACTTGTATATGTGATCAAAGTAGCTTCTATTTGATGAGGTTATTGCATCTTTAAGGCTTATTTATTATAGGTGTGTGAAACAAGTTTGAAATCCTTAAAAATCTCTAGATTTCTTGGGCTTTTCAATTTGTGAAGTTTGTATTGAGTTTGGGCATTTAGTCCGAGTTAGAGTCTAGAATCATCTTATCGATTTTGAGGTGAGCCCAAGTTGTGTAACACTGATAGAAACCATGAGATTACCTTTTGGGAAGATACTTTATAATAATAATGTTTGGGTTGTATTGCTCACTCCCTTGAGGAGGATGTTGAAATGAGAACTTCAAGGTTTCCAATTCCCAATTTGCTGTTCATTTATTAATAGCATATGAACAAATATTGACTTCACAAGCTTGGTGGAGACTCAACAATATGAAGCAAAATATGAGAGAGTTTTTAGTCATGGTTCAATTGCTTCTAACTTCCACATTGGTGATTAATAGTTGTTTCTATCATTTCATGTTGTTAATCTTCTAATATATCTAGATGTCACATCGTTGATGTTAGAGTTTTAGGTTACTCTACAACACCCCTAGGATCAAATGAAAGACCAAGATAACTTCCACAAGAGAATGACAAGACAATTGCAACAAGATGCAAGAATGATAATACTGCTAATAGACATAATCAAAATGTACATAATGGGCCTCCTTATATAGGCAAGGCAATAAGAGACTACGACAAGGAGGAGATAAGTTATCACCCACACAAGGTGGATTCACATATCCACCAAAGGTGGATCATCCTCCATTTTTCAATGAAGTATGTGCAACATGTGGAGGATGATAATGTGATAAGTGCACTAAAAGTGAAGACAACATATAAAGTGGAATGTGATAACTACTATCACCACCTAAAGTGGAATTTCTCCTACACCATGTGCAAATAAAGGTGTAAACTTGTAGGTGTCTCAAATGCAAACTACTATGTATGCATTATCCTAAGTAAGCTTAAGTAAAGTGTAATTAGTGAATATTTAATTACACCAACAAATGATCGCAGTTGATAGCGTGAAGTTTTATGCATGGGATTGCCATCATGACACTTGGAGATTGGGTATTAATGAAGTGTTATCAATTAATGATAGTGGAAGCCTCCTCATGATAATTTTATATGTAATTTTAGTGGTAACACTAATGTCATTGTTTGTGTTCACCTCCTAAAAGGCGTATGTGTAATTGCTATTGGTGATTTGATGAGAAATGTTTTTCCTTCTAGGCTCAATGTGTACAGTGATATGAAAATGTTGGATCCATAAATTTATATGATTGATGGATTACTTCACAATGTAATAGAGAATGACACAATTGTTGAATTCAGTTATATCAGAATGATGCAATTGAGATATGGTAGAGCATTCCATAGATTTATTTGGGATCTTGATATTGGCATTCAAGTTCAGATTGATTGGGGACAAGCAATCTTTGGGAAGGGAGAACTGTAATGTCCTTTCCCATTTAGTAGTTGAAAGTATCTATTTTTGCCTATTTGACCCCCTTAGGCTAATTGAGACTTCATTAGGGAAAAATTAATTAATTAAATTTTAAATACTCTTTAAGTTTCTTGGAATTATATATTATTTAATTAATTAAAAGTTAAACTTTTTTTATTTTTAATAAAGTGACTTTTTTTTGTCAATGGAAAATTTATAAACTTGATCACTTTATGGGTAAGAATATGAAATAAAGGAAAAAAAAAGTAATTGTCTCAATTTTCAATGATGGGATATAAAAGAGTTAGAGAGCCCAAAATGCTAACAATATTTTATTTATAGAAAAAAAAGGAAGATGGAGCAAGGGTGTTCCCCCTTTACTAGATGGCCCTCAATGGGCAAATTTCAGAATTCTAAGTTTGTAGGTAGCAAGTTTGGGGGCAGAGAGTCATAGAGTGGCTTTGACTTTGTTGGAAGAGAGTCGTAGAGTGGTCCTTTTAATTGTGGCAAAAATATGCAAATATGCAAGGGCCGGCTCAGGGACACCACTTTGTTTTTTATTCCACCTTGCTTCATTTCCCAATAACATCCCTGTGGGAGAAACACAAGCTACAACACTAAATTCTATTCCACCTTCAAGAGGTCCCTTCAATCCAAATTTTACTTGCTTTGATTTTTCAAAGGTAAAATATGATAAGTGTTAGACGAACCTTGCTTCTTTCAAAGGAGGGTTTTGCAATTGACACTCACCTTAGACATCTTAGTTTAGATCAAGGAAATCTTGTCGGAATGTATATCGCTGGCGTACGTCTCCCTCAACAAAACCCATTCTTCGAATATGGGTGCTTAAAATGCCTCCAATGCTCTTGTAGTTTAAATCCGTTCTAGTTCAAGCAAATGTTGAAAGAATTGACTAGGAGGGTTGTCTTCGAATCACTTTACCTAAAGATGCATTCTGTGAATAGACACACGATCTCAAGCAAAGGGCACTATTGGTAAATTCTGGAACTATAATCTTGAGAAGCATAAACTCCTAGAATAGATTAATTTTTCTTGGGAGGTGTCAATGAGTTTTTTACAGACCAGGGCAATGGCTTTTTTTGTTGTCTTTTCCAACATGGCCGACCAGGATGTAGCGCATAAAAAGAAGTTTTGGTTTATGGAGGGTTTTGGGTTGTATACCCAAATATGGTGTCCAAATTTTAGGGGTGAAATCTCTACTTGCATGCTTACCCCTTTGGATCAGACTTCTCTCTATGCCTCTTCAGTACAATGAACTTCATCTGGTTGAAACCCTTGGAAACCAATTGTGCATTTTTCTTAAACATGATCTCACTTTTTTTTGATAATATGGCTTGCCCAATAATATTGTGTGCTTATAGACATTTCAAAAAAAATCCCAAAAAATTTCTTATTTAGCCGGTGAATGGTCTGTGGGATCAAGAGGCGTTGATAGAACATCCACATTCGGTAAAACAATTTACCCATCATTGTCTAGGTCATTTCAATAATGGATGTTACAATTCTATGGATGGTTCAATCATAGTATGCGAAGATCCAACCTTTGATCCTCATCACTATTCCTTTTAAAAAAAACATGATACAATTATTTTTCCTGAAATTGATGCCATACCTAAAAATGATAAAGGAGGTAGGAATTCACCCCCCCACGGGATCTGTTTTTGTGTACAAGGCTTTCTCTTGTTTTGAATCAAAAAGCAAAAGGTAGAGGTTTGATGATTGATTCTCTCTTTTAATCCTGTCTTGATTTTGTGAGGAAGCTTGGTTGGGAGATTTTTGTTGCCCAGACAATTGCTGCATCATATGCTTCTCTATTTTCAGAGACTTTAGTCTGCAATTGGCTCAACTAGAAAAATATGCTCTAGCTCTGTTTGAAATTTTGAATTCGATACCTCATGAGGAATTGTCCATGTTGCCCTTTGTTATTGTTATTAATCTTCTTGCCCTAAGCTTATCATGCCCTCCAATTGTCACATCATCGAGGACTTTCTATTGTTCAATCCCCGAGCTAGTTGGCCATTTTACTCTATGCAAGAAGCTAGTGGATCATTCTATTTCTCTTCAAGGTTTAACACTGGAAGGTCCACTCAATCTCCATGCTGAAGAGGACATTCACGTTTCTCCTCCAGGGCATTTGGAAGATGACAACCTAGAAGAAATAAAAAGCTTTGTTGCTAGCAGGAAAGCTAGACTCTTATGTGGGGGATGCTCTTTTAGAATTGTGAAAAAGTGGTTGAGGAATTCGCTGATCATATTATGGCAGAAAATTCAGCTTCTCCAGATAAGAGTTCTCCATTACTCCTTCAGACCCCATCGAAGGAATCAGCCAAGCCCTAGGCTAAAAAGGTTAAGAGGGAGAGAGGAAGACCTCCCAACAACAAAAAAACTAGGGAAGAGATTAAAGTAGGAACTCAAACTACTTCAGATGACAATTTTAGGCCTTAAAGAGCTTGTTGCTCTCCACGCATGCAATGAAAATCATCACTTGGAATGCTAGGTGTCTAAATACCCCTAACAAATACTGCCTCATCAAATCTCAAACATATTCTAGTGGGGCTAACTTAGTATTCCTTTAGGTTATGAAATTTTCAAGCAATCAAAGTGACCAATCTTTTGTCAAATGGAAACCCTAGAAGTACAATGCTTTCCCCTAAATAGGAGCCTCTGGGGGATTGATAATTTTATGGTAGGCAAAATGCATTTAGGTTAACAATGTGTCATCTAAGGTTAACTTCTTGTATGTCTAGTTCTAATGTTTTGCCTCAGTTTTTCATGTGATAAATGTTTGTGGGCACAAATTCATAGTGGGGAAGAGTAATCTTTGGAAGATGATATCGATAACTCTAGCAAACCTCAAAGAAGAAGCCTTTATTCTGGGAGGTGATTTTAATGCCATTCCTTCTCTTCAAGACAAATCATGTGGTATATACCCCCACTAAAAACACTGCAGGATTTTAATGATTTTGTTATTAATAATGTCCTTAATTGCATCACTTGAAATAGGAAGGTCACTCAGACTCATCGAAGAAAAGATATTCTCTGCATTGCAGAGAGGCTTGATAGGTTCTTGGTAAATCTAGACTAGGTTCCTTTGCATGGTAGATGTAACTTTGGGATTTTGCCTATGTCTGGATCAAACCCTCCAACTTTTGGTTTCCTTAGGAACACCCAACCAAAATCAAAATGAAGCTTTAAGTTTTACTAAATGTGGCCGAGATCCAACTTTTATTCCATTACTCAAACATTGGTGGGAGAATTTGTAGTGCCTCTTGTGTTTGCATCTTGTTATATACTTATTCTTTTGGTCCGAGATAGACTCTTATATGCTTATAGTGTGACTGTTTGTTATTGATCTTTTTGTTAGGATTAAGTAATACTATTCAATTCAAAATCTTGCAATTTTGGGCTTTAGGGACACTAGCCCTATTTTAAGCCACAAACTAGAAGTCTTCACCAGTGACTTCCCCAATCCCAAATAGCTATTGGGACACCTTCCTTATGTTATAAGGACTGAGAATCAACCCTTGGTTTAATCCTCCAATTGCCGTACAGTACCTATCTAGGACTGTCCTAGAATTCCTTGTAGGTCTATCCAGGTGGTTTTTGGAACTTAACTTTTCCTCCCGATCACTTTTTAGAAAACTAAGGATAGATTTAGATACCCTTTTGGAAGTTATACTGATCCCCAAAGCCTTAGGTTCCAACTCCACTCCAACAACACCTAACCCTCACAAAGTTTGCAGACCTAATTGGCCAAATTAGGCTTGGATATCAAAGCAAGTGCTAAGAATTGGGTGCATGGAATTGATACAGTGCTTCAAACCTCCTCCAGTAACTCCCAACAACTCAAATCCACCTTTAGTTCACTCAACTAATCTATCTTTTCAACACAACTCATTCACATTCATTCTAGGCTGAATACATTGAGATATTCAGCCTAGGGCTTGATGCATGAGGGCTTTACCCTTCGAGCCATCTTCTGAGATTTTGGAATCCTTAAATATACCATCCTAATTTGCATTTTCCAGAATCTTAGTGAATTCCACCGGACCAAATGCAAGTTAGGACTCCATTAGTGAAATGAGCTTCTAACAAGCCTCTTCCTAGACTACTTTTAGAAAACTGAATCAAAAACACTTCAAACCAAAACCAAACAATCTCAAATCAATTGGAAAGTTACACTAACACAAAGGGCCTTCAAAACATCAACTTGGTTTGCAAAGATCACACCAGACACGGTCGTACAGTTTAGAAATGCTCAGAAAAACTCTTCATCTTCCATTCCAAATGCATCAAAACTCCAATAAAGAACTTCTAACCATCTTGGTTCGAAGCAATCACTTAAAAACACTTCATATCTGAAGTCAAATCGATCCAAAACACCCTATGACTGTTGGGCTTCCATCTTGCAACTCTCGAGCAACTTTTGGAAGTTGCATGAGCAACATTTTTACATCTTTTGCAACATTTGGCAATTTTTTGTCTTTTTGCACTCGAAGACTTTTGGATTGGATTCTAACCTATCAACTTAACATAATATGACCAAAAAGACATGAATCCAATGAATTCAACACCTAGGACTCATAAAAGCATAAAACATACTTAAAGCAACTTAAGGCTAAACAGATGATCCCAATGGACCAAGGCATCTCTAGGCTCATAAGATTGCCTAAGAGATCCTTGACCAAACAAATGGATCCACAACCAAAATAGGATGATCCTCTGAGACCTATCCAGTAGTCATGGGTGCACTGCACCATAGTCCCCAAGACAATATTAACTCAAGTTCCTTGAGTTGGGAGATCCTCTAGATTGAAACCAGTCTTCTTGATGTCTTCAAGTGTCAACCAAGTAGCGTCCTCCACTGAATGGTGTTTCCATTTGAATAGATATTCATAGAAAGTAGACCTCTTGGTTTGTTTGGATATCCTCTTGTCCATTATACAGTCAATCTCTTCTGATGGTGGTCTAGGTAGATCTTGTAGCTCCTTGTCCTATGGCAGATCTTGAGCACCTGCAATGGAGACATCAGTAATAGAACCTTTTTATGGATATAGGTCAGCTACATTGAAAATGGGAGATAAACCAATATTTGAAGGTAATTCAATCTATATGCATTATTGCCACATTTCTTCAAGATTCTGAAGGGGCCAATCTTTTTCATCATCAGCTTGGTGTACTTTTCCTCGGGTAATCTTTCCTTCTTCAGGTGAACCATAACCATGTCTCCAACCTTGAATTGGACATCTCTTCTCTTGACATCTGCTGCTTGTTTATACTTCTCAGAGGTTTGTTGCAATCTGTCTTTCACTTGTTGATGAATGTTCTTCATTACCTCTGCAAAATCCTCAACTTGGGCACTCCTTTGGCCAAAATTCTGGATGTTTCTTAGCTCCAAGACACCCCTAGGGTGGGATCCATAGACAATTTGGAAAGGACTGAGTCTTGAACTTCTATTGACAGAATCATTATAGGAGAACTCTGCTTGTGAAAGGATTGAATCCCATGCCACTCCATACTCCTTTGTCAGACATCTTAGCAAGTTTCCCAAAGACCAATTGATGACATCAGTCTGTCCATCTGATTGAGGGTGATAAGTAGATGACATAGCTAGATTTGTTCCAAGTCTTTTCCATAAGGTACGCCAAAAATGTCCCAGAAACTTGGGGTCTCTATCTGAAACAATTGTGAGTGGTAAACCATGGAGTCTTACAATTTCCTTGAAGAATAGCCCTGCAATACTTGAGGCATCATGTGTAGTCTTACAAGGTAGGAAGTGTGCCATCTTGGAGAACCTGTTTACAACCACATAAACACTGTCATAGCCTGCCTTTGTCTTTGGAAGACCCAATACAAAATCCATGCTGATGGAGTCCCAAGGTTTGTTAGGAATGGGTAATGGTGTGTACAAGTCTGCATTTGAACTGGTGCCTTTGGCTTTTTGACAAACTAAACAACACTCCACAAATCTCCTTATCTCAGTCTGCATCTTGGACCAGAAGTAGAATCTTCTTACTAGCTCATCCACAATGTTTCTCTTTTATGATGTTCTCTCTCATGGAGCAATCAGGGACACACAATTGACTCCCTTTAAACAACAATCCTTCTTGAATCATATATTCTGCAAACTCAGTGTGATATCTATCTCCTAGTTCCAAACAAACTTTGTAAATTTCTTTGAAGTCTTCATCATTGGGATACATATCCTTGAGGACAGAGATAGCTACACTTTCCAAGGTCACTTCTTGTATAGCCAAATTCCTTTTGCTCAATGCATCAACTACCTTATTAGCTACCCCTTTCTTATGCTTTATGGTGAAGGTGAATGCTTGCAAGTACTCCATCCATTTGAGGTGTCTATGGTTCAGTTTCTCCTGCCTGTTAAGAAAACTAAATGCATGATTGTTAGTATATACAATAAATTCTTTTGGCAATAAGTAATGCCTCCATTTTCTCAGTGATTGGACCATAGCATACATCTCCAAATCATATGTAGAGTACTTCTGCTTAAACTCTTCAACAAACCAAATCACTTCTGCTTAATGCACAAACTCTTCAACAAACCAAATCTTGTCATGACTCTCCCTTTCTCAATATCTAATACATTCATCTTGTCATAGGTTATTGTTATATCTTTGTCCATCTCTAATATAGATTGTGAGGAGGTCTCACAACTATCCATCATTCTATTCAGTGAAGCCCTTTCTTTTGCCAAAATGTCTTCAATGTTCTGAATATGTCTGATAGGATTTATACAATGGCTCTATAGTATCCTTCCATGTGTGACACAGTTTCTTGCCTTAGTTGTAGCTGCTCTTAGAATGCCCAAGTCCCATGAGATAGACTGACAAACTTCCTTCAACTTCTTTTCTAGATAACTCTTCTCGGCCTTCTCTTCAGCAATCTTCAATAATGATTCATAGTGACTGTCAAAATCATCAAGTGTCAACCTTAAATTCTCTACTTCATCCTCTCCTTGAAATACAATAGGTACAAGGAGGAGTTTGTTCACTGTATTTACTACCCTAGTAATCACTTTAGATCTTTTATCTCCTTTCTGCTCAGATCTTTCCTTAGCTTTAGAGAATGCGATGAAGGATAGTCTCATCAACTCATCTTCATCCATACTATCAACATCAGTACTCAATGTTCTGTCCATACTTTCCAACGCTAGATTAGTAGGTGTATCAAGTTCATGTTTTACCTCAACTCTTGTCTCTTTCTCTTTTGCTGTCTCGGTCTCCATTTTCTGTTCAGACTCAATATTATGCTCTTCCTCCTTTTGTTCTTCCTTTTCCTGTTCTCCTTCTTTCTGTTCTTCTTTCTCCTCTGCAATTGTGTTGTCTATACTACCTACAAATGGGTCCTTCTCATCAAGCGATGTGTCAAGGTTCACAGGCACACCAGAAACATAGAAATCTGGTTGCATTGTATCTTCGCTCATCCCAACATTCACTTCAGCTGTCTTAGAGCATTCACCAATTCCTATAGGTGTAGGTGTAGCTGTTTTAGAAAGTGGTGTCTTCTCAGGAATATCAGTCATTAATATCTGATCTAATGCTTTTTGAGTCTCCTCTAAGACTTCTTCATTCTTTCTTCCCATAATTTTCACCAATCTAGCCTTAGTCCTCAATAGTGGTTTCAGTGCATTAAGTATTCTTTCTCTTTCTTTTATAGAAACTACTGGTAGCATATCATCAATAGCTTGATTCCTAATAGCATCATCTTCCATGTGTGCAAGCTGTTTCCTTACTTCCAGTCTACCATAAAGTTCCTCAGGTACACTTCCCTCTAATTCTAGTAGGTTCTTTTTGAAAACAAGCAAGTAATTTACCATAATATCTTCAATCTTAAGTTTATCTGATTCCTCATGCCTATCATAGTACTTGTTCATAGAAACAAGCTTACCTTGCTCAATAGCTCTCTTTTCAATCATTTTCAAGTCTGGCTTCCATACTTGTCTGTCACTAGTGGTCTCTTTTTCTGTTTTCTTCTCTTCTCCTTCAGTCCTCTATTCCTTAGGAGGTGAATCCGGTTTGGTAGATCTAGTGCTTCTTTGAGGTACAATTGTAACTGCCTCTTCTTGTGGTGGTAACATCAATAATAGTAGAAGGTGGACTAGTTACCTGTTCAATCTCTAGAGGTGGAAGGGCTGCAGTAGTAGTACTTGCCAATCCAGAAGATCGCTTTGCTATCTTCTTCTTCACTTCTCTCAATTCTTCTTTAGTCAAACCTGCCTTTATTCCACATTCATCAAAAATGTTTTCAACTTTCCTTTTCCTCATGCCTCGGTCTGCTCTTCTCTGACTTTTGCTGACTTTTCCTCATAGGTGCCCCATCTCTCCTCAGATGAATCTATCTCAGATGCCAACACATGTTCAATCTGCATAATTAGGACCTCAGAACTAACTTCATAGCCCATAGGGTAACGCCATTTCACCCTAGGTATAACTGCCTCAAAACATACACAGTCTGTCTCAACCATAAAACAAATTGTGTCCTTATACTTTTCAACTAGTTCTTCAGGAATTCTGACTCTTTACTTTATTTGCCTCTGAAGAATCTTGATCATGCCAAATAGTTCTCCATCAACCCATGTGCTATTATGTCTTCGGTAGCTCTTAGAAATCTGAATACCAGTAGGTATCCCTTTTCTCCATTCGCTTGGGTGTATGCCAGGAAACTTGTGCTCAATGTGGATATACATATGCATTAAGAGTGAGCCAAATCGAAAGGTTTTAGACTTGTCCTTGATTAATTTGACATTCTCCAAAAACTGCTGCGCCAGAACCTCGCGTAGGTTATAAGTAGTATTTTCTTTCACCATTCTGTAGGCCATCATGATAACACCTGCAGATACTGAGTTAGGTCTACTGCTGTAGTAGAATTTGTAACCAAGTATCATCGCAATCAATCTAACATCCTGTAAGAATATATCATTAACTGTCATAGCTTGCCTGTCCCATTTTGAATGTGTTAGGGTTTCTACTTGTTTCTTTATGTTCTTCTCAGCGACAGGGATTGTACCAGTGTTGTCCAATCCAGTAATCTCTTGAATCAATTGACTACATATCTTTATAGGTTGCTCTCCTATCCAGATGAACTGATCATGAACTCTGCTTAGTAATATTTTAAACCATTCCTCTTCGCTAATTTCGTATAAATCCAATATCTTCATGATGCTCAGGTTGTCAATGTGTTTAAATTCATCCCTCATTTTACCATTATCAGTCATATACTCCATTTCAGTAGAAATTTCATCAACACCTAGTATATCATACTTGCAGTGAATGTATGCCCTAATATCTTCTACGTGCAAAACGCCATACGGTGTCTGGGAAAATGCTCCTTCAGGGTCGTCTTCACATGACTTGAAAGGATGTTTCTTAAACTTGTATATAGGTCTATCTACAACATTATATATCAAAGGTGCATCCATAGCTTCTGTAGATGTAAATGATGTAAATACCTTTTACACGCTGAACTCCGAGTTTCCGCTTTGATTGATTACGCAAGGTAGTTGCAAGATAGTCTAAATCTCTCTGCTCTCTGATCTCCTTAGGTCGCTGCTCGTCAAATGGTAAGGAAATTGATAACCATTAGGTGCTTTATACATCGTTAAGTGTTTAAAAAAACTCACATTACCCAATACTGTCCAGTCAGTCATAAATCTCGCGATCATAAAATATGCATCATCTGATGTTGCGCTCTTAGATATAAGTTCCATGATGTCGGCCAATATCATACCTAAGCTCGCTAGAGCTTAATCCGTATAACAGGGGCTGGATATATTCTGTTGTGCTCATCCAATGCTCCCCCTAAGGCCATGCTCGGCCAGTTAGGTTGATTCTGCTTTGCTAGCATCAGGCGAAGATCCAGTAGCATCTACTGTCTCTTCCTGAACTAGTATGTCATTAGACTCTTTGACTCTCCATACTTTACCACTACTGTTATCTTCTGCTTTCCTGAAACAATTGTCAAAATCACTCTTGTATTCTGCCATACTCTTACCAATATTATTTACATTCCTCTTTGTATCCATAGGAGGTGGTGTTCTTCTGTTGTTTACTCCATTATACCTGCAAAACTTCGCTATATGACCTGGATTGTTACATTTGTAGCATATAGGAAGTTTACTGTACTGATTAACTTGTAATTTATAATTCCTTGCAATGTGTCCAAGGTTGTTGCATTTGTAACATGTGATCTTAGCTGTTGATTCTCCTCTATTGTTGTCTTGTCTGTATCTAGTCTGATCAGGTTTCTTGCATTCTGTCTTCTTGTGCCCATATGCATTGCAATTGAAACAATAACAAGAAAAAGTTCTGAAAGGGGTATTACCTCTGCAATCTTTCTTCATGTGTCCAAACTTGTTGCATCCAAAACATCTACCTCTGAAAGGTTTGATCTGTTCTTTAGGTTCTTCAAGAATAGGTTTTTCTGCATCAATCTTCGCATCAGATTTTTCTTCTTGATTCTTAGAACATTCATTTTCATTGAAGCCAATACCAGTCATATCACCTTTAGGTTTTTGTCTATCTCTCTATTCATTGATCAAGTCACTGCTCATGTGAAGTTTCTCAATGTGTTTCTTTGTCTCAATAAGTTCAGCCTTTATGATCTAATTATATTTCTCCAATTCTAGATACTTGTTCTTGTAATGGTCAAGGTCAATCTTCATTTGTCCTATCAGAGTATTAGCATCTTTCAAAGCTTCTTCAGTCTTGATCTTAGCATTCTTTTCTTGTTGAATCTCTTTAGCCGTCATTTCATTTTCAAGCTTCAAGGCATCATTCTCTTGTTCAAGTTGCTTTATCTGATCTGAATTATCATTGTCTGAATCTTCTTTTATCTGAACCATAAGATCCTGTCTCTAATTTCTGGAAAGTTCAAGCTGATCCTTAAGTTTCTTGATGAATCCATCAGCTCTCCTTAATTTGAATCTCAAGTCACCATTTTCTAGTTTTTCTTTATCAAGGTCTTCAAGTGCTGCTTCAAAGTTCTCTTGCAAATTTTCTGAATCCATTCTGATCTCCCTTAAGCTGTTAGACTTTCTCTCCAAGGGCCAATAGCTCTGATACCAATTGTTAGGATTAAGTAATACTGAGAGGGGGGTGAATCAGTATTAAAACACTTTAAATTAAATTTCAACCAACTCCAAATAAACCATAAGCTTATAGAAATGAAAAGAACATAAGCAAATAACACAGAACTCATAACACCATTATTTGTTGTCGAGGAAACCCTTGCCAAGGGAAAACCTCGGTGGGGATGGTACCCACAAGCATGCACCAAAGTATAATCTCCCTGTAAGGAGACCTAGCCCTGTTAGGAGCTGAATATTACATAGTATAATTCCTTGTTAGAGGAATAACAACCCTATTGAAGGTATACAACACCCTGTTAGGGGCCAACTGAGCTTACAACTCTTACAACAAAACTTTTGTTACAAAGTGTACTTCAATAATGAACAAAAACAAGCATCTTCAATCCTTAGATAGTTCCATTCATAGTTCTTCAATGATCTCTGTCATCCTCTGCTCTGCCATTCGCACATACACATATACATTCGCTCATCAATCTTTCATCATATCTTCGCTTTACAAAAAGTCTTCATATATATAAATCTTTCTCAACATCAAGTCGGCTCTCTTAACAATATCACATAGTCGGCTCTCAATACAAAATAAATAATGTAAAGAGCAAATACAAATTCGGCGCTCTTACATAACCAAAATATAGATTATCCAAAATTATAAGCCAACTTAGCTTGTCAGGAGTCCACACTATACTCCTTAAATCATCGCTGCTATTCAACTGCTCTGTTACACTGTCCTGCTGTCTGCGTTTGTCTGCAAATATCTCTAACTCACTGTAATCAACTCCTAAACTAAATCGATCTTCGGTGGAGGTCATACATACCCCATAGTATCTTCCACTAAGCTCACAAGTAATAACTCGTTGTACTCGATCTTCGATAGCCAAAACAATACTGTTCATACTCTGTTTTTCTGCTTCTGTACTTAGTCATTTTGAAGACTGTATCTCCAAAACATAACTTCATTTCAAGCGATCAATATACCAGATATGTTGCCATAAATGACAACCCACAAGTGTCTCAAATCATACAAAACTCATCACTTGCCAACACTTTTGGTATTGTGCATTTCTGTGATGCACTTGATTACTGATATATTCTTTTGTCCATATGATATCATTGCTGATGTGAGTAGTTGGTTATACATGTGATTCAGTGGTGATCATATATGCATGATGGTATGCCAGTAGATACCATGATGTTATATGATGATGTTTGGATGCATTCATATATTTTTTGATGATGTTTGGCTTTGGTACTGATGATGTTCTTATGATGGTTGTGATTTGGTGTACTACCTTGTGTGTTGTGCTTACGTATTCTGAGGTTTATATGTGTGCTAGCCTATATGGGTTTATTGATGTGACATTAGCTGAGTATTTATGACATGGTATTATTGATGATGTTAGTTATGGTTAATATTGTTAGTTAGACTTGTTTATATATTGTTGATGTTGTGTAATGAACAATGCCGATTAATGCAAGTTAGCAATAGTAATTAATGCTAAAACAATGATTAGTGATAAGTAATGTTGTTCAGATATAGTTAATGATGTGATTGGATTGGATCAATGTTGATTGTTGTGAGAAGGGGCGGTGTTGTAACATTCATAGAATGATTATGCCGTTAAAGTTCCCTTTCACTGCTTGATGTGACTTTATGATTTATGTGCCCCGGCTATTTGTGTGTGTGCTTGTGTGTATTTGATTTGGTACACTTGACATGTGGCATTTAAGTGATGACAAGTACCAGGGATCAACTCCACCTGGTTCAATAGGTCTGAGTGTGCCTATAATAACCCTGACGCTGGTTAAATCAGAGATAATCATGTGGCCAATCTTGTGTCAAGCCTAATTGTTGTCCCAATTCTTGGGCGACAATCACCTATTACCTATGTTCACCTGCCAGTAATCGCGTGACAACGTTCGACTACCCTTGTGTGAGTGATTATGCTGAATTGCCTTGGTGTAATCATGAGTTGGCAAAAGTCGTCATTTAGTGTGTATGTTACTTGTATGCTGGTCAATGTTGCTGGCTAGTGATTTTATGTTAATTGTCGTTACTGGCAAGTTTTGTGGGAATTCTTATTATATTAAGATTTTATTATTTATATTGGGGGCTTTTGTATTTCAATATTTTGTAATTGAGATTTTATAAAATTGGAAATGATATCTTTTGACTCACTTTTGACTTTTGAGATATCTTGGTTTTATGAGAATTTCATGGGTTTTTACAAAAGAGATTGGAGAAATTTAAATTTTCTTGAGTGAAAATTTTGGAAGAAGAATTTTGTGGGCATTTGTTCTTTGGAATGCTTGGGTTGAATCCCTTCTTTCTTTAAAACCTCATTTGATTTGGTGGAGAGTTCATCTTTGTGCAACCATTTTTGTGTATTTGGGGCTTTTGAAGGTATGTTGTTGATTTCTCCCATGATTCTCATTTGAATCTAGTTATATCTGTTTTAGAATGATCGTGGAGTGTTATTTCATGGATTCCATCATATTCCTTGAATCATTTGAAGAGATTTGTTGTATATTAGTTGATTTCATGTTTTTCCTTTGAGAAATGAGGGTTTTGGGCATCCATGAGTGCTGGATCTTTCTTGCTTGATTAAATTGATCTAATAAATGTGTTTTTGGCATAACGGATGGATGAGGACAAATGGGTTTTCACCGTTTTACGATTCATGAAGTTTGAATTTTTAGTGATTTTGAGCTTGAATGACTTTATACCCATTTTTTGGGCAAATTGTGTCTTTATATTGAAATCCATGTTGAATTGCATTTTGTGGCTTTTGATTGTTGGTTGACAATCCATAGTGTGTCTTAAAAGTGAAAACCAAGCCCTTGTTTTGGTTATGGTCGGGTGTGTGCATTATTGTGTTGCATGGGATGGCAATGGCTCTTGTATAGTTGCCTTGGAACCTCATTTGTCAATTTGCATTGTTGCTATTGTTATGTTATTGCCAAGGAACATGTCGACAATGAACCATGTATTGAGTTGATTTTTTTATGTCATCCTTGTGTTGAGGCATTGGACGTTGCCTTGGGTAGGCATAGGGCCAATCATGGGAGTGGCTCTCCATGGGGGGAATTGAGGCACAAAGGGGCCACCAGGGTAACCCATTGACGAATTGATTAATTAAGTGATAACATAAATAAAATAAATAGGGTAAATACTTAAATAAAAAGAATAATAAGAGATGGCTTGGGTGTAACTGGTTATGGATTCCTCGTGCATGCCTTATGTGCTCTCATAAGCTAAGGATGCATTGGTAGAAGGCCTGACATGATTGGCAAGTCAAGTTCCCTCGTCATCATGAGAGGTTGTTTGGTACCGCATGAGTCACAATGTGGTGAGGTGATGGGTCATTCCGTTCCCCACCTTGGCCATGTGATGACACTCCCAGTTCTGGACCCTTTATCCCTTGTACTGTATAGATTGAAAGGGAATTTCTCTATGTCGTCATGTCTATGCATGTTTCTATGTGTTGTCATCTTTACCCTTGTGTATTGTATCTTAGCATGATGATCTGATACTTGTGATCTTGATCCTTGTGATTGTGGCATTTAAGAGTGGCTATGTGTATGTGGATACCCCAGTGTGATCACCTTGCTTGTTTTTCTTGGGCCATATGGTTATCTCCGCGAGCACGGTGAGGAGGGCCTGAGGGTTCCTCGTGGTCCGATGGCATGACCATCCATCGTTGGGGACTGATGTACAGGTGACGAGCGGTCCCAGATCATATCATACCTCCTTGATGGCATTATGACACCATGCTGACGTATTGTTACACTTATGACTTAATAATGATGCTTCCATACTCCTTGTAATGTTCTCGTATTGCCTTGTAAAGGATAAATGATATAATCATGAGACAGCCTTAAAGTAGGAGTCACATGCTTGTAATGGCATTAAATATTGCATTTATGATAGATTAGATTAAATATTTCTTATGGTTAAGTAATTGGCCTTTATTCATGTTTTAAAACCTTGTTTTGGGGGCTAGGAAGCTAGATTGGTGTCTCCGCTTGTCCACTAGTTTCTTTGCCTCACTAGGCTGAGGCTGCCTAGCCTCAGAAAATTCTAACTTTGTATTGGCGTCTTCGCTAGCTCAATTGATGTCTAATCATTTTGGCATCTCCGCCTCTTTGTATAGAGACATCTCAGTCTTCCCAGGGAATTAACTGGCTATTGACATTTGCGTATTGGGATTGGTGTCTATGCCAATCGACATTTATGCTTGCTTTGGCATCTCTGCTAATTTAGTTTTGTGAGCTTGTATGCGGATCTCAGGATGTTTGAGCTTGCTTCTGTGATGGTTCCTAGTTGCCCTCACACCCCGAACAATAGTCTATGCATGGCCAATTATTGTAGAACCTCGTGACTTGGCATTCTATTAGGATTCTGAATTTGATGTTATTGGACCCTTGGATATTGTGTTTAGACATTCCTTCTCTCTTGTGTTGGTGGTTGATGTATTAACCTTACATTTGGTCATGTTAATTTATGATACGTGATGCATGTTTAATATATTTGACGCTATTGTAAACAAAAAAAAATTATTGCCTTTCTGTTGGTGTATATTTGGCTTGTTGTCCAAGGGTTCCTTGGCAGGGCATTACAAAAATTTGCCACCGGTGTTAGAGTCCAAAATGTTTCAGCTTTGTCATAAGCTGAAATATATCAAGAATCAAATTAGACAGTGGAATATCAACTCTTTCAAAAACATCCTACCCCAAAAGGTTGAAATTGAACAATAGTTATCCTTGTCAAATGAGTAAATTATAAGCAATGATATGGACCAGTCTTCCTTCAACAATAGAAAGATTTGCAGATAAAATGAGATCCTTTCTCGAGAGGAAATTTATTGGAGTCAGAAATCTTGAAAGTTATTGTTACGAGATGGTGACGGGAACACAAAATTCTTCCACTCTTTAGCCAAGATAAGATCACAATTCAATTCTATCTTTCAGATTAAAGACATAGCAAAAGTTATTCTTCTAGACAAGGATACTATTTAGGTTGAGGCCGTGAGTTTCTTCACCTATCTTCTTTCTGCTCAAGATTCGAACCAAGATGCTCAAGCCAATGCTCATGTGCTACTTGATCGTGTTCCCCATTTCACCACTCATCAAGATAATAGAAATCTCCTTAAACCTTTCTCTTTGGAAGAAACTAAATTGGTTGTGTTTTCTATTTCTCTAGACAAAGCCCCTGGGCCAGAAGGTTTGACTATATTTTTTTTTAATGTTAGGACTTTATTGGTTCTAATGTTTGGAGGGCTCTAGAAGAGTCAAGAAGGAACAAAAGTTCCTCATTCCAAAAGTTCGCCCTCCCTCCTTTGTAGACTTTAGGCCTATTTCTCTATGTAATACTATCTACAAGTTTTTTTCGAAGGCAATATCTTTAAGGTTGGCAAAATTGATCCCAAAATTCATATCTGAATAGCAAGGAGGGCTTGTGGCAGGCAAGGAGACGATAGAAGGGGCTTTAATAACTCATGAAGTGCTTCATTCCGTTAATCAACATAAGTTAGAAGCCATGATAGGCAAGCTTGACATGTTAAAGGCTTACGACAAGGTAAATTGGCAATTCCTTAAATTGATCTTGTTAAAGTTTGGTTTCTCCCAAAAGTGGCATAAGTGGATTTTGTCCTGCATTTGAGGAGCCAAATTCTCAGTGTTGATTAATGGAGCTCCAAGTGGTTTTTGCTCCTCCTGTCAAGGAGTTAGGCAAGGTGATCCTCTCTCACCATTTCTTTTCATTATTCTTGCTGAGGGGTTGAGTAGAACAATTGCAGCCCATCATCAGCTTCAACTTTGGCAAGGTATCAACATCCCAGGTACTAATTAGTTGGTCACTCATTTATTATTTGTAGATGATACTATTCTTTTTGGAGAAGCTACAATGAAGGAAGCTAAAATGATTAAAAAGGTGGTGGAATCATATTGTGATATTTCAGGACAAAAAATTAATGTGACAAAATCTTTTTTCAAAATTGTTCTCCTACTTGTTGATGTGAGTTTTATTCCACTACAACATGCAGAATTGAAGACTTTATATCCCAAGATGAAATATCATTTGTCCAACTCTCTCTTGAATAAGGATGCTCATATGCTAAACAATATATATGGATTGGGTGATCAAATGAAACAACCTCAAGGTTCCTTCTTATCATGGACTTTCACTCAATTATAATGATGTGATTTGTTGGTTATCACAAAGGGACTTACGCTATTCATTCAATGGATATCAACTTGACTTTAACTTCTTCCAACCAACAAACTGCAAGGGATAAAGGTTTAGAGAATCTAATCTAACTCTAAGAATGTAAGACAAAGTTGATGATGGGGTGAGCTTCTAACCAGTCTTTGCTTTGCTGTGTCAACTAGGCATAGGAGGGTGCTATCTTCTAAGGATGTGGGAATGGTTTTCACATTGTCAATACTCATTCAAATACCCTATGAAGGCGCAATCTAAATGAACATTTTTAATAGAAGTTAAACACTTGCAATTTAGGCCCAGACTAACCTTGCACTGTTACTTACAATCAGTAAGTACCAAAAGGTATGGACACTACACCACTAATCACCATTCAACATTATCTTCCATCCATCTACTTCTACTCAACGTGAAATGAAATCTAATCTAAGCGAGGAAGTGAAGAAATCATGCAATACTCCAAAGCAACATAAATAATCCACCATGAAGACCAACAATGAATTAGTAATTACTTTACTGACATTATGGCAACAATTTCTCCAAGTCTCTCTCTAGTCTACCTTATCTCTGATGAGTTACAAATGATGTGGGAGTGGTTTTCACATTGTCAATACTCATTCAAATACCCTATGGAGGCGCAATCTAAATGAACATTTTTAATAGAAGTTAAACACTTGCAATTTAGGCCCAGACTAACCTTGCACTGTTACCTACAATCAGTAAGCACCAAGAGGTATGGACACTAGCTCCACCACTAATCACCATTCAACAATATTGTCCATCCATCTACTTCTACTCAACGTGAAATGAAATCCAATCTAAGCGAGGAAGTGAAGAAATCATGCAATACTTCAAAGCAACATAGGTAAACCGTAATTCACCATGAAGACCAACAATGAATTAGTAATTACTTTGCTAGCATTATGGCAACAATTTCTCCAAGTCCCTCTCTACTCTACCTTATCTCTAATGATTTACAAATGAGAAGGCCTTGGCCCTTTTATAGTTGCTCAATTACAATGAAGGGCCAAGATCAATTCAAGATCAAGGGCCAAGATTAATTCACCAAAGCCCTAATCTACCTAACAACTACAAGCATTAAGTGCTTGCCCAATTACATTAAAGCACCACCATGTGGGCCAATTAGAAAATTACATTGCTTTCATGGGCCAATAGGAAAATAGATTAGGTAGAAGCTTGCAAGAGAAGACACCCATCAATGGGCCAATTCCTTTTATTAACTAATCAGAAAAGAGTGTAGGTAGAAGCTTATAGAAGGAAACTTGTAGGAGAAGACACTATTTAATAAACCAATGAGATGATGCCACTTGTATTTACACTAAGTCATCCTTGAGAATATTCTTTCTTTTATCCTTTTATCTCTTGGCATATTCAATGAATCTAGACACATTATGGTGAAGCTCTTCCACTGGGACACTTGGTGCATCCTGATTGGTTGGAGGGGAATGGGTGCCACCTCATCATGTTCATCTCATAGCCTTGATAAATACCCTTTGTCTTCCTCATAAACTTCTACTCTTGGAAATTTTCTCATTGCTGTGGCTTGTTCTTGCATTCTTGGCTTCTTGATGTATAGACTTTGATCTTGGAATCTCCCTATTGACATGCTTTCAAACTTGTACTTGCCCTTGCACTTGTACTGGACATCCTGATTTGATGCTGATGTCTCAACTTTGGAGTTGGATTTGCATCTTGTTAGCTTGATCTTCAACTTGGAATCACCTTGTTTGATTGATGAACAACTTGTAGCTTGCTGGTGCATGAATTTCTGAGTTCATTTTATCTTTAAGTGCCTTCCCTTGATCTTCAACCTGCCACACAATATCATATATTAGATTTTATTTCGAACTTACAACGTGATTAATTGTAAGGATTCAACACACTTTTATGATGACAGATATATCAATGAAACTCATTTTACTAAAATCCGATTTAACACCAGACTGTATAACATCATTAATAGTTAAAAGAAAAATCCTCGCACCAACCACCTTTCCAATACATTGAGTGTATTACAAACCTCACCAAAAGGATACCCTATTGTTGATGAAAATTAGGAGTCCACCTACAGATCTAATGCTTTTATTCTTCGCAAAGTTCTGATTTTAACTTGTAAAAATAATGAAGCTCATCGTTTCTTGCACATGAGGCTGGGTCTGATGGAATTCACCTCCTATCAGCTTGCCTTCATACCCAAAAATGATAATTTACAGCCTCCAAAAGGTCTGACTTTTATCAAGTTCTACTTCAGAGATGCTTTTACTTGATGCTTGCTGATGATTATCTTGAAGATCGGCCAGCTTGGCTTGCTGAATTTGTTCTTTTTTTCCAATGCTATCCCATATGTTTGATTTGAATTCTCATTCTCTGATCTTAGCCTGCAAGTTGCTCTTCAATCTTCACCCTGTCCAAGTCGACCTTACCTTTTTTATAGTATAGATCGTTTACAAATCTTATGCTCATTTGAGCATTACAAACGCTTTATTCAACCATCAAACTAAGACAAGTACGAGCTCCTTACAAGCAGCCACACTAGAAACAACGAATGGAAGACCAAGACTCACAACTTATAAATTCACCTTTTACAATGAGACAAATCCAACCAATGGAAGACCAAGAGTCACAACTTAGAATTCCACAAAGATGTCCCTCTTGGGATTTGAATCAGGGTCTCCACAATGAGAACTCATTGCTTCAACCAAATTTGGGCCTGCATTTTATGAATTCGGATCTGCACTCTGCTTTTTGGTTCAAATAACATTTGAGAGGTTTTGTGCTTTTGAAATGAGGTTCCTTGTTTACTTTAATATGGCGATTTGAGTCCATAAGACAGCCTTTTCCCAGGCTAACTTGGCTTCATAAAATTGAATTCCAATAATTAGAATTTACTATCTCCTTGCAAAATTCAATATCATTCAAACAATATCATCCCCCTCTCATTTAATTCAATCCATGAGGCTTGCTCAAAATTTCAAATTATAGCATTACTATCTTGGATTGAATTATTTGGGGCAGGCACCTATTAAATTTGAGGCTTCTACACTTGAATTTAAGGCCTCATATGTTAGAGTTTAGGCCTTCACGCTTGATGTTTAGAGCCATCCTCATGGCCATATGCTGGGAACAAGGGCCTAGGCAATTAGATACGAGGCCATGTGTTTGGAATTTGGCACAATTTATTAAATTTACACCCCAATTTAGGCCTGCTGATTGGTATCAATACCATACGTTTGACATTATAGGGCCTTATTTCATTGAATTCATGCCCAGATTTGGCTCTTATCTTATAGCCATATGCTATCATTTAAGGCGATAAATTTCAGATTTGGGGCCTTGTCACTGGTTTTAAAGCCACATGCTACACATTGAGGGCCTATAGGTCTGATCATAATGCCTTGTGTCCAGATTTATGGCCTACACACATGATGTAAGGCCCACACGTTTCATTTTATAAGCCTGGACGTTTCGATTTGTGGCCAGGCCATGCTGATAAGGTCCACACACTTGATTTAAGGCCTGCACTATTGCATACATGCCCAGATTTGGGGCTAGGCGTTTGAATTTAGAGACTTTATCATTGGAATTAGTCTATACGTCAAGCATTATAGGTCCATACGTTTGAATTAAGGCTGTCTTATTGGAGTTATGCTCAGATTTAGGTCCAGATTTAATGAATTTGAGGCCACAGATTGTTAATATGAGACCACACGTTTGATATGAGGGCCATGCTGATTGGGTCCAAGGCCACACACTATCCATTATAGGCCCACACTCTAAACTTTAGGGCTAGATGTTTGGGTTTGGAGCCATATGTTACAAATTTAGGCCTCATTTTACAGATTTAGGCCCCTTGAATTGGATTTAGCTCACATGTTTGAGGTTCAAGGCCATTCTCATGGGGATACGTTGCGAAAAAGGGCCTAAGCAATTGATTTTAAGGCCCCCACGTTTCAAATAGAAGCCCATCGTTTCGAGTTTTGGGGCCCAAAGCATTGGAAACAAGGCTAAACGCCAAGATTAAGGACCCATGCTTGAGATATAGGGCTGTATACTTGACTTAATGGGGCTGCAAGTTTGAATCTAAGCCCATACTTATGTAAAATGGGGCTATATGCTTGAAATCAGGCTTTTCCTTGGTGAGTTAAAAGGCCTTGCGATTGGTTTAGATACTCTATTAGATCATGTTCATGTTTTTATTTCATATTGCTTCCCATCTCATTAATTCAAAGTCTCCTACTTAGAACAAACTTCTTGGTCCCATTATCCAATAAATATAATTCACTCCATTGCCTCTTAAGAAGGTGGATTCCACTTCCTTATTTGTCAACTTAAAGAAGTAAATAACATTTTGACCTTTGTTTTCCCTTTATGGCTATTTAACTTAGACAATTTCACAAGGCTAAATTATACATTGGCTTTGACATTTGAAGGTTGCCACTTAAGGTGGTGGATTCCACTTTCTTATCTGGCAGGTGGAACAACCCTTGTATCTAACCTAGTGATTTAAAACAAAGCCTTGCTATTTCTTCAATGCCATTGACCATCTCAATTCAACGTTTGACCATTGCTCTCTTGTCCTCGTACTCAGCCAATTCTTTTGCCATTTCTCAAATTTTCAACACTTTGATTTCAAGAGGCTTTCGAACTATTGCCAACCTACTCTACCACCTAACCTATTAACAACAAAAGCGAAAAGAGGGGGTCCCCATTCGCAATGGGGTGATGGTGTGAAAACCTCACAACACTACCCTCTCCAACAAGTTAACAACTCATTTGGGTTTCAAGCAAGGTTCTCTTCCATGAAAGTATCTAGGGATTCCCTTTTATCAGGGCAAAATAAAGGATTCTATTGGCAGTGCATAGCATCCTCTATTTAGAATAGGATTGCCTCTTGGAAATCCTCTCGGTTATCTCTTGTACAAAGGTTTCTTTTGATCAAGAAAATTCTAGCCACAATACCATATTATATAATGTCAGTCCCACAAATGCCAACAGGTATAGGCCAAGTTCCGCAACTTTCCTTAGAAGGGTAATAAAGATGAGAAAAAGAAAATTCCATTGCTAGCTTGGGATAACATTTGCTTGCCAAAAGAGTCTTGGGGGGGGGGCAGGGGTTCATTATATGTAGTTTAGAAACAAAGCTTTAGGGGCTAAACTTTCTTGGAAAGTGTGCAAATCAGAAATCTAAATGGGCATTCATTATCTCTGCAAAATATTTGGATTCAAAACTTGTGGACATAATCTTCACAGTTTAAAATCCCCCTTCAATGTGCAAAATGTGGAATTGCATAATGAAATGCAGAGAGATAATTCTTCTCCACTTGTCTTTATTGGTTCATGATGGATGTAGGGCCCTCTTCTGGGGGGATTCTTGGAATAGTTTCCCACCCCTTTGCTAGTATGAGATCTGAGATACTGATGCATCTAGGTAAGGGCCGAATGCGGGAGCGGAGGCGGATGCCTGCCGGAATGGACATCATCTTTGTGATTGTTGATAGGTTCAGCAAGATGGCTCACTTTGTGCCATGCAAGACCACACATGATGCATGTTACATAGCAAATCTATTCTTTAGAGAAGTAGTAAGGATACATGGATTACCTTTGAGTATTGTATCAGACCGAGACTCCAAGTTTATGAGTCATTTTTGGAAAACCTTGTGGTAGAAGTTTGGTACTAATCTTTCCTTTAGCTCGGCATATCATCCACAAACCGATGGTCAGACTGAAGTGGTGAATCGAAGCTTAGGAAATCTTTTGAGATGCCTCACCAAAGAGTATGGACAATCATGGGATCAGTTACTTGCTCAAGTAGAATTTGCATACAATGACACAGTCAATAGATCCACTTGAAAGAGCCCTTTTGAAATAGTGTATGGGATTCATCCCAGGGGTATATGTGAACTCAGGGATCTTGGAAGCAATGTAGAGAGGAGTGGGTATGCTGAAGATTTTGCTCAATCCATCAAGGAGGTCCATGATTCAGTAAAGCAAGCATTAGTGGAGAATGCAGTTCATACAAAGCAGAAGGTAGATGCAAGGAAAAGAGATGTTCAGTTTCAAGTTGGAGATTTGGTCATGGTGCACCTCAACAAAGCAAGGCTACTAAAAGGTGTTCAGAGCAAGCTTCAGATGAGGAAGATAGGACCTTGTGCAATTCTGGCAAAGTATGGGTCTTATGCTTATAAAGTTGATCTTCCTGCAGATATAGGATTATCTCGAGTTTTCAATGTGACAGATCTGGTATCCTATAAAGGACCAATTCCAAAAGGCGGTTCTGATCTAACAACAGATACCGAAAACCTCAAATCACTAAAACTTCCTGTTGCACCGAAACCCAAGGCCGAGAAGATTTGGAATTCAAGAGTTGCCAAGCAGACTAGAAAGAAGACCTACATGGAACATCTGGTCAAATGGTAAGGGCAAGCTGATTCAGAGGCTACGTGGGTGTAAGAGACCGATTTCAAGAAGTTAGGCATTAGTCCTGACATGCTCCAATCACCTGGAAGTTGATTTCTTTTGTTCGGGGGAGTATGGTGCAGGAGCACCTAGGTTAGAGAACGTTTTAGTTGTTTGTAATGTGTTTTGTTCCACCATTCTTGTAATGACTGAGGTCAATCAGTGAACAAACACCATAGTTGCTTTTTAGCTTGTTTTTAGTTTAAGTGTGTGTTAAGGTAGTTTATAAACCTTTGGAAATCCAACCAAGGCACTCAGAACCATAATTGGTGAAAGGGCAGTAAGATGGTGTGCTCGGGTTACACTGTTGCTCGGGTTTCACTGGTGCTCGGGAATGTGCTTGGGTTGTTCTGTTGCTCGGGTTACCTTGTTACTCGGGGATGCTGCATAGGTCGCTCAAAGTTGTTACTTGGGATTTACTATGTCGCTCGGGTGCTGAAGACCAGTTTGTTTTGGCACTCGACACTAGTGCTCGGTAATGGCGGTCTGTTACTCGGTAATGTGAGTTAATGACCCAGGAAACACGAGATTTGACGTTTATGACCAGGTGGGTCAACTGCAACGGCTTCCAACGTGTCACTTGTGTCTTGATGGATAGGGACACCTGTTCCAGCGATGGGAGGGTCATTTATTGATCGCCCATGACTTCTTTAAAAAAGTTGTTGAAGTTGTTGGAGGACGTGAGATATTTTTGAGAGATGGTTATATAGTTGAAAGTTTGTAAAAGAGAGATTATTGTACATGTAATAGATTTCAGATTGTTATTAGAGAATACATAGAGTATTTGGGGACTATTTTGAGCATTTGTCATATATTCTATGAGCAATTTGATTTGTTTTGTTACTCAAGTTGAACCAGCCGGTTTAGCTTGGAGAATGAATCTGTCCTAGTAGATTCTACAGTATGAAATAGTAGCTTAACGGTGGGAACCGGGTCTAGGTGAAGATCTTAGTGACTTCCTCAAGGTAGGGTTTGATAATACCCTATAAGGTCCATTAAAGAGATCTTTGAGCCGAGTCAGGCTGACTCTTAGTAGCAACTAGATCCCTTGTTCTACATCACGGAAGCTCATCCCAGGCATCCAGATGCGTGGAGATGCCTCCCAGAGGCATCTACATGCATTCGGATGCCTGGGATGAGCTTCCGATAGGCATCCACAGGGCACCCAGGCGCATCCGGAAGCATCTGCGGGTAGATGCCCCAAAAACAAAAATTTTAACTGTTTTTCGCCACTTAAAAAATATATAAACATGTGCTAATTAGATTTTTTTATTCTAGTTTTTGCTCCTAAACACTAAAACGACCCTAAAAGAGTTCATTCAACCATTCTTCATCTCATTTTGTTTGCAGCTAGACTCTCTTCTCATTTGGTCTCCATTTTTGCATGGTGAAGGCAAAGTGATTGTTTTCCAAAAGGATCATTCGTAGGGCAAGAAACAGCTTCCACAAAGATGTTTTGAGCATCTAAGGTAAGCATTTGATCCCATTCTTGAGTCCTTTAATGAATTTTTTTGAGATTTTAATGAATTTTTTCAAGTTTGGGAAGAAATTTTTCAAGTTTTATATATATATATATATAAGTAAAGAAACAAGTTTAGCTATCTATTTTAGTTTTTTTATATAATTTTTTTGTACTTGTTTGCTTGATGTTCAAAGTTTTTTTCTAATTTAAACTTATTTATTTCTTAATATCTTATTCTAGCAAAGCAAGAAATTACATTGTATTGTGCAAGAATGACCACCACCGGTAGTCAAAGTTCAGTCACAGGGGAAGGAGCTGATACTTTGAAAATTCATATAGGATCTCCTTTATGGAGACATACCACAAGAATACAACAGGTTTCAGGAGGTGGCTCATATCTTTGAAAGTGTAAATATTGTGAAAGTAACAAAGGCAAAGCATTCAATAGCTCATATTCTTGGGTTTATAAGCAATGATCCACAAATAGATCTGGAGGTTTATAAGCAATTGTTTTCTTTGGTTTTGGATCAATTTATTATTTTGATTGTATTTCAAGTTGAATGCCAAGAAGTTTGGACACCATGGAATGAGGAATTGTGCCTATGGTTGGACGATAATAAATGTGGTGAATTGGAGTAATTGAAGCTCTCATTTGTAAGCATCATTCCATTTTAAGCTGGGTGGGAGTGCATAAGACAGGTTGAGGCCTTTTGGCTTGTCATTTTCCTTATAAAGGTGGTGTTTTGGGTTTTAATGCAGGCAATTCCACCTTGTACAGTTCATCGCTTCCTTTTAGAGTTATATTGTGGAGTTTGGGTGCCATATTTGCTGGTTGAACTACTGCAGCAGGGGGATGTGAGGATATTCTATGGTCACAGTTGATTTCAGGGAGTTGTGGGAGTCTTGGCAGTCATTAATGTTGCTGTTGAAGATCTGTTGGACATCTTCTTTGCTGGTCGAAGGAACTTCAGGTTGCTAATGTGGGTTGGGGCTGTCTTGGGTGTGGCCAGAGACATATGACAGTTGTCAAGGAAGATGGGCAATGCTAGTAAATACTCAGAACTTCCTTTTGACATTGGCGCTAAGATTTGGAGTGGAAATTGTTGTTACCAAACCAAGGACCAGGCTGGAGTAAAATGTTTATAGATAATATTTGTTGATATCTTATTGGCTATCATTCAGAACAGCTCACTGATTTTTCATTGTTTTTTTAAGACTCTGAAATGAAAGGGTAAATGTTTGATATACATTGACTCCAAGCTTATAGTTGTTAGTGACAATGTGTTCAAACCCCAAACATCTCTTGCTTAAACATTGTAATCAGAAATCTCTTTTGCAGACATGCACATGAACTGTTTGGCAAAATTCCTATCCATTAAACATTTTGAAAAGTGCTAAATTTAGGCATAGTAAATTGGTTTTATTCACTACATAATAGCCTGCTTTAATCTCTTGTACTCTATTTGCTACTTTGACAATGATTTTTTTGTTAATATTGAAGATAGATAGATCATTATAATTGTCTTCATCTTTGTGGGCTGTCTTAATTCTTTAGTTGACAAGTATAAAAACAAATTCGATCGAACATTTGAAATGAATGGTTTGTGTGTCCACCATATCCTGGGAATGACTATATTCCATGATCCTCATTCTATTGTGGTATCTCAAGCACAACACACACGATATACTTCAAAAGTTTAATCTGATTGATTGTGAACTTGTTGGTTATTCTCACTGAAGTGGGAATTAAATTTGACTCGAAACCACCGTGTGAAAAGATCAATCCTATTTTGTATGGACAATTACTAGGAAGTTTGATTTACTTTAGTAAAATATAGACTTAATATTATTTATGTAATAGGCATATAATCTAAATTTAAGCAAGATCTATTTGTGGATCAATAGAAAATATCAAAAGTAATATTAAGGTATATTAAAGGTACACTTAATTATGATCTCTTTTATTCTTGCACAAAAAATGCTAATTTATAAGGTGGTTGTGATATTGACTAAGTTGGTGATTATGTTGACAGGGACTCTAGTTTGGGTTGTCTTCAAATTTGGTGTAAGTGCTATCACATGGAGTAGTAAGAAACAATCGACTATGGCTCTCTCATTTGCGTAGGCTGAACATAGAAATGCAAGAGAAGCAGTAAATAAGTCAATGTGAATTAAAAGATTACTGGAAGTTTCGTACAGGTACTATTGAGAGAATCACTTTATTAGGTGATAGCCGAAGTTGTATTGCTCTTGTTAACAATCTTGTTCAGCATCAAAGAACAAAGCACGTTGAAGTCCATCTGCACTTCATTTGAGAAAAAGTTTCAATGGTGAAATTACTTTTCAATTCTTAAAAACTGATGATTAGATGGTAGTTTTTAAAAAAAAACTTGTGTCATGTAAATTCTCTAAATTTAGAACAATGTGAGGCCTTAAGGAGTTGCCTTTGAGGGGAAGTATGCATAACAATGGTAATTTATTATTCTTGCACAAAAATGCTAATTTATAAGGTTATTGTGATACTAATTAAGTTGGTGATTATGTTGATAGGGACTTTTTGTTTGGGATGTCTTCAAATTTGGTGCAGGCGCTATCACATGGAGTAGTAAGAAACAGTCAATTATGACTCTTTCACTTATAGAAGCCGATTATAGAAGGGCAATTGAAGCAGCAAAGGAGCCAGAATGACTTAAGGGTTTGGATAAGTCTTGTATGGCTACTGTTAAGAGTATCCTGTATTATGTGATAGGCAAATTGTATTGCTCTTGCCAAGAATCTTGTCCAACATGAAAGAACAAAGCACATTGAATTCCATGTGCACTTCATTCAACAAAAGTTTCAATGGTGAAATTACTAAATTTGGTACAGGTGCTATCACATGGAGTAGTAAGAAACAACCAACTATGGCTCCTTCATTTATAGAGGCTGACTATAGATGAGCAATAGAAGCAGCAAAGGCGCCAGTATGACTTAAAAGGTTATTGGATAAGTCTTGTATGGGTACTGTTAAGAGTGCCCTTTATTATATGATAGCCAAAATTGTATTGCTCTTGCCAAGTATCTTGTTCAACATGAAATAACAAAGCACATTGACTTCCATGCGCATTTTGTTCGAGAAAAATGTTTCAATGGTGAAATTACTCTTCATTTCATTCAAACTGATGATTAGTTAGTACTTTTCTTTAAAAAGCTTCTATTCCATTTTAATTCTCTAAATTTAGAACAATGTTAGGCCTTAAAGAGTTGGCATTGAGGGGAAGTGTGCGTGACAATGATATCTGCCAAATTAAAACTTTGGTACCTAAGACCAAGCATTGGATAAGATATAAGGATACATGTAAAACATAGAAGCATTATATAACTCTTCCTCTAGATTTCTTCTTCTATTTGCAAAAGCAATGCATATAAGACCTATTGGCATTATGTATCGTAAAAATAACTTGATGGGGGCATTTAGAGTTTCCTTGCTGATTTATTTGCGCCCAGTCAATGTTTGGGAATATATTGATTAAAGCTATATCAACTATTTCGAGCACACGCTCATGAAGTCCTACATTCCATTCAGTCATCCCACATTGCGTCCATTGTCAAACTAGATATGATGAAGGCCTATGACAAAGTCAAGTGGTCCTTTCTCTTCAAAGTTCTTCAAAAGTTTGAATTCTCTGCAAAATGACGCAAATGGATCAAATCATTCATCTTAGGGGCTTATTTTCCGGTCATCATTAATGGAACCCCAGCTGGTTTTTTCCAAGCAACTTAGGAGGTTAGACGAGATCTATCATCTCCTTTTCTTTTCATTATCATGGCAGAGTCCCTTAGTAGATGCATTAAAAAGAGAAATGAATTAGGACTTTGGAAAGACATTCAGATTTCACAAACATCTATCTCGGTAACTCACTTTATTTGCGGACAACACTCTTTTTTATGGGAGATGATTTCTTCTAGAAGCCAAACATATTAAAGACGTACTACTAGCCTATACCTCAGCTCTAGGTCAACAAATTAATGAACACAAATCAAAAGTCTACATCTTTAATACAAATGCCTCTATTAAAAGACGTCTCATTCAGAGTTTGGGCTTTCAAGTGGAAGATTTATCATGCACCTACCTAGGCATACCTCTCTTCATGGGCTCGAATAAGATAAATTACTGCAATAAAGTTATAGAGAACATACATAGCAAGAGTTACTGCATGGAAAGCCAGATGGCTCTCCTTATCCGGGCACATCCTCATCAAAAGTGTACTAGCTGCCATCCCAAATTATTACATTGCAGTCCTCAAAGCTCCCAAATCAGTTATTAGTCAAATAGAAAATATCATTAGGGATTTCCTATGGAATGGAAATCTTTTTGACAACATGGCCACACATAAGTTTGTTGGAGGAGTTGGCCTTCATGACCCTGTCAAACGAAATTCTGTCTTTGGAGGCAAATTAATATGGAATATGTACACCAAACCAAACTCTATGGTGTAAAATGATGCAATCCAAATATCTGGATACTCCTAATCCTCTCAGAATACTCAAAGTTGCCAATCCCCCTTCGGGTTCTGCAATGTGGAATTTTATGTTGGACTCCAGATCAACAGTAACAAACCATATATCATGGAAGGTTCATAATGGCGAGCAAGTCCATTTTTGGAATGAATTGTGGAATGCACATCCTCCAATAAAGAACATGATAGAGTTGCAATTTGCCATCCCAATTTTATGCCATCTTTGGAGACACGGACTGGTAGACTATATAAGCTACATACAGATTGGTGTGCATAATGTTTCTTGGAAAGATCCCCAGGAGGCCCCAATTGATGATAATCAAAAGGCCCTTTTAAACTAGGTATTGTCTTCCATAATAGTTCTTCTTTCAAACAAGCCTGACCAAGTAGTGTGAGCTCATGCCAAAGATGATAATTATTCGGTAAAAAATGGTACAAAGCCTTAACATCAAGGAAAATCAACAACTCAAACGAAGACCATATTCCTTTTGTTGGAACAATATGGTAATGCCCAAGGTAGGAAGTTTTGCTTGGTTGGCCCTCTGCAAAAGAGTGCTCACCAGCGACAAATTGGAAAAACTCCATATAGCACAAACATTCAAATGCGTACTTTGTGATACTTCTTTTGAAATGACAGACCGCCTCTTCATATAGTGTTCCTTTGCAACTAAGTGTTGGCATTTTGTGATGCAAAAACTTAATTTTCTCTCACCACTGCCAAACTCTTTATGGGAAATGTTCCAAGCTTGGCCAGTAATACACAACTTTTTTTGCTTGCATATGGAAAATCGTCCCTGCCACAGTGGTTTGGTCCATTTGGTGGGAACGTAACAAAATGATTTTTAGGAAAAAAATCTCCACAACTCTGGAACAAGTTCAAGGCCACATTCAATAGTCAATTGCAAAACTGGTCTCAACTTATGTACAAAAATCAAAGGTATGCTCATCCCTATTCACATCTTGGGATGACACCATACTAAAAAAGTGGGAAGGCATCACTCTCCCTTTCAAGGGTAGTCTTCTAGTCACTAATCTAACATATTTAGTTTGAGAGCATTTTCAATAGATCAAACTCACCTTAATTAGGAAGCAATAGATCGATTTATAATGGGTTTTCTTGGCTATTTTGATGAATTTCATGACTAACCTAATAAGCAATAGATCGATTTATTGAAGTGTTGTGTGCAGGTTCACAATTCACACATTTTTGGCGCCCACCATGGGGCTAGACTCAAAATTTGGCCTCGTTTCTTGCTCAATTCCCAAAATATCCAAGTCACTGCCTCAGACAGATTGTACGAATTGGCAAAGCATGTCGTACGACACAGCTTTAGGTAAAAATTTCGTACTATGCATTGTTTTGTATCGAACGATAATATGATGTAGAGGGAAGTATCGTTTAGGTATATGAGAATAGTCGTACGATACTATGGATCTTTGCATTGTATCGTTTCATCTGGTAAATGGTGTTGTACGACATACTAGCTTTTAAGAAAGTGTTGCTTCATCTGGTAAAGAGTGTCGTACAATTTTAAGGTGAAAGGAAGTGACTGTGTTTTATCGTATTAGAAATAGTGAGCTATTTGCAAGGTTTAATTGATGTGATTTTTCAGTTATAATGCTGATCTTGGATGTTTGATGGTTTTGTTGAGAGATTTCACAACCTAATTGGTGATTGCAAGTCATTTGTCCAAGAATCCACTTGCCAAAGTCCCCAAAAGTGCTAACAAACCTTGTCAAAACTACTAACGGATCTTTGGATGCAGGTTTCCTTTGATTACTCAAACAAACTACTAACGATATTATTGCAAGTTGCCTTTTGAAAATCAACCAAACAAACACGCGTGTATTCATTTGTTGGTTTCTAGGCACATAGCTAATTAGCAATGGTTTGTTTGTGATTTAACAAGCATTAGGGGATTATGCTCTTTTCCATTCTTGGAAAATCAGAAACCTAGAAGTGTTTGATTCTTCATTTGCAAATTATCTATGGGTAATGAAGGTGTGTCTAACGTGTTTGAGAGAAACAAAGTGGAGTAGGAGAGTATGCTCTTTTCCCTTTGGGAAAATCAGAAATCTCGACCTCACCTTTGCTACCCACTTTTCATTTTCATGCACTACCCTTAGAGAGCCTGCAGTTGATGAGAAAATATCACGAGAATGACTCAAGTGGGAACAAGGAGAAACTAGTCTTTTCCAATCCACTATAATCAAATCCTCCCTTTGAGATTAAAGTCTCGGGAGAAGAAGATAGTTCATGCCTGGTATTCGTGGGGCTATAGGTCTCAATCACGCCTTCACAACCATGATACCTTCTATGATTCATGGACTATCTTTGAAACATATGCCCTAACTAAAATCCATAGTGTAGCAAGCCACCTGGATAACCTCCGAAAGCTTGATTACCCTTGTGCAAGGAGGATACCTCCCCAAGATCACTTGACGTATCGTGCCTCCATTGAGCATTTGGAGTTGGCTAATATGACGTTGTTTGACCCATTGCGTGGTCTTCGATGGACGTATTCTGATTAGCTCTTTGGACGGTGCCTAAGTGTGGGCAAGGATTCTCATGCTATGCTAATTCCTATAGGGATAATGTGTGCTTGGTTTACCTTACCTTCATGTGCTCTATGTGTGTGTTTAATTCCCAAAACACTGTCAGAATTTGTCCAAACACAATCAAAACTTGTCAAAATTTTCCTAAATACAAGTGGAAAACTATTCAGTTTGCCATAATATCATACTAGCCAGTGAAGTTTATCATGCAACCCATGATTTCAGACCCCTGTTTCACCATATTATCATATCACAAGGTGAGAATTGTTGTATCAGTAGCCAAGAATTGTTGTACGAGTCATGTTTTTAAACTCTTCTACACCATATCATCGTTTCAGTTGAAGAATTTGGTCGTACGAATCAAGGTTTTTACTATATTATCATATCATTTGCTGAGTATTGTTGCACAAAAGCTGTCTTATGTCATATGAGCCTGTGTCGTTTGAACTCCAGATCGTTATTTTGACCTGTGACATCATCATTTGACCTTCAATGCAGTCATCTGGTTGAATCTTCAGTCTATCCTTGTCAGTATTCTTGGGTCATAACCTAGTTATGTCATCCTATTGTGACAAATCAATCGTGTATCCTTGCCATCGTGACTTTTTGTCTATTGATTCTCCATCCCAGTTTATCGAGTGCTCAACTTGTCTTATTCTCAACCCATCAATCAATCCTAGTCAACTAGATCACAAGTGTCACCTATTAGGCAGTCATGCCTTAACCTTGACACCTTGTACCCAGTTCATCATCAAACTTGATCAATCTTCAAATGCCATCTTTTATAAATCCTTTGAGACAAGTCATCACTTCCCTATCCAGATATTGATCTAATCAACCTAGTTACTTCTAGCTCTCGGTCACATCAATTTTCTGACCGGTGCAAACTAGAAGTTAACGTCAACAATCTGATTCTAATAAAAAAGAGATCGTACCTTTTTTTTAATCCTCTATTCAAGAACATCAAGGCAATCTTATGATGGCTAAATAAAAATGTGCTAGACACTATGTTCATAGCAATAAGGAAGAAGAGAAACTTATTGTAGTCCTATCAAAGCAGATCCAATCTTTGCGATCTCAAATTTAAGACTTTAAAGAAGAAAAGGATACATCATCCAACATGTCTTCACTAAGATCAATCTCTCCTTTTCTCTGTGACCATGATCGACACCTATCTTCATATTCACAATTTCACATCAATCCTATCTTTGATCGAGAACAATCTTCCATCAATCTCATCTTGGATCAAAATCAACTTCGTGACCAACCCATCTTTGATGAAAAGGCTATTCCACAACTGGAGGAATCAAATTATCATGATCTTGAATCCCATATCTCTTTTACAAACTCAAGTGAATCTAAATGTCAATTGGATAGAGCATTTACTCCTTTGGGACAATATTATGAGTCAGCATTGGAAGAACTTCTTGAGCACGATCTCATCATATTGCCTCAAGTCACTTCAAGTGGATTTGCACTTTTGAGCAAATATTGTGCATATCAT
This sequence comes from Thuja plicata, assembly GCA_018584345.1. Lineage (NCBI taxonomy): Eukaryota > Viridiplantae > Streptophyta > Pinopsida > Cupressales > Cupressaceae > Thuja > Thuja plicata. Next base: position 1,668,391 of record MU225217.1, on the reverse strand, counting down.
CGACATAATAGGCACATAAATTCAAATTGCATGGAGATGAAGCATAAAATCCAAGATCTCATAGATAATGACATAATTGAAGCAAAAAATTTGAAGGATATATCTAATGAAGAACAAGATTTTGATCTCAAGCACAATCGACATCATAAATCTATGTCTAACAATGAAACACATGTCACATCTACTTCCTCCAATATTCATTCATCTTCTAAAGTAGAAAAGATTCCTCCATCAACACTTCAAACATCTCCTATGCATATCCGAACTTCTACCATGTTCTTAGAAGTGGCTCAATGTCAAAAGGATAATCCAAAGTATGAAGAAACAAGTCTTACTAATGATCAAGATCAAGACATTATCCAATCACCTCCAACATTTGATGAGGGTCCCATATCCATAGAGTCCCACGAGGATCCCCTCATATCCTTTCATTTCTTCCAAGAGGATATCCCTTCACCTCAAGAGCTACATATCCCTCCACCTCCTAAGCAAGGTAAAGATATTCCAACCACTTCCAATGAGCTTATTGAAAATCAAGAGCAAAGTACTCTTCCTGCATTATCCAAGGATCCTTGTGAAGATTGGAGTATCCCATCATTTCCTTGTCATACTCTTATATACAAACCTTAAGAAACCATCATTCCTCCAAATCCCTTGCATGACAATAAATCCCCTCAAGCTTCAGTGATTCCTATCAAAGTTTTTCCTATCAAAGTTACTCATGAGGAGCCTATTGGTATAAAGACGACTCCTAATGATGAGAGCCTTGACCATCCAACTCACTCTAAAGATAATGATATCCATTACACACCGTATATCCCTCCATTTGAACACCAACATCTACCTTCACCATCCTCTGAATCTATCCTTGGTCCCTATATCCCAAAGCTGAATCCTTCATATCTTCCATCCATATTGGGACCTGATGTCCCTCCATCCATCAAACCTATTGTAGACGTAAACAATCGTCCTTATATTAATTTAATTAATATTCCTGTAACATTATAGTTAATTTCAATTAAGTAATTATAGCTGCTATATTCTTTTATCTATTTAGTTAAATTTATTTAATTAAATATGATTCACCTTCTATAGTATTTAAATTTAATTTAAATACTATCCCCCTTTAATGAATTAAATATTATTTATATACATTTCTCCATTAAATTCCCTTTTAAGTAAATCTCAATTTATTTATTCCCTCACATTTTTAATATTCCTCTAAACCAAGATTAAATTCAAATCTAAATTGAATCATTAATCTAAGCATAGCGTAAAGACCTATTAATCCTATCTAGAAACCTACTCTATTCCTACCCTACCCTGCCTATCCCTCTTAATAAACCTATTCTCTCACTTAGCACACACTAATGACACTTAAAGTGTGATTCCTAACCTTTTTAACACTAATGGAATGCTCACACACGTGTAAGCAACTCCTCCCAAAGGAAGCCACCAACTTCTTTAAATGTAGCCACCTTTTTGTCCCCCACTCTATTCCCCAAGAGTTGCTCACACATGTGTGAGCAACCTTGAGCCACTCAAAGCTTAAAGGCTTATGTTGACTTTTTGCATGGCATGTCCTTTTGCCCTTGTGTCCTCCATGTGGTATCTATGTGGATTCCACATGTGTTCCACCTCATCCAAGCCCTTCCCTTCCCTCCAAAAATCTATATATAGAGGCTCTTGCCAAGAGCAAAGCATCCATTATTTTTGCATTGTTATCATGTTAGTTTCATTTTAGGATTTCTTTGAGCATTTCAACATTCTAGTTTATTTCAAGTTTGAATCCGTTTAGATATTACATGTTAGGAATAATGGTAAATGATTATTGAATCATGCATAACATGTTAGCTTAGATCTTTGCATCATCATCTTGATGAAAGCTTGAGACAAGTTCCTTATAATTTTTCTTGAGCTCTTTGTCATAATCTTTAGCTTGCATCTTAAATCATCATCCAATCATTTGCGGGATTTAGTTTATTGTGTTGGGAGAGCACGCCCACATTCCTCTCTAAGAGAAAATCAACAAGGCTTGGGTGCACTTGTTTGGCTCATCGGAGGTTGTGGTGTAAACTTCTTGTTTTTTTGAATCTTTCAGTTGAATATGCTAACCCTTGTTAGATTTAATGGATAATCTTTGTGTTTGCATGTTTTAGTGTTTGTTTTGGACAGGTAAGTTTATATCACATACACCTATCACTCCTATATTATCATACAATTTCCCCATTGTACCTCAAGATCAACAAAGATATACTTCCTTGAGAAATATCCATCCACCCATCCATCTAAACCCTCCATATCAACCTAATTCATCCACATTTCTCAATACTTTTGGAAGCAAATTGGATGTACAACATAAATATCAAAGATACAAGAATCCACTTACATATGAAGATCACCATGTCCTATCTAATCGACATGTGAATACAAATAAAAAGGAGATATTAAAGAGACCACAAAGGTCCACCAAGAAAAAAGAAAAATCAAGGACAATGTGGTTTCCTAAATCCCTCATTGAAGAAATGCATTCTAAAGCATCACAAAAAAAAGAAAAATCAAAGACTATGTGGATTCCCAAGTCGCTTTTGCAAGACTTGTACACAAAATAAAAATCAAATTTGACATTCAAGCTTCCAAAGGCTTCCACTACTCATCCATTTGAATATTCTCCATCTTCCAAATCTATTTTGGGTCCTCATGTCCCAAAATCCATTACCTTGAATGCCTCACCATCTTCTTCATCTATCTTGGGTCTTTGTGTACCAAGATCCATATCCATTCCTACATTAAAACCTAAAGCTATTCCAACCACCTTTCCTCTATCATTCCACCTCCCTTCAAGGTGTGTGTCGATGTTGATTTGGTCACACTATCCATCTACCCCTATGCAAAACTTTCAGTACCCTATCCACTATCCAAAACCTACACATGCTTCTTATCCTCCTACTTACCATCCTTCCATCTACCTTATCCAATCCATCACATAAATCCTTAGTCACCATCTACCTTATCCTCCACTGTATTCTCCTATTATCACCCTATCAACATATTTGAGCATACTTTTAGCAACCTTGACCCATCACAACATACCCTTCAAAGGAGCACTATCCAAAGAGCAAGAGGCTTAAGTTCCTTCATGAAATAAAAAATAAGACAAGAAATCGAAAAGAATAGAAAAAATGCATTTGTGAAAACTTGGTAAATAGGCGCCTTGGTAGCAAAAGTAAAGAGAAATAATTATATTCTATGGTGAAAATCACTTCTTGTGGCGTCTTGGGCAAGTACCGTGGTGGAAAATTGGCAAAAAAGCATCATGTGTAATTCCTTCATCTTTCCCTCTCCCTTAGAGGCAAGTCCCATCCGCGCTACCTCATCCATCATATCCTTCATGTACTCCCTCTTACACCTTTGATCTTGACAATGTCGAACATATCCATGAGCATCATGTTTCTTGATATCAATTATCCTTTCCATCAACTATTCATTTGCTCTCATCCATGCTGCCCTATTGTGATCTTGCTTATCATAAGTCAATACTCACTATCCATAAACATCCTTGCACTAATCCCAAAGTATTTACTTATACCTCCATCACCACTTAACTTGATCATGCTATCCTATCAGTATCCTCTCTTATTTGTCCCCTTAGTCTTTATCAAAAGGAAAAATGACAAATGCAAAACATGTTCTTAGAAATCTCTTGACATGTCCACTCTTTTGGACCACATGCTTTACATTACATCAAGTTATTATCCTTTATTCTATCCAACACCGTTTCATGAGCCTACATTGCTATATTCTTTTTACCTAACTTCCTTGAAGGTCACATTCCATTGCTTCATCCATCATTGCCTATCCACTTTTGATCCATCAGTTTTCTCATCCACCCGTAATGCCCTACACCTTGCTGGACATTGGGGGAAAATAAATGGGATCACGCTTGAGAACTAGTAATCTCTAAAAGCCCCCTCCCCCCCCCAAAAANTCTAAAAGCCCCCCCCCCCCCCCAAAAAAAAAAAAATAAAAAAATTCTTAAAATGTTTAAAAATCCTAAAAAATCTTGAAAACCTCTAAAATCCAAACAAATCGTAAAATTTAAAAATCCAAAAATCATTTATCCTCATCGCTTGCACATATCTTGTATATCCTTTTACATCCTTGCATGTATTAGTATATTTTTTATCCTATCATCATAGCTTGGAACCAGTCCACATCTCGTCCTTAGGACAATTGTATTTAGCTAGGGGGCAAGTTCCTAGTCATCCTAGGGAGTCAGCTTAGTCATCAATTCAACCATCTTTCAGAGTTCTGTAAGCCACATTACCTATCAAATATCAGGTGTCCTGCCACTAAAAAATGATGTTCCTCAAAACCACCCAATGCAAAATAATGTTTTTCAACATGCGAGATTAAACAAAGGTGTTTCTCAACACTATCTATCACAACTGAACTTAAAATGATTTTTGCTGATCATGTCTTCTAAGTGACTCAAAGATGTCTTTGGACTAGAGGAACAAGGAAGGGGACATGATTTTTTTACTGCTGTTTGTTATTATCAATTTTGGTTATCATGTCTTCCGAGTGACAATATGATGTCTTCGTACTAGAGGAACAAGGACAAGGGGCATGATATTTTTCTTTGATTACAACGTGTAGGATTCTTCCTTGTCTGTTTTATTGAGCGTTTTCTTAATATTGTGCATATCAGAAAACTGTACCCAAGGATATGAACAATAAAGGGTCATTGCATGCACATCAAAATGTTAGTCCAAGGATATGGACATACTGGTCATTGTGGACAACATCATCATTGCACAAGAACAAAAAGAACTCTTGTTTGTTTACTAGTTGCAACTAACACCTACCAACTAACAAATCTATGATGAAAAAAACATAACAAAAAGAAGATCGACGAAATAACACTCATGGAAGATTACATCTTATTCTAGGGGCATTCATTTCATTCTGGAATTCATCTGACTTGATCAAAATCACCTCACAAAATCTTGATTCAAAGAGACAATCTATAAACACTTCAACTCTAGGACCCTCATCACGTCAAATATCGAAAGCTGTGACAAAGACTCCAGTTCAAAATCATTTTTCTACACAACAATCAACCCCTTTACATCAATATTTGGACCATCAATATCAATCATTTGCAATTAGGCAACACAACAATTCCAGCATGTCAGGATACGACTAGGAAAATCATGCCAATTTTAGCAATCATAGCACGCACAACAATTATGGCACATGTGGTGATGGATTTGATGAGGAAATCAAAGAAGAAGATATCCAAAAGTGTCAACAAGACATGATTTCAAAACATGATGAAAACACTTTTTCAACTGGACAAAGAAAAATACTTTATGCATCTTACTTCTATGGGAGTGAAACTTCCTAAAGATTTTGACGTTGACCAACTCATAGCACAAGAAGAGTAAACGCCTATATCTCTTCTAACGAAACAACTTCAAGACATGAAAAATGAGCTTATATAAATGGAGAGAGAGAAAAACAAACAATCAAACAAATACTCCTTGGAGGCCATATGTCCTTTTCCATTCGACAAAGACTTGTTCATGCCACCTTTTTCCTCAAAGGTTGAGATCCCTAAGTATGACAAGTACATTGGAGAAAGAGGCCCCTAATATCATGTGAGAGAATTTTTTACTCTCAACATGGAGTTTATGCATGACCAAACATATTTGATGCATCTATTTTAGAGGAGTTTGGGTGGTTCCACTATGGAATAGTTCTGTAAGCTACCTTCAGGTAGTATCGGGTCTTTCAAAGACTTAATCAAATAGTTTATCCAACATTACTCTTATAATATCAAACATGCGGTCACTATGTTGGATCTATGTAACACAAAGAAACGAATTGGAGAAGCCTTCATAATATTTCTTCAACAATGGATGAAAATATTCGTGAGATATCCTTGGAAGATCCCTAAAAATGAAAAATGGATATCCTTATAAATAATCTAGTCTTAGAGATGAACTATGCACTCCAGGTACAATGATTAATGACTTTCAATGAGATGGTTGAAAGTTCCATAAGAATCGAGGATGTTTTGATACGGAAAGGAGAAATCAAAATTTAAAAGGAAAACAAATCCTCTAGCAATTATAATCTTACTTCCAACAATGACAAATCAAAGTTTTGGAATAAGAACAAGAACATGGTAAATGATGGAGTTGTAGAAGCATCCCACATCAAACCCAAGAAACTGGTCTTCAGTCTCTCGAGCAATATTCGAGCTCCCAAGAATCTTACTGCTACATCGGTACCTAAGGACAATCATGGGTACAATAAGGAAAAAATGCCTTGGACAACTAGGCCTAAGAGAACATTCACTCCTCTTGGAGAGCCTTTGGAGGCGGCATTGAGAACTCTCTTGATGCATAAGATCATCACATTACCAGACTCATGACCTTGGGAACCATGAGTCAAACCAAAGTGGTGGAAGGACAATCACTATTGTGAGTACCACCGCAATAAAGGTCATAGAAGAAATGAATGCTCGAAGATTAAGAATGTGATCCAAGATCTGATTGATAATGAGAAAATTATAGTTGATGGACATAAGACCAATGAGGATCACACAACTTTCAAGTAACCTTTGCCTAAGTATGAAAAAGGTGGACCTTCAAATTCAAAGGATACTAAAGTGAATTATACGTACTCAGATAACAATGTGATTAACATGCTCAAACTTGCTAAGAATTCAGTCAATGTCATCATTATCAAAGACAAGAAATAATCTAAGTCTTCCAATGCAGTAACTCGAAGCCAACGTCCAAAATTCATCCTTGAAGGTGTATTATCCAAACAACCAATGGTATCATCTGTTGGTTTACCCTACTAAAGATGGTTTACTGAGAGGGGGGTGATTAAGAAAATATTGTAACATAACACTTTAAATCTAAACCTTTGATTCAACTCGGTGATTCAAATAACAACAACAACCGAAACTTGTAAACACTTCACAAACTTTATAAACAACATATAACATAATAAAATAACATTCATAGTTATCAAGCATCACATGTAACACTAGTTTAATGAGGAAACCCAATTTGGGAAAAACCTCCATGAGAATTGTCACCCACAAAGAGAAATATTCTTATGAAGTATGCTCGTTTAAGAGCCAATCCAGTTAAAGATTACAATGCACATTTGTTAGATGTGATCCTATTAGGGGATTTACCTTAGACTTGTTAAGATCTTCACCCTGTTAGGAGTGGCCTGGTTAGAGGGCTTAAAAATTCATCCTAGAATGTTACCTTTCTCAAGGATTTACAAAGGGACTTGTTAGGTCCATTTGGTTAAGAGATTTTATGTTACAATTATTAGTAAGCAATAGTGTACTAATGTGACCTGTTATTCTGCAACTATAATTTTCTTGATCAGATCCTTTGTTTGCTCTCTGAAACTTATTGGCACTAACAACTCATCAACTCATCAGTCTAGTTCTCCAACTCTTTCACTACTCTACGCAGTAGCTCTTCAACTATTCACTTCACCAGCAACTCTGTATAAACATACAACCTCATCAAATATATAGGCCTCTGTTTTTCCTCTTAATCCCATTGATTAGGGTTTCCTTCAATTGCGCTCAGCCATCAGATCATCTCAAATGAACTGATACAATGTATTTGCAACTCGGTTAGGCAGTTAACCTTGCCTCATGACTTGCACTTTTTCTTGGAACTCACCTTTATTTTGCCTCTTAATCTACATCACTAAATTTCAACTTGAATTTTCATGACCGTAGATCTTGTAACAAACTTTGCCTTCATCCTTAGCATCTTCTTGATCTCTGTGCCTTCGTATTAAATTTGTTCTGCTCCTTGAATCCAATCTCTATTCAAATTATGTTCTGTGCTTGGTGACTTTGGTGAATATCTTCACTCAATGTTTGACTTCGCTCGGTTACCAACCTTGACCGGCAACTGACCTTTCTCAGTTGTTAACTTCTCTTAGTGAATATCTTTTCTCTGCTCGACTGACTAACACTTCACTGCTCAGTAACTAGGTTGTTCCCTTTACCAACTTGACCTTTCTATTTTACTGACTTAACAACATCAAATGTTAAGTAAAAAATCAATTATACCAATAGTTCCTTATCATTGTCTGATCTTTATTATCTTCCCAATTAAGTCCCTCTCCGATTGATATGACAACTTAATATAAACCAGAAATTAATTGCTTGACATCAATGAGAAACTAACAATTGATCTAACCATTCTACTTGCTTATATTATTTTGAACTCGGTCTTCATCACCATTACCATTAGTTTGTCAACAATCCCCCTCTTTGGAATTGATGGCAACACTTTCAGTTGATGTTGGTATACTATGATCACTTTGTAATATCTCTACTCCCTCTTAGCTTGTTCTTCCTCTTTGCCTTCTACCACATTCTCCCTCTTACATGTAGTCTCCTTTACTTGTGTATTCATCACTTACTTACTGTGATTCTCCTTTGTACTTACTTCTCCCTTGTGCTTACTTCTTCCTTGTGGAGTCATAAATTACATACTTCTCCCTCTTTGACAATAATGCCAAATATCCATACTCCCAAAATCTTGTTCAGGCAGTGAATCATACCTTGCATGTACTGATTTCTCTTTGCATACATAATTCCTTTCACAACTTAAGGCATCACCTAAAGTGTGATCACTAGCATTAACTCAAAATTAAGATATTCTAATGTGTCCTAGAATTTATGCAACACACCTCTTGCATTAATGAATGTTAGATAGGGGTAGGCCCCCTAATTTACCTCTGAGATACTCAAAATCATCCTTCGGTAGTGGCTTGGTGAATATGTCAGCAAGATGTTATTTTGAATTTACATATTCCAACATTACAAGCTTTTCTTGTACTTTCTCTCTCAAGTAGTGATACTTGATAGATATGTGCTTGGTCTTTGAGTGCATTACCAGATTCTTTGATATGTTTATAGAACTTGTATTGTCACAATAGATAGTGACTGGATCCATGATCTCTTCTTGGATACCTTCTAGTAGCTGTTTGATCCACACAATAGTTGCACAATTCATAGCTGCAATAACATTTTCAGCCTCGATAGTAGATTGTGATATACAACTTTGTTTCTTTCTTATCAATGTAACTAGTCTTTCTCCTATAAAAAAATCTCCTCCACTTGTACTCTTTCTTTCATCAATGTTTCTAGCCCAATCAACATAATTTTAGACTTTCAAGTCAAAGTCTCCTCCTTTCTCATATAGTAGGCCAAAATCTTCAGTGCCTTTCAGATATCTCAAAATTCTCTTAACTACAGACATAGGTGTTTCCTTCAGATTTGAAGAAAACCTTGCAACAATTCCTACCGCATGAGAAAAATAGGGTTTTCTATGCACTACATATTGCAACTTACCAATCATGGATCGATAGAGTGTCTCATTGACTTCTTGTTGTTGGATAATATTAGAATTGGGTACTGCTAATGTTTTTGGCATTCATGTTTTGTCACTGATGTCAACATATGTTTCTGTGGAGATATCAGACTGGTTATTACTATTGTATGATGACTGACAGAAGTGTACGGTTGAATTAGAATGAGAGAAGATGATGATATGAAGAAGGATGTGTGATGATCTTATTTCTAAGGTCGCTTGGCTTAATATTGCATATTGGAGTTGTTACAGATGTTTTAGTAAAGACCGGTTTCTAGACTGTGATAGTGATGCTTGACAAAGCGAGTCTCTGTATTTTGGGGATATCTTACAAGCGATGATGATTCAGGTTATGCGAGCTTAAGATATGACGTAAGGCATATTGAGGAATGTTTGTTATTGATCGCAAGTTGTGTGATTGTTGGTGATGTTAGTTGAGGCGTGTATTCTGGAGGAGACCTATTTGGGGGTGACTTTAAAGATGTAGCATGCATTTGTGGATTGTGAGTGTAGATTGCGGATCTTGGATTATATCTAGTGTATTTTAATTGATGTTTACTTGTTTTAGGTACCACGTGTATCTTAGAAAGGGGTTAAATAATTATTTATATATTGGGAAAAATTAGTTGGCCTACCTAATCAATTACTGTAATAGGGTATATATGAGAGATATTTTCTTTTGAAAAGATGGATGTATGATGAGAAGGTAATCGAAAAGATAGAGAAGTGTGAAAGCTGCAAATCTTGATTGGCTGCTAGATGTAGAGAAGAGTTTGTGATTATAGTACTTCATTGGAACTGGCCAAGCAAAGATAATTTCTATTAGACAGTTCACTGGATTGTATATTTCTTATATACACTTTTTTGGATTGTAAATCCTTGAGGGTGGCTTTAACCTTCTTTGGGAAGTGTTCCTAGGTAGTGAGCCCACTATTACTTTTGACTCCTAACAGGGTCTTTCCTTTAACAAGGACTATGTACTGTAATGTTGTAATAAGCTCCTAACAGGGCTAAGTCTTTTAACGAGGATACTACTCTTAGTACATCATTTGTGGGTGCTAATTCCCACCGGGGTTTTACCTTTAACTGGGTTTCCTCGACAACAAAGGACTGTGTTATTGTGTTGGTATTTACTGTGTTATCATTTGAATTGAAGTTTTGGTTTATAAAGTTTAATGTTTAATAATCTATCTCACAACTGATTCACGCCCCACTTAGTTGTGCTAGTGGACTGTTATTCCTAACAATTGCTATCAGGGCCACTGGTCCTTAGAGAGAAATCTTAATAGCTTGATGTGATCTTGAAAGATGACTTACTACAGGAAGGATGGTCCAAAATTTGATCCTGAAAACTTTGACAGTTGGAAGAACAAGACGAGAACACATTAGCTATGCCTTGGAATCGACTATTGGATGATCACATAAAGGAAGGAAAAGATAAAGACTGAGGATGAAATGATTAAAGCTAATGAAGATGAAAATAAGTTATTTCATGTAACATGGTCGCAAGGGAATAATTGATCAATGCACTTTCTAAAGGCAAATTCACAGAAGTAAAAGAATTAGATTCTACACATGAAATTTCGACAAGATTGGAAGCAATGTATGAAGGAGATAATTTTACAAAATAGACGAAGCTACAAAACTGGAAGACAAAGATGGAATCATTGAAAATGAAAGATGATGAGAACATTAGAGCATACACTCAAAGAGTTACTGAAGTGGTTACTGACATCAGGAACTCTGGAGGTACTTAGAGTAAGGAAGAAGTAATTGCAAAGATTCTTAGATGTCTGACATCTGTATACAGAGCTAAAGTACAAGATATACAAGAAATTATACCTTTGACAATGAACTTCAATAGAGAGATGTTGATTGGAAAGATAACTACTTTTGAGGCCGCATAATTGGGAGATTCTCTACCTAAAGTTGAGTTAGCATTCAAGGTGACTATGCATAGAAACAAAAAGACCTTATCTGGAATTGCTAGCACCAACAATAGTGTCTTGAGAGAATAACTTGGAGACTATGCTGATGAGTGGGAACAGATACATGAAGAGGAAAGAAAGCTAGACGAAGTGGTAGCCCTGATCGCTAGAAGATAAAAGAGAGGTAAGCATAAATTTGAAGGCAAGTTACCTTTGAAATTTTTTTCATGCAAAAAGATAGGTCATTTTTCATCTCGATGTCCTACAAGGGTTCCAAAACATAAACCTAAGTTTTACAAATCAAAGCATTCAAAAGACAAGGAATGTTACTATGCTAGTGAAGGCGTTTTTGATGATGAAGCTGTTGACTATGATGATATTGGATTTATTGCTATAAAGGATGATGAACCTATACATGAAGAAAAAGACTTAGTATCGGATGTTGAAAAGAAATATGAATGGGTTATAGATAGTGGTTGTTCACATCATATGACTGGAGATAAAAACAAGTTTGTTAGTCTGAAAGGATATGATGGTGGCATTGTTACATTTGGTGAGAATACTCCTAATCTTATCATTAGAGTTGGATCTATTTCTCTGGATGGAAAAACTAATACCAACAATGTAGTGCTTGTTGATGGACTTAAGCATAATCTGTTGAGTGTTGGAAAACTAGTGGACAAAGACTGTGAATTGAAATTCATTGATGGGAAATGTTCTATCAGAAGTAAATTAGGAGACTTGATCGCATCTGATACTAAATCTAGAGGTAATGTATTTGAATTGAATACATCTAAGGCTTCTTGTTTTATTGCGAAGGTTGATGATAGTTGGTTATGGCATATAAGATTTTGTCATGTTAACTTTGATAATATTGTGAAGGAAAGTATGACTAATGCAGTAAGAGATCTACCTAAGATTATAAAAATATCTAACACTATGTATAGAGAGTGTGTTATAGGGAAGCAGACTAGAAGCATTTTTAAAAGAAAATCTTATTCAACAAAAGGGAAGTTTGATCTGGTACATACAGATCTGTGTGGTCCTACAAGAACAAGATCTTATTATGGTTGTTAATATTTGTAGCTATGGTGAGGGTCATAAGTGTTGACACAGTAGACCACTACACATCCTATTTGATCATCCTCCCTAGCTAAGATGGAGTGTTAATGTTTGTAGCTTCAGTTGTATGATCATTAGAATATATATAGTACATGTTGATTAATAATAATATAATATATATGTTATATTATTATTAATCATATGAAATTTAATATTCAGTATTATATTATTCTTAATTAATAATTGATTGATGAAACATTATAAGATTAATTAAATTATAATTAATGGGAAGAAGCATGTCTTTTCTTATAAATAATAATGAATAGACATGTCCCATAGACATGTCCCATGAAGGGACATGTCTCTCCTAGCCTCATTCCCAATATAAATGAAAGAGATTGTTGCATTTTTAAAACACATACAACATAGAGTGATATTACATTGCAGCTATCCTACAAACTTAACATGGTATCAGAGCCAGACTGCAAATGTAAGTGAGTAGTTTGTTGATGGTGAATGTGTGACTGTCTTAGAAAATACAGTCTCAGTAAAGGGACCATATCTCACAAATCCACCGTTGGATTTTTTTGCATTTCGGATATGTTGGGGAAAAGCAAATTATGAAGAATCTCACTAGAGTGATTGGAGAGATAGTATGGGTTCAAAAGTTATGACAGATTGTGTACGGGTCTATGTGAAATTCCTGAAAGTGGCTTTCATTAAAGAGATATATTAATTTTTTATGATCATGGTCAAGCATTAACAAAGAAAAATGTATTCAAGGAAGTGTATCTCTTTATATATATAAAAAAAATTAATTATAGAGTTTCAACTCTCTTGGAGCAATCAAGTCATTTAACAAGAAGACATGAGTATTGTTAAATGATATAAGAGTGAGAATTGTACATTGTGGGGGGAATAATAACCAATGTTACATTTTCAGTTGAACCATCCCTAGTGGAGAGTGAGAAAATGGTGATCATCCACTCTAGGTTGTCGCTCTACATGAAGGTCATCGACATGGCTAGCATGAATAACATTATGATCTTCTGCAGCGTGTCCTCCTCAAACAACTTCAAAATTTGATGAGAGTTGATATTTCCTATATGGGCTCACATTACAAAAGGAAATATTTGAAACTTAAGATAATTATTCCATGTTTTATTAATGCACATGAATTATTGAGTTTGAAATTTTTGCTATAATATTGGCTAGTAAAATCTTGTATGCTTCTATCTTTGGTATTTCCGTATGAGATAGTTTAGTTTATAAGCTATTTGTAATCTCTCTCTGACATACCTTCAAGAAAGAAGCACAAGAAATTGTTTTCAAAGGGAGTCTAAATCTTTAGAGGTAACTTTGGACAAGGAGATAAGAAGATTGATATTAGACTCAGAGGGAGTCTGACAGTTCATCTTAAGAAATCTTGGATGATCAACAAATTAATATCTTCTCAATGAGTTCTTCTTTATGAGATAAGTTTGAGGTGAAATACCTTGTTTTCACCCTCTACGTTGACGCATGATGGATGTCATGTGTGCGCCTCCATATTTGTAATGGGCCTATCCCCTGTGTACATCATGAGGAAGTGATGACTTTCAAATGATTATCACTTGTATTTGTAAGAGTTATTGAAAGGTGACGATCTTACAATAACTTGACCTTCTTTTGTGATAGACATCTTGTGATGGCTAAAACAAATCATAATAGATAGAGCTTGTGGATAGAATCGCTTATTGAGAAAATCCACATTAAAGCTTGTGAGTTTGTGGATAGAATATACGATGGAGGCAATCCACACAAGAGCTTGTGGATAGAATCATCGATTGAGGCAATCCACCTGGGAACTTGTGGATAGAATCGTCGATTGCGGGAATCCACATTAAATCTCATGGTTTGTGGATAGAATCACCGATGGAGGCAATCCACACGAGAGATTGTGGATAGAATCGCCGATTGAGGCAATCCACTCGGGAACTTGTGGATAGAATCACTGATTGAGGCAATCCACATTAAAGCTTGTGAGTTTGTGGATAGAATTGCCGATGGAGGCAATACACACACGATCTTGTAGATAGAATCACCGATTGAGGTAATCCACCCAAGAACTTATGGATAAATCTCTAATTAAGGAAATCCACATTAAAGCTCATGAGTTTATGGATAGAATTGCCGATGGAGGCAATCCACATGAGAGCTTGTGGATAGAATTGCTGATTGAGGCAATCCACCCATGAACTTGTGGATAGAATCGCCGATAGAGGCAATCCACTTCTTGAGACTATGTTTCTATTGATTACATCATGAGGATGATTCTTTTATTGCTTACATCATATGATTGATGTTATCAAGTGTCATATAAGTGTTGACATTGGATTGATTTATCCTCCCTAGCTAAGAGGGAGTGTTGATGTTTTGTATAGGTATGGTGAGGGTCATAAGTATTGACATAGGAGACCACTACACATTCTGTTTGATCATCCTCCCTAGCTAAGAGAGAGTGTTAATTTTTGTAGCTTCAGTCATATGATCATTAGAATATATATAATACATGTTGATTAATAATAAAATAATATATATGTTATATTATTATTAATCATATGAAATTTTATATTAAATATTAAATTATTAAATTATTCTTAATTAATAATTGATTGATCAAACATTATAAGATTAATTAAATTATAATTAATGGGAAGAGGCATGTCCTTTCTTATAAATAATAATGAATAGACATGTCCTATGAAGGGACATGTCTCTCCTAGCCTCATTCCCAATATAAATGAAAGAGAGATTGTTGCATTTGGAAAACACATACAACATAGAGTGATATTACATTTGCAACTATCCTAAAAACTTAACAATGGTGAAAGGTATTTTATACTTTTTGTTGATTGATTTTCTAGAATGATGCGGGTTACATATTTAAGAGAGAAATCTGAGGCATTTGAAAAATTCAAGATATTCAAAGAAAAAGGGTAGAATGAATCTGGTTTGAAGATTTGAAGATAAAATATTTGAGATCAGATAGAGGTGGTGAGTTTACTTAAGATTTATTTAATACCTACTGTGAAGAGCATGGAATATTCAGACAGACATCTGATCCTACGACACCACAACAGAATGGGATAGCAGAGAGAAGAAACATAACAATATTAGATGCTGCCAGAGCGATGCTACTGGAAGGAAATGTATCACATGTTCATTGGAGAGAAGCTGTTGGCACTGCTGTGTACACCTTGAACATAATTTAGATTAGAGAAGGTACAAGTAAGACTCCTTATGAATTATGGTTTGATCATACTCCTACTGTAAAATATTTTAGAATATTTTGAAGTAAATGCTATAACAAAAGAGACGATGAGATAGGGAAGTTTGATGCTAGAAGTGATGAAGGTATCTTCCTTGGTTATTCTACTAAGAAAAAAACCTATAAATGTTTCAATCTGAGATTGAGGAAGTTAATTGAAAGCACTGATGTGAGGATAGATGAAAAGTTTCAGATTTAGGAAAGAATGTATGACTGTGGTCAAATTACAGAGATAAAAGAGGTCACTGCTGATCCTGTAGAACCTTTGGAGATTGATGATGAGATTGAAGATAAATCAATTGAGCTTACTGAAACTCCTAAGACTCCGAGGTATATTAAGAAGAACCATCCTAAAAATCAAATCATTGGTAATACAAGTAAAGGACTGATGACAAGATCAAAAGTAATAGATAAAATTTATTTGATTTATCAAGTTGAGCCGAAAACTACTGATGAAGCATGTAGAGATGAAGCTTGGACTAAAGCTATGTAGGAAGAACTAGAACATATAAAGAAAAACAACACTTGGGAATTGGTTCCAAGCTCTAAAAAAAATGTGATAGGAACTAAATGGGTTTTCAGAAAAAAAAATGTATGAGGAAGGAACAGTGGTAATAAATAAGGCTAGACTGGTTTGTAAAGGCTACTCACAAAAAGAAGGCATAGACTTTGAATAAACATTTTCTCCTATTGCTAGGTTGGAAGCTGTGAGACTATTTCTCACTTATGCTACACATAAAGAGTTTAAAGTATATTAGATGGATGTGAAATCTGCATTCTTGAATGGAGATTTGGAAGAAGTATACATAGAGAAACCCGATGGATTTCATTTGATAGAAGATGAAGACATGGTTTGTAACTTGAAGAAAGAATTGTATGGGCTGAAACAAGCACCAAGAGCAAGGTATGCAAGGCTAGACAGGTATCTACTTTGTCTTGGTTTCAGTAAAGGTAATGCAGACATTAATTTGTATTTAAGAATTGGTGAAGATGGAATCCTAATCATAGAAGTTTTTGTTGATGATATCATTTTTGGAGGCAATGATAAAATGAATAAAAAGTTCTCTAAAGAAATGGAAAATGTATTTGAAATTTCAATGATTGGTGAGATGAAATTTTTCTTGGTTTTCAAATTAATCAAAATAAGAATGGTATTTTTTATATCTCAGACCAAGTACCTTAAGGAAATATTGAAGAATTTTGGAATGGAAGATTGTAAACTTGTTGGGACACCCATGGTGACTGTTTATAAACTTACGAATAATGATGAAATTCAGAGTGTTTTTTAGACAAAGTACAAATCAATGATTGGAGGTCTACACTATCTAACTCACACCAGACCATATATTTCCAATGCAGTTAGAATTGTGGAAAGATATCAAGAAGATCCTAAAGAGACAAACCTTGTTGTTGTGAAAAGAATTTTTAGATACTTGAAAGGAACATTAGAGTATGGATTATGGTATGAAAAATCAGATGACTTTATTTTACATGCTTATACTGATGTTGATTGGGTAGGTAGTGTAGATGATAGAAAGAGTACAAGTGGTGGAGCATTTTTACTTGGAAAAATGCTGGTTTCATGGTTAAGTAAGAAGCAGGACTGTATTTCTCAGTCTACTATTGAATCTGAGTATGTTGCTACTGCTATAAATTGTACACAAGTTGTTTGGATGAAACAAATGCTGAAGAACATTGGAATAATTTTTGAAGAGCCAGTGGTTATCCATTATGATAAAAATAGCATAATGAATATGTCGAAGAATCCTGTAACGCATTCAAAGACTAAACATAATTATATTAAGTATCATTTCCTGAGAGACAAGGTAGCAGAGAAAGAGATTAGACTGGATTATGTTATCACAAAGGAAAAAATAGCAGACATATTTACAAAACCTTTTCCAAAATATTCTTTTGAGTATCTTAGAAGAATTATTGGGGTAAGAGCTCCTCCCTATGGTAATTAATTGATGCAGGCATGCATCAGTCCAATGTCTTTCAGATCTATATCATTTTCTGGACTTGATGTATGGATCTACTCCTCAGGGGGAGTGATTACAGGAACACTATAGAGCACATTTGGGTGATTTTGCCCCTAGTTGCTAGACACAAACATTTGAAAAAGATACACCTTGTAGAAGATTAAAGAAGAGTTATGGAACCCTTTTCCATTGTTGTCAAAGGGGGAGAGATTCTATGTGAAAATCCCTACTGCTTTAGGGAGAATTGTGTTGAGGATATTGAGAAGATTGTATTGAGAGAGTACTTTTGGGTTGATGGATTTTCCCATATATTTCCATCAATGCCAAAGGGGGAGATTGTTGGATAATATTAGAATTGGGAACTACTGATGCTATTAGAATTCTTGTTGTCACTGATGTCAACATATGTTTTCGTGGAGAGAATAGACTGGTTATTACTATTGTATGATGACTGAAAAAAGTGTACAGATACTGTACGGTTGAATTAGAATGAGAGAAGATGATGAATATGAAGAAGGATGTTTGATGATCTTATTTCTAAGGTCGCTTGGATTAATATTGCATATTGGAGTTGTTACAGATGTTTTAGTGAAGACTGATTTTTGGACTGTGACAGTGATGCTTGACAAAGTGAGTCTCTGTGTTTTGGGGATATCTTACAGGCGATGATGATTCAGGTTATGCGAGCTTAAGAGATGACAGAAGGCAAATTGAGGAATTTTTTTTATTGATCGCAAGTTGTGTGATTGTTGGTGACATCAGTTGAGGCAAATGTATTATGGAGGAGACCTATTTGGGGCTGACTTTAGAGATGTAGCATGCATTGCAAATCTTGGATTATATCTGATGTATTGTATTTGATATTTACTTGTTTTAGGTACCACATGTATCTTACCAAGGGGTTATGTTGTGGGTCCACAAAACACACCCCATTTTGGTCCTCTGACCATGGGGACCCCCTTTCTTTTGTTTTTTAGTCTTCTCCACTCCATGTTCCTTGAACTGGGTCTCCTAAGGAGCCTATTGAGGGAAAACAATAGCATTTTTGGCCTTTTCAACCTTTCGGCATTTCAAAGGACCCAAAGTCCTCTAAAATGCTGAGATGGCTGAAAGGCCGAGTCTAGCCCTTTTGGTATTTGGGCCTCCAAAAACACCAAAAAGGCTAAAGGATAAAATTTCATACCTTTTGAACCTTTTGGTTTTTCGGTGCCCAAAACACAGAAAGGGGGGAATGAGGTCACCCGATGTTTGACCTTTTGGCCTCCAAAGTGCCAAAACCAGGTGACATCATCCCATGAGCTATTCAAGTGGCCCAAGCCCTAAGTGATCCTCACTTTGCATTTTCATCTTCAGAGTTTTTGCTTCCTCACACGCTCACCGTTCTTGCTCACCTCCTCGCTCGGTAGTTTCCACTTGCTCCTCGCCCTCGGCTCTCGTAGTTTTCATCTTCCCTTCTCGAGTTTGATAGGTAGGGTTCCCATCTCCCCTTCTTGTCATTTTTTTTGTTATTATTTTTGGTCAGTTTAGGGTAGCTTCCCTGGTCTTCATTCGTGTTTCCTCCCCCAAGACCCTAGGGTTCGCGCCCTTGGGCTTGTGGGGGAGGCAGTATCATATTTTGGTGGTTTTCTTTATTTTTTTGTTTTTTTAGCCTTAGGGTATCTCATCATGACCTAGTCATAGGTTTTCAGCCTCTGAAAGGCCAAAAACATTCCCTCTTGGGCTGGCTTTTACAAAAGTGCCCCTCACACCCTCGGTCAGTTTGGCGTTTCAGACCTCCAAACGTACAAAACCTCAAAAAGTCTGAATGTCTAAAGACAAGGTCTTCCTTTCGTAATTTTTAGACTTTCAAAGTTTGAAACTGTTTTTCAAACTTTTGCACCCCAAAAAATTCAAGAGGGTTTATTCCTTCAAGCTTTCTCTTTTGCACTTTCAGCCTTTTTGGACCTCAACCCAGTTTTTGGTGTCTGAAAACATGAAAAGATCAAAAGTGCAAAATTGGCATTTTTGGCTACTTAAGAGTCTCTACTTTTGTTCTCTTTAGTTAGTTAGTCATCCTTTCCTGGTTTTTAGTCTTCTTCCGAATAAAAGATATTGATACTTGCATTTTTCTCGCAGGAATACTTGAGAAACAAATGACATCCCCAATGAAGTACCTTTACAAGGGGAATCACCCCTTTCAAAGATCAGGAACAAATATGCCAAGATCACCGATACTGATATCAGGAACATAGGCTGGGAAGAGTTCCTAGTGAGGTGCTCCCAACAAATAGGAAGGTCCGAAGACTGCACCTCCATGGTTTACTCCAGCCTATTTAATGTAGCAGCACATCCAGTGGCCGTCACATCTTCAAAGTTGATAATGACTCTAGCCAACCACTACAACCCATATGAGAGGGTAGTGAAAAACATAGAAGGATAGGTAGTTCTAGATATAAGACCAGACAATATAGAAGAGGTCTTCCACCTCCAAAAGGGTGTAGATAAATTCTATGACTTCTTCATAGAAAAGGGCCTCAGGTGGTTCAAGAACAAAGGTGAAGAGGCGTATGATATTGCAAACAAGGAGTACCTCAAGAATCCTCTCCCAAAGAATAAATTGGATAATATAGACCTTAGGAGAGGATATCTCAAAGATGACATCTAGGCAGAAGTAACACTTATAAGCCGAGTGCATGGACTACCTCAGTCCATCCAGCTTGAGAACTGGATGATCTTTTTAATAGAAAAGATCAGGAACCGTAAGGACAAGTTCGATTGGGCCACCATCATTAGTGACATACTGGATGAACAACTGACCATGGTGAAACATAATCCAAAGTTCTACATGAGTACATACATAGTGTACTTGTTAGCTGCATAGGAAGATTATCCGGGGCTCACTAAAAGGGGGAACATTAATGATCAAAATGCATGGCCCCATATTGTATACCCATAGCTAGTGAAAAGGGAAAATATGCCAGAAGATAGCCCAGACTATAGGATAGTAAATGACGCTTTCATCTTTGCAATCATCTGATCCATTGAAGGTGATTTCGCGAAAATAATGTCAGAAGAAGAAACTACCAAGGTAAGGGACATTGGGGCCTATTACATATAGTTTAGGACATTTACATACATCTAGGTGGCAGGATCTACTTTGCAACCAAAGAAACTTCCTAGGTTCCCATCTGACTAGATAATTATTCTAGAAATGACCAGGCAACTTGCAGATGCTTATGAGCACATAAAGAATAAGAAGCACTGCTGGGATTTCCCTATCCTCCTAGCCCCATATACTCTCCAAGACATGAAAGTTTGTAAATCCTTTTCCTTCGAGTGGGATGAGTGCCCAATTAAACTATACAAAATGTTATGGGTCTGATTTGACCCAATAGGTACATACAACCACATTATTGGCAAATTCTACATTCATGAGCCACACCTCGAAGATCACTAGATAAAATGTGTAGACGATCACGTGGTCAGAGAAAAGGACTATTGAATAATGTCTCAAATCATGTGATATTCACCATAGCTCATAAATATCCATGGTATGTGCAATGGCATTTTGTCTCATGATATTTTCCATATGGATACGAAGTTTACTAAGTTCAGAAAGATCCTAATAAGATTCATATAGATACTTAAAAATCACATATCACATAACTCGTGATATGTCTTCAAGTGCAGATATAAAATTCATCTAAATAAGAGATCATGGCTCATGTATAGACATGGCTCTACGTAGTAGAGTCGTGTCTCTAAATGAGACATGTCTCACTCGAAATGTTTCATATAATAGTTATTGTGGAACATATATATAATCTGTAGTATGAAACACATAATAATATATGGGTTACGATACTTACCAAGTATCATAACACATTTATTATTGTGTTACTCATACCATTGTCTTATATTAGTTACAATGATTCACACGACTATTACATAAAATGTCGAATACTCAATACTAAGTCTCAGCCAATTTATTAATATTGTTAATAATAATATTCATTAATATGTATATATATAATCTCATATATATATATATAACAAATAAAATTAATTGAATTAACAATATAATATAATATTTATTATATTAACAATATAATATTATTATATCAACTTAGTATGTTCATTATTGATCTGACCGAAGCTATTGTTAGAGTAATTTAGCAATTGCTCTTTTAGTGCTTAAGTTTCACTTAGGCAGGTTCTTTAGTTTTAGGAAAGTTTCTATTTCCTAGCAGTTGCCCGTTTAGGGTTTCGACATCCTTTATAAGGAT
>MU225217.1:1603210-1641359 GCA_018584345.1 Thuja plicata | reverse complement strand
ATCATATATTAGAATAATATAAGTTTGCATAATATATATATATATATATATATATATATATAACTACAATATATTATTATTAATCAATATCTAAGTATATTATATGTATTCTAAATGATCATACGACTGAAGCTACAAACATTAACACCTATGATTAAAAGGAAAAGGTCTCAGAAGAGGAAAGAAAAGGAGACTACAAGAAAACATGTGGAGGATCGAAAAGAACAGGACAACCCTCTAGAAGCCTTAGGTTTCGATGAGTTCCAAATCTCCAATTTTGAAGGCCTAGAAGGCTTTGTAGACTAGGGACAAGGTACACCTAACTCATCAATAGGGTTTAACATAGGAGCACTGATTCTCATCCAATTCCAAATAACCCTCACTCTACCTCCGGTCCAGTTCACCAATCCTACACTAAATGTGCCGATCGCAGGGAAAGGATCTAACACTGGCCAAGGGCCTGAAACTCAAGATGTCGTAGTGACTTAGAAAAAAATAGGAGATAAAGCTATAGGAAAGAGTTCCATTTCTACTCCACTTCCTCATGTTCCCATTCCACCAACCTCTCTCCCACCTCCAATTCCTACTCCACTAACCTCTCTCCCGACTCCAACGCCAACTACACCTCCTTCAACTTCTACTCTCCCACATCCCATTCAATTGCCTCCTACTCCTACATCACCATTGACAATACCAACACCTAATACACCACCATCAGTACCTTTTCCTTGCTTCATCCCAACTCCCCTGGGGTCAGTAAGCATAGAAGTTGTATCACCCTTCAAAACCATACTGGCGGCCATGACTGGCCTTGATGCAGAAGTATAGATCGGTTCCTCAGGGGATGACAGACGAGATAAGGATGGACACGATATGGTAGTAGAAGAAGAGATGAGAAGAAGAGAAGGGAGAAGGAGAAGGCCAAGAAGAAGAAATGCTTGAGGGAGAAAGGGGGCAAGAAGGTGAACAATAAAAATATTCAGAAGAGGAGGTGACCCCCAGGCTGCAAAACTTGGCTTCAATCCTCCACATTACCCCATATGAGCCAATCACATCCTTTAGTAAACCTAATTGGTTTACTAAAGAGATTCATCCTAGGAAAAGAATGTACACTAATGAAGAGGAAGGAGAAGACACAAGTATTACATCATTGGGACAAGCCTTCCATTAGACAAAGGCCAATATACCAGAAAGAACCATATCTTACGTCACCGAAGACACTAGGGGTCACTAGAAAGCACAGGTGGAAGTTACCTCTACTAGCACCCCTACAACACAGATAACCCCTGAAGATTATACATTTGAGGAAGTAGATTTGGGAGAGCCTACCAGGGAAGGGAGAAAGACATTGGCATCCCTAGGACTTAATAATGCCCTAGGATTCATGAGCAAGGACAAGGAAACTATCAAATCCTTAACAAAGAAGAATGAGGCTCTAAAGAAATTCATTCATAAAATGGTAGGTCCCATTGACCCAAATTTATCAGAGGCCTCATTACAAGCCGTATTAGAAAAGAGAGCCACTCCAGACTTACCAGCAGGTGTGACCCCTTCTTTCATCCAAGCAAGTGTAGATTGGAAGAATGATTTTGAGCAGTATGGAGAAGGGGTTATCAAGATCATATTTAGGCCTTACAGAGACATCCTAATTGAGGCCAAAAAATTGATTGACCTAATAGAGAATGAAGAGGGACTGAATTTTGAAGGAAGAAAATGAAAGGATATTCTCCAAGACCTAAAATTAATCAAGAAGAAATGCTTCCAGATCTTGGTCAAAATTTACGATGGAGAAGAGCTAGACAACTTCGAGACCTGGATCAAGAACATATCCAAAATAGTTAAGGTCTACTAAAAATGCCTAGCTTGTATAATGGAGAAACACAAGGAGATCATGGATTGGGTAGAAGAAATAGAAGGTTTCTTCACAGGGATTGGTTTATAATTGTATAGGGATCAACATAAAAAAACCCTGTGCCCGACCAAAGAAGTAATACAATAGCTCAAAAATATCTTGGCAGGTATTAGCACCAAAGAGGCCCTGTACCAATTGTTCTATTCAAAATAAGACATGCAGAGGATGGATAAACATGAAGACAAGATCACGTTATTTGCTTCTAAATTGACCACTTTTAGAGAAATGAAAGAATGAAGGATCAATAAGGTCAAGAGGAAGGAGATAAATTATTAGGAAGTTCAGGAGATCATGTAAAGGATCTGAGCTGCCCATCCAAAGGTCAAAATTTACAAAGGAGAAGAGAAAGACAAATTTGAGACCTGGATCAAGAGAATATCCAAAATAGTTAAGGTCTATGAAAAGTGCCTAGATCGTATAATGGAGAAACAAAAGGAGGTCATGGATTGTGTAGAAGAAATAGAAGGTTTCTTCATAAGGATTGGTTTAGAATTATATAGGGATAAATAGAAACAAATCCTACACCCAACCAAAGAAGTAATACAACAATTCAAAGATATCTTGGTAGGTGTTAGCACCAAAGAGGCCCTAAACCAATTCTTCTATTCGAAAGAAGACATGAAAATGATGTCTAAACATGAAGATGAGATCAAGTTCTTTGCTTCTGAATTGACCACTTTCAAAGAAAAGCAAGAACGAAGGATCATTAAGGTCAAGAGGAAGGAGATAAATTATGAGGAAGTTCAAGAGATTGTTCAAAGGCTACAAGATTCCCATCTAAAGGTTTTTCCTAACTGACTCCACATATCCCTTCAACTGTTTTAAGCAACACAGTTTTCACAGCCATTTTATCCAAATGCTAAGTTTGAAGTTTGGCCTTTCAACCTGTCAAGATTTTTTCCCTTTCAACCCTTTCCAGCTTTTTTCCTTTTGGCCTTTCGACCTCCAAAAGGGCCAAAACTTTTGGGCCTCCAGTTTTGGGTTCAAAATTTAGCAATTTTTGACACTTGGAAAACTTCGGAGTAGAGGTTGGGGTCCAAATTTCTAGGTCTTTAGAGTGAGATCACTTTTTTGCATGAAAGTTGAACTCCAAATTAGATGGGTGCCTAAATAGAGTTTGTTTTGGAAGGAATAATGGTCCCCTATCAGTTCCCACTGCAAACAGAACCCTAGATGAAGATTCCTAGGGAGAACTTCAGGATCAAGAAGAAGACTCCAGTTGCATGCAAAGAAACCCCATCTTCTTTCTCTCTCTTTTCTTAACGAGTTTGATCCCTCTTGCATGGAAAAATTGATTATAAATGGATTAAAAATTGATGCAAGTTGTTTAGTATTTGTTAGCAATAGTTTTCTTTCAGAAAAGTTTTAGTTCTAGTTCATTTTCGTTAATTTAGAGTCTTTGATGCCCTAATTTTGGCATTCAGAGTTTGTAGATCAAGAATCTATATATTGTAGTAAAAAAAAATGTAATGGGATCATATTCCTAATTCAATAAAGATCTACAACTGGTACTTCGTTCATGATGTGATATTTTAAGCTATCTATGCAAAATTGATGAATGTGTGCATACATGTTCATTATTTTCAAAGAGCCAATCGTTTATTGTGTTACAAATATGCATTTTGATTAGTTGGAGTTTGTCATTATCTATCTACCTTTTTGTGATGAATGCATGGAAAATATCATCTATTCGGCTTAACAATAAATCCGTCTCATGTGTGCGCGCATCTTGGTAGCTTCACAATTTGATAGGTTTTGAAAATCTTGTACAAGTGAATACACTTTCTCTCCAAACGATTGCATCCATCAAGTATAGAATCGTGACATGGTCTGATTTATGCTTCATGGGTTTGTTCCAAATCTCTCCATCATTCAATTTGCAAGGGAAGATCGACAATGGTTTATGTTTGTTAGGATTTAATTTTTAGCAAAGTTATTTATTTTCTTGTTACCTTACTCATTTAAATTTTGTCATAGATATGAAAGTAATCATCTTTAAAAACACAAAATTGCATCCTTAGTTAAAACACAAAACCTTTGATAAATTGGGAAAAACCAAAAAGTAATAAATTTGTTTTGCAGTTTTATGTCTTGAACGTACTGGCAAAGGCCTCCTCATGAAAATTCACATTTATCTTCAATTGAGTAACCAAACAGGTTGTACCATGACCCTAGAGAACCTTGGGAATAACTTTGCTATTCTTTCAAGAGAGGAAATCGAATCTTGAGATCCTCGCAATTGACTTGTGTAAAAATAACGCTTAACAGGTTAATAATTACTTGTATATTGGGAAAGCTTAATTGGTCGACCTAATCAATTATTTTATTAGGGTATATATGAGAGATATTTTCTTTTGAAAAGATGGATGTATGATGAGAAGGTAATTGAAAAGACAGAGAAATGTGAAAGCTGTGAAGCTTGATTGGTTGCTGGATATAGAGAAGAGTTTGTGATTATAGTACTTCATTGGAATTGACCAAGCAAAGACAATTTCCATTAGACAGTTCACTGGATTGTGTATTTCTTATATACACTTGTTTAGATTATAAATCCTTGAGGGTGGATTTAACCTTCTTTGGGCAGTGTGCCTGGACAGTGAGCCCATTGTTACTCTTGACTCCTAATAGGGTCTATCCTTTAACATGGACTATGTACTATAATTTTTTAATAAGATCCTAACAAGGCTAAATAGTTTAACATGAATACTATACTCTTAGTACATCATTTGTGGGTTCTAATTCCCACCAGGGTTTTACCTTTAACTGGGTTTCCTCGAAAACAAAGGATTGTGTTATTGTGTTGGTATTTACTATGTTATCATTTGAATTGAAGTTTTGGTTTACATATTTTAATGTTTAATAATTTGTCTCACAACTGATTCATCCCCCCTCTCAGTTGTGCTAGTGGACTATTATTCCTAACACTTGTGACTCATCCTCTTTAGATAACTTGCAGCCAGTGACCATCGGTGTTCCAACTGATTTTGAGTCATCCATACCAAAGGTCTTTAGGATCCATTAATATATTTTTCTTGTGTAATATAGATCCCATTATTTACCTATTGAATTTGAAGTCCAAGAAAGAACTTAATCTCTCCAATAATAGATATTTCAAAATCCTTTCTCATCTCCTCAGCAAAATATCTGCATAATGTGTCATTGCCTCCAAAGATAATTTCATCAACAAATACCTCAGCAATCAAAATTTTGTTATTACTATCACATTTTAGATACACATTTCTATTGTCACTAGTTATTTGAAATCCGATTTTGATTATATATGAATGCAATCTTTCATTCCATGCTCAGGGTGCTTGTTTCAAGCCATACAATGCTTTGTGCAATTTGCATATCATGTCTCGGTTAATATTCTGAGAAAATCCTCTAGCTTGTTCAATATATAATTCCTCTTCAAGAATACTATTGTGAAATGCAGACTTAACATCCATTTGATAAAATTTGAATCCCTTATAAGCCGCATATGCTAGTAGAATCCTTACTCCTTCTAATCTAGCAATAGTTGCAAAATTTTTGCCGTAGTCAATTCCTTATTCTTGTGCATACCCTTTGCAAACTAATCTTGGTTTTTTTTTATTACATTACCATGCTCATTCAACTTATTTCTAAAAATCCACTTAGTACCGATTACATTCTTATCTTTTGGTCTTGGTACGAAAGTCTGTGTATTATTCTTTTGAATTTGATTTATCTCTTCCTTCATTGCTTTCACCCAATCTACACTTTCTAGAGCATCTTTTACTTTTCTTAGTTCAGTTTCAGATATTAAACATGTGTTTTCTCTTACCTTGCTTCTTGTTAGAACTCCAACAATCTTGTCTCCAATAATTTTACTTGGTGAGTGGTGCCTCTTTACATATCTTTCCAACAAAGGCTCAGTAGCCATTGGTATTTCTTCATTTCCATCATTCGATGGAATCTCTCTCTTCTCATCTTCTTCCTTGGTTTATTCTTTTGGTAGGGTGTCAGGAATCTTAGTTTGTACATAAAAAAATCTTTGATAATCCTCGGTTTCCTTCTTGCTATCTTCATCATTCTTCTCTTCAAATTCATCAATCCTCACATTTCCACTTTCTACAATTTTGTTAGTACTCTTATTCAAACATTTATAGGCTTTACTCTTCGTAGAATAACCCAAAAATATTCATTCATCTCCTTTAGAGTCAAATTTTCCATCTCTTGCATCTTTAAGAGTATAACACCTACTTCCAAATACTTTGAAGTAACTTACATTTAGTTTATATCCATACAATATCTCATAAGGTGTTTTGTTAGTTCCCTTCTTTAGTTGGATTCAGTTAAGTATATAAGCAATAGTTCTGACTAATTCTCTCTAGAAGGTTTGAGAAATCCCATTCTCAATCATTAGTGTTCTAGCACAATCCACAATGGTTTTGTTTCTCCTTTTAGCTATACCATTCTATAATGGTGTTCATGGTGCATACATCTGCCTCTTTATATCGTGTTCATTGCAGAAGAGTATAAATTCATCAGATGTAAACTCTCTGCCTTTGTTAGATCTCAAACATTTCATCTGTCTCCCTATTTCTTTTTCAACTCTAGCCTTGTACCACTTAAACATTTGAAATGCATTATATTTTTATTTTAAAAACATAACTGACATCATTCTAGAATAATCATCAATAAACAATATGAAGTATCTATCTCCCTAGTAGCTCTGTGTTCTCATTGGATCATATAGGTCGGTGTACCAATTCCAATATACCTTGTGTAGTATAGTTTTTTATTGTAAATATCGATTTATTCATCTTACCTACTTGACATCCCTTACACATTACATTCTCAAGTTTTTCTAGACTCGGTAGACCTCTTACTCTATTCTTCTTACTTACTTTGATTAAGTTGTCAAAATTTACATGACGTAGCCTTTTGTGCCATATCCATACATCTTCAATCTTAGAAAATAGACAACTCCTTATGGATGTATCAAGGTAGACAACACCTTTAGATTGACCTCTAGTAGAAATTAGACTGCCTCTCTGATCAAACACTTTAACCTTCTTGTTTTTAAATTCCAGTCAATGACCAGTTTTATTTAACTGTGCCACACTCAACAAATTATATTTTAGACCTTCAACCCAATAGACATCATCACACTTAGTATTGTTCAGCAGAATTATAGAACCTTTTCCCTTCACAAGATATGGGGCATCATTTCCAAATCTAACATTACCACCATTATGCTCTTTCAAAGTTATAAAATTATCAGTATCACTAGTCATGTGGTGTGAGAAACCACTATCTATATTCCATGTATCATTTTTACTTACTTGTGATATTATGGTTTTTTCTTCAATGTACCATTCTTCATCAAATTCATCTTTAATAGAAACATAAACAACTTATTCTTCATCATCATCAGTGTCATCATTAGATGAACCTCCTTCAACAATGTAGCATCCTTTCTTTCCTTTGTTCTTGAAATCTCTGAATCTTCTCAATCTGTTCTCAATCTTGTTGTTGTCTGTGTTATCTTTCTTCTCATTGTTGTCAGGACAATTATAAGCTATGTGACCAATCTTTTTGCATGATTTTTTTTCAAAGGTAGCTTACCTCTATACTTTCATTTACCTCTCGGTAGTCTCCTAGCCAATAATGATTCAAATTCAACTTCATTCTTTTCATCTTCAGATTATAGATCTTCAAGCTCACACTTACATCTTTGAAACCTTTCACTAGCACTACTTGCATATCCATCGCTAGATCTAGAATATCTAGACTTCCCAATAGTCAAAGATGATTTGAATCTAGATTCAATCTTGGAAGTAGTGGGCAAACTATTATCAAAATCATTCAGCTCAAAATAAGTTAGCTTACCGATTGTAGCATCCAAAGTAACAACCATCTGTGTAATGGATGTCAGCTCTTGAATAGCAGACACTCAGATGGCATAGATGTGTAGTAGTTTTCTAAGCATCTTTCTTGTAACATCTTCTTCATTAATGGTTCCACTAGCACCTCTAACAGAAATAAAAATCTCCTTTAGTCTTGTGCTGTATGCTGTGATTTTTTCTCCTTTTATTTTCATTGATTCAAAATTTCCTCTTAAGCTTTCAGCCTTATCTTTCTAAACATGTTGATCTCCACCAAGACCAGTGTAAGTCTATCCCACATCTTCTTAGCAATAGTACAACCTTCTAAATCATTGAACTCTAGGTCAGTGAGGGTAGAAGTTATCTCTATCATTACTTTTGGATGTTCTTGTATTTCTCTTATCTGCTCAAGTGTTAAACGACCAAGTAGTGGAGGTGAGTACTCATTGTCATAGTGCATAATATCCAATACCAGATATGTGAAGCCTCATTCTTTTCTTCCATGTAGAAAATTTATTCGTATTTAACTTTGGTGCTTCCCTCTTATACATCTTTGGATATTTAACTCAAGTACCTTTAAACTTATCTTCTCGAAGCACTAGCTCTAATACAAATTGTTGTTTTACCCTAAATATGGTTTATTGAGAGGGGGGGGGGTTATCATAAAATATTGTAAACATAACACTTTAAATCTAAACCTCTAATTTAACTTGGTGATTCAAGCAACAACCAAAACTTGTAAACACTTCACAAGCTTCATAAACAACATATAACATAAGAAAATAACATTCATAGTTATCAAGCATCACATGTAACACCATTTTTTATGAGGAAACCCAATTTGGGAAAAACCTCTATGGGAATTATCAACCATAAAAAGAAATACTCTTCTAAAGTATGCTTGGTTAAGAGTCAATCCGGTTAAATATTATAATGCATATTTGATAGATGTGACCCTGTTAGGGGATTTACCACAGACCTGTTAAGATCTTCACCCTGTTAGGAGTGGCCTAGTTAGAGGGCTTAAAAATTCATCCTAGAATGTTACTGTTATACACTAAATTTTGCACCCTAGGTCAAGCTCTCGTAGTCTTGATAATCTAGTATAACGTGGGAATCATTTCTAGGTTGTGGGACCTTTGCTAACTAAAATGAGACCTCCAGATTCTAGGCTAGTTCCTCTTGGATAAGCACCCAAATTTGCTTCTTAACACGAAAGTAAATTCTTGAGGGAAAAGGGACAGAAAGAATGCATAAAAGGGAAATAAATGAATAAGCAAACTATCCTACTAGGTGATATACTGAAGGTAATTTTCTGAATTACAACACATTAATTAATCTCAGCTTGAAACCTTGAATCTAATAGAACACAACTTTATAGATAGGCTTGCATAAGTATTTTATAGAGAGGTCTGAGATAAATAGAGTCTATTCAGGGAAAGAAGTAATTTCACAAACAATAGCATATTCACTATGAGTAGACATGGACTATGACCTGCAAACAAACATCCACTTTTGCAATCAGGCACAGGAATGAGACAAAATGATAGGGGACTGAAGAATATCCACAAGCTCATCTAAATTAGATCATCCTAAATAGTACACAGTATTGCAAAAAGAAAGAGGGTTCAGGAAATCCAATATTTCTTTAAAATCATTCAATATATTCTAATTCAATAAGAGAAATTCAGACAAGAAAGCCCAGGGATAGAGAAAATGTCACAAAAAGCCTTTGTAATATCTCAAAATCAATGAGAGACTACAACATATGAAAACCCAGGGGCAGAGAAAATGCCACAAAAATATTACATAAGCTGAAAAAACTATTTTCTAAAATCTCTGAAACTATCTTATATACACTACTCCTCTAGCATGTAGGTTCAGGAGTAAATCTGATTTAGGAATTAGGGTTGCAATACATTTGCAATAGAATAATAAAAAACCATAATACTGTCAATTCTTCTCATAAATACATCGTGAAATATCTGAAATGATCTGATATGCCTTTGAATATCTTACTTTGCCATTAATGCAAATCTAAGAAGTTGGCCCAATCTATCTCTCTGTCAAATTCCTGAGAAATTGCACCACCGCTTATGAACTCTGAGAATCATATTTTCATAATTTTAAATATTCAAATAATAACGGTTAGGTGGCATGGGAGCTCGATCAACGGTTCATTTTTGAAACTTAATATTCCTTTAAACTGGAGCCATAGATCCCTATCTTTGTTATTACTGCCTTTGTCCTTTAACCCACATTAGACTAGCCCTTAACCTTGAGTCCTTGATTTTCTTATGTCTCCAGGTCGCGAGATATTTTTATTAACTCTGGGTCCATTATGAGACAACATGACCACCACAAGATCAGATCTGCATCAAACAACTATTGCTAAGTCTCCAAATCATAAGAGAATATTCCATTCCTTCACGAGACTTAGCGACCACCAATGGATTAAAATCTAATCAACGGCGTGGATTAAATCATCCACAACTCTGAGCCTTTACCTTACTCAAGTTCCTTGACCATGGTTCATGACTAAGCAGTCTCGTGGTCTCCTATCTTTTTGCTTAACTGTGGTTTCTTCATGAGACTTAGTGACCGAAATAAAGCCTAACTCAATCAGCCTGAACTCAAACTCAAGCTATATCTGCAGGGTTAGAAATATAGTGAGTCACGAGATCTCATGATCTTTTGTTAACTCTGAGTCACTCCATGAGATCACGCGACTATCATTGGATCATAACATAAGATCAACGACCAACACGAAGTCAGGAGAACTTTTAAATGGCCCCACCATTTTACAGAGACTAAGCGACTAAAGCAAAAGAACAGTAGTCTCCAAGTCTCATAATCCTTGCTGATGTCATCATTTCTTTTAGAGACTTAGCGACAACTGTAAGATGGAGAATATGAGTGATCTGGATCGACAGTGCACTGGAAGTCTCTTGAGCATTGGAGAATATTCATT
The DNA here is from genome assembly GCA_018584345.1 of Thuja plicata. Taxonomy (NCBI): domain Eukaryota; kingdom Viridiplantae; phylum Streptophyta; class Pinopsida; order Cupressales; family Cupressaceae; genus Thuja; species Thuja plicata. The sequence continues at coordinate 1,630,624 of MU225217.1, read as the reverse complement.
TTCTTATCGTGACAAGGAGACAAAGGGCATTGCATTTGTGCACGTCTTTAGAGGGAGCTTAATTTATCCAAAAAGGTAATGACAAAATAGAATAATCTCGGAATAACTAGGGTTTTCTATCAATTTTGCATAGGACTTTCAATACTTAGGTTATTTTGCATGAACAAGATAGACTAGAGGGTTAAAAATATAGCAAAGGACACAACCAAGACAAGACAATTTAAGGTCTTTCTCACAGGCTGGGCTCTACCCTTGTGGGAGCCACATTTTCCCCACCTGTAGCCAAAATTCACAGAATAAGGAAATTTGGATAACATTTACCTTTCTCAAGGATTTACAAAAGGAATTGTTAGGTCCACTTGGTTAAGAGATTTTCTATTACAAATATTATTAATCTACAATATTCTAATGTGACCTATGATTCTGCAACTATAATTTTCTTGATAAGATCCTTTGTTCACTCTCTGAAACTTACTGACACTAACAAATCATCAAATCATCAATCTCTCCTCTGGACTGGTTCTCCAACTCTTTCACTACCATGCTTGGTAGCTCTTCAACTATTCACTTCACCAACAAATCTATATAAACATACAAACTCATCAAATATAGGCTCCCCTATTTTTCCTCTTAATCCTATTGATTAGGTTTTCCTTCAATTGTGCTCAGCTGTCAGATCATCTCAAATAAACTGATACAATGTATTTGCAACTCAATTAGGCGGTTAACCTTTCCTCATGACTTGCACTTTTTCTTGGAACTCACAACTTTCTTTTTCCTCTTAATCTACATCACTGATTTTGAACTTGACTTTTCATGACTGTAGATCTTGTAATAAACTTCACCTTTGTCCTTAACATCTTCTTGATCTCTGTTCCTTTGTATTAAATTCATTCTGATCCTTGAATCCAATCTCTATTCAAACTCTCTTCCGTGCTCGGTGACTTTGGTGAATATATTCACCTGGTGTCTGACTTCACTCAGTTACTAACCTTGCTTGGTTTTCAACTTTGCTCGGTGACTGTCTTTTCTCTGCTCGATCGACTAATACTTCACTACTTGGTAACTAGGTTATTCTCTTTACCGACTTAACAACATCAAATGTTAATTAAAAAATAATTATACCAATAGTTCCTTATCATTGTTTGAGCTTTATTATCTACCCAATTAAGTTCCTCTCTCATTGATATGGCAACTTAATATAAACCAGAAATCAATTGCTTGACATCAATGACAAACTAACAACTGATCTAACCATTCTACTTGCTTGTATTCTTCTGAATTCAGTCTTAATCACCATTACCATCAATTGGTCAACAACATTCTCCAAATGTTTAATTTGCAAACAACTGGTCTCATCAACATCCCAAAAAAACTACAACTTGGTCGATCAATTGCAATGTACCCCCGCTCACATTTCTATTCTTGAATTACTCAAGATCTCACCATCGCACAAAGAGATCCTTGAAACAACCCTTCTTGAGACCACTATTCCAAAAGATTTAGATGTTAATTGATTCCAAGTAATTGTGGGTCACTTGACTTCACCTCACTATCTATCATTTTCTGAGGAAGATGATAAGTCACTAAGCCATCCACATAATCAACCTTTGAAAATAGAGGTATTAATCCACAAATAGCGAGTCAAACATGTCTTGATAGATGGAGGCAATGGTTTGAATATCTCTACGTTCAATGTGTTGAAAGCATTAGGTTTCTCCAAACATTCTATAGATCCAAGGAGGAAAATCACAAAAAAAATCTATGACAAAGAAGAAAGATCATCAAAAGGATTGGCTATATTACCTATAAGGGTAGGACCCATTGAGAGAGATATCATTTTCCAAGTGCTTGATTTACATCTTGCTTACAACATACTATTGGGTAGACCCTAGATTCATGATATGTAGGATGTACCATCCATATACAATTGGTGTGTGAAGTTTCCTTATAATGGAGTAGAGGTAAGCATGCAACAAATACTAGTTATTCTTTCAACATATTGAAACAAGCTGCTGATAGCATCATTCCACATAAAAGAGAGGCCTCTCAAGATCAACAAGCTAAAATTTCTAGAGTTATTGTATTAACAAATTTTGAACAAAAAATGAAAATAGAGGAGATAGGAATGGGAGAATTTAAACTTGATCCATTGCCTTCCATGAGTTATCTACCCACCTCTCTTAGGTCTTATGGTAAACCATCATTGTATTTCAAAACCCCTACCTCTAAAGCATGCACAATATATAATGGAACCTTTGTCAAAGATAAGACTTCTCTTGCTGATGAGAATCAAGAAAAAGTTGTGTTAGGATGGTTATAGAAAGGAGAAGAAGAAAAATCAACTCAAGAAGTCAAACATGTTGAGATATCCCCCCAAAAGTATGGAAAGGGTTATCATATAATGTAGAAAATGGGGTACAAGGTGAAGGTCCTCTTGGAAAAAATAAGGAAGGTCTTGTTGAGCCCTTTCACGTGAATTTTAGGAATCCCAAAGACAAAACAGGACTAGGGTACCAAGAAGAAGAAGATATCCCACTCATCTGGGACAATCCAACTTTTGATCATGTGGAAGATGAATCTAAGGAAGAAGCCAAAATTGTCCCCTTTCCATATGAACACTTTCTACATATACAAGGAGAAAACTCTAATTATCAAGGATAACCTTAGATCCCATAGCAATCAAGAGGGTTTTCAAATCAAGAAGACTCGGTATTACTAAAACAATCATCTCAAGAGATAGAACAACAAATAGAGGAAGAGTCTGACTCTGGTGAGGAAGTAGACTATGAACCCATATCATATGAAATATTGTTATCCTTACGAAGAGAAAGAAATACTCTACATCAAGAAGAAACGTCAACATCTCAACCAAACATTTAAGAACTTGATGTTAGTCCCACTAACAAAGAAGCACCAATGTCTGTTGCTCATTTCTTGAATAGATCAGATGATAGTCGAATTGAATCCCATGAGTATGAATTTGATGATGGATATGAAAGTGAATAGGGAGATAGATATCGTAATTGGGGGCAGCTAGTAACAATTACTCATGTTCTAGATTTAACGCATTATGCCGAAACAAGCTCCAATGAATATGAGTGGGATTCATTTTTTGATGCTACAATTGACATTGAGGTGGATATTGTCCATAAGTATGCTTCTCAACTCGAGGAGGGAAAAATATCCAATGCTAGGTCAATTAGATTAGGTTCACCTAATACTAACAATGACTTTAGTAATGAAATTATGACTCTTTACGATCTAAACACTTCTTCAGGGAGTGACCTAACTGAACTTGTCTTACCATTCACAAGCTTTGATGATAATTTGGTGCTATCCCTTGAACCATCCAAATATTTGACCTTATTGCACCCTAAAATAATTCAATGGAGTCAGACTAAACCTATAAGCCTAATGTCCTTCCCAAATGACTATAACTTGGCATTTTATTTAAACACAATCAAACTCCTTACTTCTTCCATCGGTACAAGGAACATGAATATGACAAAAGGGGATATCAAGTTTCTAAGTCTCAAAAGAAAAAAAAGAAAAAGAAAAAGAAAAAGTGGTATGATCGTGAAAAACACATTGTGGTAGTATCATAACCCAAAATAGTAAAAATAAAGGGCGTATCTAAAGGTGAAAACCTCTCACAGGCACTTGAGGATGAGAAATTTGATATTCTACCTGATCACTTTCAAGAGAGATCTTCAGTATTAATCAAACCGACACAATGAATCAACTTGGGAACAATAGAAACACCACAGATGCTACACATAGCACAATCATTATCTGAATAATAAAAATAATAGTTCACTGAGTTCTTTAAAGAAAATAAGATCCATTTTGCACGGTCCTATTCAAATATGCTGGGCCTAGATCCTGATCTCATTATGAATCATCTCTTTATATCTTAGGAATCAAAATAGTTAAACAAAAACTCTGAAAGATGCACCCTCATATGGCATTGCTGATTAAAGAGCTAGAAAAGATTTTAAAATCTGGTTTCATTAGAGAAATAGCTTACTTCAACTGGATTTCTAATATTGTACCAGTTTCTAAGCTCGACAAATCTATTCGAGTATGCACCGATTTCAGATATTTAAACAAGGCGTGTCCCAAAGATGATTTTCCTCTCCCCAATATTGATATGATCATGGATCTCACTGCTGGATATGAAATGTACTCTTTAATGAATGGTTTATCATGTTACAACTAGATCAAGATAGCGCTTGAAGATCATGAAAGGACAACATTGACTTGTGCTTGGGGCACATTTTGCTAGAATGTCATGCCTTTTAATCTTAAAAATCTAGGCACCACATATCAGAGGGAAATGACAACTATCTTCCATGACATGATGCATAAAAATATGGAACATTATATGGATGATACACAAGAAAAATAAAACAACAGAACAACCCACATAGAAGATCTAAGGAAAATATTTGATAGGATGGAGCAATTTAAACTTAGGCTAAATTTGAAGAAATGTGTATTTGGAGTAAGTTTAGGAAAAACCTTGGGATATATTGTATCATCAAAGGGAATTAAATTTTATCCAGCAAAGGTAAAAGCCATAATGAAGATGCAACCATCAAAGAACATTAGTCAAATTAGGACATTACAAGGGAAGCTATAATCCATCGGAAGGTTTATCTCACAACTAGCGGATAAGGCTAAAACCTTTACAAAAACATTGCATAAAGGAGTGATATTCAAATGGGATGAGGTATGTGAAAATACATTCCAAAAAATCAAAGAATACTTGGTGAATTTACGCATCCTAATGACACCTATACGGGGAAAACCTCTTTTATTGTATATTTTAGCTACATCCACGTAACTTGGAGCTCTACTTGCACAACATGTTGATACATGAAAAGAAAGAGCAGTATATTATATCAATAGAATACTGGTTTCCTATGAGCTCAATGACACTATGATTGAGAAATCTTGTCTAGCAGTGGTTTTTTACTCACAAAAGTTTAGACACTATATGTTGGCTCATTCAGTAAAATTGATTACAAAAATTGATCCATTAATGTACCTATTGAACAAAGAAATATTGAATGGAAGGTTGAAAAAATGGGTCATGATCCTAAGTAAGTTTGATATTGAATATGTGGATAGAAAGACCATCAAAGGTCAAGTTATTTCTGATCACCTATTTGATGCACCTCTACAAGATAATCGAACCCTGACAATATAATTCCTTGTTGAAGAAATCCGACATTTGAAAGAATACCCATGGAAGATGTTCTTCGATGGATCCTTTACCCAATAGGGGTCCGACGTCAGTGTGCTATTCATTACTCCACAAGGGTATAGAATTCCTAAATCTTACAAGATGATATTTCCATGCACTAATAACATTGTTGAGTATGAATATTTAGTGAACGGATTGAAGCTAGCTATTGAATGGAAAATTGTGGAGTTGCACATTTATGGAGACTCACAACTAATCATAAATAAAATCAATGATCAATACTATACCAAAGAAGAAAAGATCATGACGTACAAGAGAATGGTTGATGATTTACAACAATTTATTTTTATCACCTTCTAATAGGTCCTAAGAGACAAATAAAGCAGTCGATGCCATGGCTACTCTAACCTTGATGCTACAAATGGAAGAAAATTAATTCCTTTATTACTTCCTAGTGGAAGAACTTCCTTTCCCAACATATGATTCCCTAGATTACCAAATAGTGTATTCTATTGTGAGCCATAATTCCTCTAGATATAGCCAACTATACTCATACCTAAGAGACCAAATAATCCATGATGACTTATCTAAGAATGAAAAAATAAACCTTATTCAAAATGCATCACATTATCTCATCATAGCTAATGAATTATATAGGCACGGTCTAGATGGTAGTCTACTTAGGTGTTTAGAAAGCGAAGAGTCTGAAAATGGATTACACAAAGTCCATGAAGGTATTTGTGGATCACATTTGAATGACCTTTTGTTAGCTAAGAAACTTATGAGAGTGGGATATTACTAGATTGCCATGGAGAAAGATGTTCTTCAGTACACCAAGTCTTGCAATAAATGCCAACTACATAGTAACTTGATCCACGCTCCTACTAGAGAGTTGCTACCATTTATCACACACTGGCCATTTCAATAATGGGCCTTTGACCTTGTTGGTCAAATCTATCCTTCATCATCAAATGGACTTAATTTTATTATCACCACCATAGGTTACTTCAAAAAGTGGGTGTAAGCCGCCCCTTTAATCAAGGCAACTGGAAAACAAGTGTCAATGTTTATCCTAAACTACATCATTTGTAGGTATGGGATACACTCCTTTATTGTAACTAATAATGGATGGAAATTCAAGAACAAGGATATTGATGAACTGTTCGAGAAGTTTCACATCACCTAATATTTCTCCTCTATCTACTAGCCATAAGGGAATGGATAGGCTGAGGCTTCCAACAAAACAATTCTCAAAATATTACATAGAATGGTGAACAAATTTGGAAAGGATTGACATCTTCAACTAAATCCAACATTATGGGCATACAGGACCAGTATCAGAACACCTATAGGGGAAACACCTTTTGCAATAGTGTATGGTTTAGAATTAGTACTTCCTATTGAGGTAGAGGTACAATCACTCAGAGTCTCTTTACAAGGACTCATAACTGATGAAGATTACTAGATTTGTAGAATCCAAGAATTATAACTGCCTCATGAAAGAAGAAAATAAGAATTTCACCACCTTAGGGTTTATCAAAAGAGAATGTCACAAGGATACAATAAGAAAGTTAGACACTGAGAGTTTCAGGTCAGAGATCTTATACTTAGAGAAAATCCAAAGAATCAACAATATTGAGAACAAAAGGGAAAATTTGAACCCAATTGGTTGGGTCCCTTCGTGATTACTGCAACATTTAGTTCTGGAGCCTATCAACTGTCAACTCCTAAGGGAGATCTCCTGCTTGATCCAATCAACACTATCCACCTAAAAAATTTCTACAACTAGACATTCTCAGAATGAGTAGTTCTTGTATAGAGAAAATATTCTTGAAAAAATACCAAAAACAACAAAAAAGTAGAAAAATCCAAACATTGTTAAAAATGATCCTAAAGAAAAGAGAAAATATTAAAAAAATTATTATCCTGGTGAGAACCTAGCAAACAGGCTCCTTGATAATACATAAAAAAATAAAAAGATGAAAAAGTACAAATAAATCAAAAAAAGAAAAGTGCCTTGGTGAAAAGCTGGCAATCAGGAACCTCGACAAAAAAAATAGAAAATCCTTCCAAGTGGTGAGATCATGATAAAAAAGAGTCACTTGTAACTAATGCTCCATCTATCAATACATTGGTTGGATATATTTCCTGTAGAGACTTCAACTTTCTTTCTTGCTTGTCTATATCTTTAGTCTCTTTCTTGACCTTGTACACACTTAGTTGGCTCCTGCTGCACCATCATGGATTGAAATTGATATGTATCTTAGTCCTAGGACAATCTGACCTAACTGGGGGTAGTTTCCAAAATGCAATCTTGTCTAGACATATCTTGTCAAACACCTGTCCCTCCAATCAAAGTCATTCCTCTTGGTCTCTCATCATTGGACAGTTTTCCAAAGACACACTAGTGTTTCTCAACACCTATCTCGTTAAATAGTGTTTTTTAACACTTTCATTCTAAACACCCATCAAATGCATCTCTCAAAGAAAGTGATCAAATAAACAACATGTTAGGAATAACAGTCCACAAGACAACTGAGAGGGGGGAGTTGTAATATAGCTTTATTAATCTTTAAACTTTATAAACCAAATCCACAAATGTAAATGATAACAAAGTAAATTACAACACCATAAAAAAATATTTGTTGTCGAGGAAACCCTGTTAAAGGTAAAACCCCGGTGGGAATTAACACCCACAAATAATGTACTAAGAGTATAGTATCCCTGTTAAAAGATATTAGCCCTGTTAGGAGCTTGTTACATTATTACAGTACACAGTCCCTATTAGGAGACCGAACCTGTTAGAAGTCAAAGAAAATAGTAGGCTCACTACCAAGGCACACTGCCCAAAGAATGTTAAATCCACCCTCAAGGATTTACTATCTGACTCAAGTGTATAAAGAAAATACACATTCTAGTGAGCTGTCTGATAGCAACTATCTTTGTTTGGTCAGTTCCAATGAAGTATCAACTCCGCTCTGTATCTAGCAGTCAAAAAGCTTCGCAACTTCCACACATCTCTTTTTATTTTTCCTCTATCACATCTTCTCCACAAGAAAATATCATTCATATATACCTTCTTAAAATAATTCATTAGGTCATCCAGTTAAGCTTTCCTAATATATAATTAACTAGGTCGGCCAATTAAGGCTTTCCATCATACAAATAATTACATAAATCCTTTCTAAGATACACATGGTACCTATAACAAGTATACATCATTTACAATCCATCACATATACTTCCAGATCCTCAGTTTATGCTCATAATTAATTTCACACACTACATGTTTGAAGTCGTCCAGGAAATAGGTCTTCTCTAGAATACACACCATAGTTGACGTCACCAGTATCCAAACAAAAATCAAACTCAACCCATTACTCTACCATATGTCAATTGTCCACTAGTAAGATCACATATTCTGAAATACCTTCACCAGAAAGATATACCTGAAACACAGAGACCTTCTTTGTCCAGAATCACAGTTACAGTCCAGAAAACTAGTCTTCACTAAATCAACTGTAACATCCACAGTATGTAACATAAAGTCAAGTGAACTTAGGAATAAGGTCAACACATATCCTTCTACATAAATCCAACTTTTATCATTCTGAAACATCCATACAGTGTCTGTACATGCCTTCCAGTCAAGTAGCCAGTCTATCTTCTTCACAGAAATATATGTTGACATAAGTGACAAAACATGAATAGCAACAACATGATCAGTAACCAAAACTGATATCATCCAACAATCTCCCCCTTTGGCATTGATGGAAACATATGGGAAAATACATATGCATCAACCCAAAAGTACTCTCTCTCAATAAAATCTTCTCAATATCCTCAACACAAATCTCCCCAAAACAGTAGGGATTTTCACATAGATTCCTTCCCCCTTTGGTAGAAATGGAAAAGGGTGCCATAACTCATATGTAGTCTTCTATAAGGTGTAGGTTTTTAAAATATTCATGTCCAATCATCTAGGTGCAAGATCACCCAAATGTACTCCATAGTATTCTCCGACGATCACTCCCCCTAAGGAGTAGATCCATACATCAAGTCCAAAGAATGATATAGCTATGAGATCCATTGGACTGATACACATATGCATCATTTTAGTTACTAGTGGGAGGGGACATCACCCCAAGCATGCCTCTAAGATATTCAAAATCATCTTTTGGAAAAGGTTTAGTAAATATATCTGCTATTTGTTCCTTTGTGCTAATATACTCCAGTTTAATCTCTTTATCTGCTACCTTCTCCCTCAAGAAATGATACTTAATAGAAATATGTTTATTCTTTGAATGCATTATAGGATTCTTTCACATATTCATTGTGATGGTGTTATCACAATGGATAATCACTAGTTCTTTGAAAATTATTCCAATGTCCTTCAACATTTGTTTCATCCAAATGACTTGTGTATAGTTTATTGCAGCAGGAACATACTCCGACTCAGCTGTAGATTGAGCAATATAGTTCTGCTTCTTTCTCAACCAAGAAACTAACCTTTTACCAAGGAAAAATGCACCACCACTTGTACTCTTCCTGTCATCAACATTACCTACCCAATCAACATTAGTAAAAGCCTACAATGTAAAATCATCATATTTTTCATACCATAATCCATATTCTACTATCCCTTTCAAATATCTGAAAATTCTTTTTACAGTAGCAAAATGTGTCTCTTTAGGATCTGCCTGATATCTAGCCATAATTCCAACTACATTGGTAATATCTGGTCTAGTGTGTTAGATATTGTAGACCTCCAATCATTGATCTGTACTTAGTCTGAACAACACTTTGAGTCTCATCACTTTTAGTCAGTTTATTTCCTGTCACCATGGGTGTTCCAATAGGTTTACAATCTTCCATTCCAAATTTCTTCAACATTTCCTTAAGATACTTGGTCTGAGATATAAAAATTCCATTCTTGCTCTGATTAATTTGAAAACCAAGAAAAAATTTCATCTCACCAATCATTGAAATTTCAAACTCATTCTCCATTTCTTTAGCAAATTTCTTCCTCATTTTGTCATTGCCTCCAAAAATGATATCATCAACAAAAAATTCTATAATTACGATTCTATCTTGATCAATTCTCAAATACAAATTACTGTTTGCATTACCTTTTCTGAAACCAAGACGAAGTAGATGTTTATCTAGTCTTGCATACCATGCCCTTAGTGCTTGTTTCAGTCCATATAGTGCCTTCTTTAGTCTGCACACCATGTTTTCATCATCCGTCAAAGGAAAACCATGAGGTTGCTCAATGTACACTTCTTCTTCTAGATCACCATTCAAGAATGCTGACTTCACATCCATCTGATACACCTTAAAGTATTTATGTGCATCATAAGCAAGGAATTTTCTCACAACTTCTAATCTAGCAACATGTGCAAATGTTTCTTCATAGTCCATGCCTTCTTGTTATGAGTAGCCTTTACATACCAGTCTAGCCTTGTTTCTCACCACTGTGCCTTACTCATCCATCTTGTTTCTAAAGACCCATTTAGTGCCAATCACATTTTTGTTCTTAGGTCTTGGAACCAATTCCCAAGTATTGTTTTTCTTTATCTTTTCTAGTTCTTCTTCGATGGCTTTAGTCCAAGATTCATCTCTACATGCTTCATCATTAGTCTTTGGCTCAACTTGAGAAATCAAAAAAATTTCATCTCTAGCTTTGGATCTAGTCATCATTCCTTTGTTTGCATCACCAATAAATTGATCTTCAGGATGGTTCCTCTTGATATACCTTGGTGTTTTCAATATCTCAATAGCTTCAGCCTGTTCTTCATCTTCAATCTCATTCTCGATCATCAAGGGTCCTTCAGTTTCAGCAACAACCTCTTTTGTTTCTGTTATCTGACCATAATCATATATCCTTTCCTGAATTTGAAACTTTTCATCTATCCTCACATTGGCGCTTTCAATCAATTTCCTCATCCTCAGATTAAAAAATTTATATGCTTTACTCTTAGAAGAATAACCAAGAAAGATTCCTTCATCACTTCTAGCATCAAAATTCCCTATCTCATCATGTCTCTTGATATAACATTTACTTCCAAATATTCTAAAGTATTTCACAGTAGGTGTATGATCAAACCATAATTCATAAGGAGTTTTATTTGTACCTTCTCTGATCTGAATTTTGTTCAATGTGTACACAACAATGCCAACTGCTTCTCTCCAGTGAAAATGTGATACGTTTCCCTCCAGCAACATAGTCCTTGCATCATCTAATATGGTTCTATTTCTTTTCTCTGCTATCCCATTTTGCTGTGGAGTTCTAGGGGCTGAAGTCTGTTTGTGTATTCCATTTTCTTCATAGTATGTATTGAATAGCTCTGATGTAAACTCTCCTCCTCTATCTGATCTCAAACACTTCATCTTTTAACCAAATTCATTCTCAACTTTTTCCTTGAATAACTTGAATTTGTCAAATGCTTTTGATTTCTCTCTCAAATATGTAACCCACATGATTCTAGAAAAGTAATCAACAAAAAGTATAAAATACCTTTCACCATAGTATGATCTTGTTCTTGTAGGACCACACAGATATGTATGCACCAGATCCAACTTCCCTTTTGCTGAATAAGCTTTTCTCTTGAAAGTGCTTCTAGTTTGTTTTTCCATAACATATTCTCTACACATAGTGTTAGATGGCTTTACAATTCTAGGTAGATCTCTTACTGCTCTTGTCATACTTGCCTTCACAATGTTATCAAAATTAACATGACAAAATATTCTATGCCATAACCAACTGTCATCAACCTTTGCAATAAAATAAGAAGCTTTGGATGTATTCAGTTCAAATACATTACCTCTAGATTTAGTACCAGATGCTATCAAGTCTCCTATTTTACTCTTGATAGAACATTTCCCATTGATGAAGTTTAGTTGATAACCCTTGTCCACTAGATGCCCAACACTCAAAATATTATGCTTAAGTCTGTCAACAAGTAATACATTGTCAGTGTTAGTATTTCCGTCCAAAGAAATAGATTGAATTCCAACAATAAGTTTAGGAGTATTGTCACCAAATCTAACCACACCACCATCATGTCTTTTTAAACTCACAAACTTGTTTTTATCTCCAATCATATGATGTGAACAACCACTATCTATGACCCATTCAGATTTCTTTTCAACTCAGGATACTAAGGATTTTTCTTCATGCATAGGTTCATCATCCTTAATAGCAATGAATCCAATTTCATCATAGTCACCATCCTCATCATCAGATATACCCTCACTAGCATAATAAATTTCCTTGTCTTTTGAGAACTTAGAGTTGAAAAACTTAGGTTTGTGCTTTGGAATTCTTGTAGGACATCTAGATGCAAAATGAATAATCTTGTTAGATGAAAAAAATTTCAAAGGTAATTTGCCTTCAAACTTACCCTTACCTCTCTTTTCTCTTCTAGCAATCAGTGCCACAACTTCATCTAGCTTCTTTTCTTCTTCTTGTATTTTTTCCCATTCATCAACATAGGCTCCAAGTTCTTCTCTTAGATCACTACTTCTTGTGCTTGTATTTCCAGGTAAGATCCTTTTGTTCTTGTGCACGGTTTCCTTGAATGCTGACTCAACTTTAGGTAAAGTGTCTCCCAATTCCGTGGCCTCAAATGTAGTTAGCTTGCCAATCAACATCTCTCTAGTGAAGTTTGGTGTTAAGGGTATGATCTCTTCTATATCCTGAACGTTGGTTCTATATGCAGGTGTCAAGGATCTGAGGATCTTTGCAATCACTTCTTCCTCACTGTAAGTTCCTCCAGAGTTCCTAATACCAGTAACCACTTCAGTAATTCTCTATGCATATGCTCTGATGCTCTCATCTTCTCTCATCTTCAGTGATTCCATCTCTGTCTTTCAATTTTGTAAATTTTCTTGCTTTGTAAATTTATCTCCAACATATAGAGCTTCCAGTCTTGACCATATTTCACATGCATAGTCCAAGTCATTTACTTCAGTAAACCCTCCTTCTGATAGTGCGCTAATTAAGGATTCCCTTGCAACCATATTGCATGAAAATAGCTTCTTTTCATCTTCAGTGGCTTTCTCTAATTCATCCTAAGTCGCTACCTTTTATTTTTTCTTTGTTATCATCACGTAATCAATTCCTAGACATAGCAAATGTGCTCTCATCTTGTTCTGCCAACTGTCAAAGTTTTCAGGATCAAACTTTGGACTATCCTTCCTATAGTAAGTCATCTTCAGGATCACCTCAAGCTGTTAAAATTTCTCTCTGAGGACCAGTAGCTTTGATACCAATTGTTAGGAATAACAGTCCACAAGACAATTGAGAGGGGGGGGGGGGNAATTGAGAGGGGGGGGGGGTGAATCAGTCGTAATATAGATTTATTAATCTTTAAACTTTATAAACCAAATCTGCAAATGTAAATGATAACACAGAAAATGCCAACACCATAACACAATATTTGTTGTCGAGGAAACACTGTTAAAGGTAAAACCCCAGTGGGAATTAACACCCACAAATAATGTACAAAGAGTATAGTATCCCTATTAAAAGATATTAGCCCTATTAGGAGCTTGTTACAACATTACAGTACACATTGCCTATTAGGAGTCAAAGAAAATAGTAGGCTCATTGCCCAAAGAAGGTTAAAGCCACCCTCAAGGATTTACTATCTTAATCAAGTGTATAAAGAAAATACACATTCCAGTGAACTGTCTGATAGAAATTGTCTTTTCTTGGTCAGTTCCAATGAAGTATAAACTCTTCTCTGTATCCAACAGTCAACAAGCTTAGCAGCTTCCACACATCTCTTTTTCTTTTTCCTCTATCACATCTTCTCCACAAGAAAATATCATTCATATATACCTTCTTACAATAGTTCATTAGGTCGGCCAGTTAATATTTCCTAATATATAATTAACTAGATCGGCCAATTAAGGCTTTCCATCATACCAATAATTACATAAATCCTTGCTAAGATACAAACGGTACCTATAACAAGTATACATCATTTACAATCCATCACATATACTTCCAGATCCTCAATTTATGCTCATAATTAATTTTACATGCTACATGTGTGAAGTCGGCCAGGAAATAGGTCTTCTCTAGAATACATGCCACAAATGAAGTCACCAATATCCAAACAACAATAGAAATCAACCCATTACTCTACCATATGTCAGCTGTCCACCAGTAAGATCACATGTCCTGAAATATCTTTGCCAGAAAGATATACCCAAAACACAGAGACCTTCTCTGTCTAGAATCACAATTACAGTCCAGAAAACTAGTCTTCACTAAATCAACTATAACATCCACAATATGCAACATAAAGTCAAGTGACCTTAGGAATTAGGTCAACACATATCCTTCTACATAAATCTAACTTCTATCATTCTAAGACATTCGTACAATGTCCGTACATGCCTTCCAGTCAAGTAGCCAGTCTGTCTTCTTCACAAAAATATATAGTGACATCAGTGAATAAACATGAATTGCAACAACATGATTAGTAACCAAAACTGATATCATCCAACACAACAAACACTACACACCCACACAAGAATTGTATTCTTTTAGCATCACCAACAAAAAAATGCAAGAACATAAACTAGACATTCACACCTGTTTGAGCTATGCTGATTATATCTTCAGAGTAAATCGATGATGCCAATGGACTAGAATGGAAAGGAAGAAGATGTGAATTTTTTGTGTATGCTATCTATTATCTGGTATTTTTTTTTCTTATGTCTCCTGAGTAACGCAATAATGTCTACAAACTAGAGAAGCAAGGATAGGAGGAATGCTACTTTTCTTTGATTTCTTCTTGTGGGTGTGTTTCCGATGATCCTAAAATGTCAAATAAATTGAGTGTCTATGATAAGATCCTCCATAATTGTAGTACTCTACACATACCTCAACTCTTTTTATTTGAAGTCTAACGTGAGATTGGAGCTATCTTCTTGTCTTTTTTGAGTAATATCTTAGTATTGTGCAAATATAATAGAATATACCCAAGGATATGAACACAAGGGTCATTGCAGGTAACGTGGTGATCATATAAGGATATGAAAAAAATGGGTCATTGCAGACACAATATCATTATTTTCACAAGAAAAAAAGGATCTCTTATTTGGTTGGACATGCAAGAATAACTCAGGTCATTTCGTCTCTACATACCCTGATGCTTGTGGCAATTTGCACTATAAATAAGGAAGTCACACTTAGGTCATCTTGGCTCTATATGCCTTGGTTCTTGTGTTACTTTTTACAATTCATCTAGTGAAAGTCATATTCATATTCTCATGGTTGCAGTGGCACTAGTGATGGTTATACTGACTTTGATGTTCCACACTTCTCAATGATGATAAAAAAACTACAAGATCAAAGTGGCTAGTGTCCTAGCTTGCATTCATTATAGAATTACATTTGGTCTTTGGTATTGTAACATTGCTTGAGATAAGTAATCCTAATCTGGGAATTCCAATAGAGATTGACATCATTCCTTGCATCAATGTTCAAGTGAAAACATCATACTTGACACGATTGAGTATTTGAATATTGATACAAATCCATCACCCACATGAGATGTTAGTTGCATACATAATCATATCAAGTGGACTCACAATGCATACCATATTAAGCTTTCATTGCATCAAGAATATTAGTACACTCATGACATAAACATTCAAACATTGAAAGAAAGATAATCGCATTACCATTTGCATTATATCAATAAGAAAAATAAAAGAGCATCAATGCATTCATTTACATACATAATATCATATTGAAAATAAAGTGCATCCATAGTAAAAAACATAGAAAGTAAATGCATCCATACATAAGAAAGACCATACACACACATCCTATAGCAATCTAAAGAAACATCTCATATCATATAACTAGAGTATCATTATATCAAAGCACAATAAGATTGAATCATATGTCAAACTCCCATGAAGTGTATCTAAGAGTATAATCAAGTCTCAAGAGACAAGTATCAAATATCTTGTACAATCAAATGAATATCATATATGAGTCACTGTACATCATATGGAAAAAATGGGTATAGCAACTAAAAAATAGTTCTCCCTAGCTCCTTCACTATCTGGAGGCGGGCTAGGAGGTGGAACATCACCACAACTAGGAACAGGGGAAGGAAAAACACCCCCAGGATATGTAGAAAATATTGAATATAATGACAACTAACAATCTAGAGGGACAACACCATTGTATTGTTCGTAATAATATGTTGCTTGACTGGCTTGATGTGTAGCCGCACACTATACCATGTCTCTCCAACAACCAACTCCTATATCCTCATATCCCTCTCAATCACCTATGACTGTGCCATGAAAACCTATGTCTTTAGCTATCTAATACAAACCCTCAACATCCTCACGAGATACTATGCTAGTGCCTCTACTCGAGGAGCCTCTCTAACAGGATCCTCCTCACCTATATCTATGGGCCCATCCTGTCTATCCATGTGGAACAAGGGGCTTATGTCCCTAACCCATGGATGTACCTATCAGTCATCTCCACCATCCTTTGGCACATCCTCCATAACTCACATCTCTACATAACCCTCTACGGTACCACCAATGGTACCCAATGTACCACCCTCTCAACGCCTGCGCTGCTGACCAACACTAGTGGACCTACTAGTGTTAGCCCCTCCGACACAATGTCCAGCTCTAGGAGAAACATCCCTCCATCCTCTACCTTGTCTTCATGCATGTACGTCATGATCCTCAAGGTGAGGAGCTCTCCCATCAAGATCATTGAGCTGAGGAAATGGATGTGCAATCATGTACTATCTATATGCAGGGATGACACTAGTATCAGTGATATCAAGAAGATACTCCAATCACACAGGATGCTATTTCTGTACCTCCTTTACAGCCAATGGGTAAGATAATTATAGACCTCACCCTTGGCTCTCCTCATTAGAGAATCTGACATATGTTGTTTACTCAGTAGAGACATCTTGCTGCCTCCTGAACTATCGCTAAACATGTGTAATTGTAAACATCTCCACCAAGGGAGTAGATCTACAAATCAGTGGTCGAATGTAAAACATATAAGACAAATCTCTCCTCGTGTTAGACCATTACTATGTATCTACATATGACTGCCAAACAAAATTTTTAAGATCATCAATCTATCATCTCTAATTCTTGGTCTTGCCCATATGGGGCTGTTGAATATAACATGTATACTAATATATGTATGACTTTCCTAACTCACAACCTCCATAAGTCATGCCAGACGCACAATGTGGAGATGCTCCCACACCCATATATGTAAAAATAAGACACCAACTCCCATGCTCTTCCCCCCCAGAATACAATCTCATGTAGCTCATGGTACATATGACACAATAAACACACACCCAAGAGAACCTCTTGGGAGTGAAAATCATCTCCTAAAGAGTCCTCCCCCACCCACAAAGGAATTCCTGTTGACTTCGATCTGACATCAAAACACACCTAATGAATCCAACAATAACACAAGTAAGTGGGTAATTTGCAAAATAATGGGTCATCATGTGATCCCATATCAAATGTCTATCTCCAATTTTAAGATCTTGGAAAACTCCCTATAAGGTAGAAATACCCGATGCTGGCTCCTGATCATAGTACACTAGAGCTCCTGTGATTGGAATCCTCATAATCTGGTAAACATCCTCTAACATCACTATAATCTCACTGGTCGGTAGGTGAAATGTGTTATGCTCAGAATGAAGTCTCTCTGCCAATGCAGTCAGTAACCCATGATTTACACATATATTAGGAAGGGCAGTGAGCTTCCCGAGCCCACACTGATCAAGTAATGCCCTATCCCTATCAGACAAGTTCCAAATCAATTTCATGGTCTGGGGGTAAGAAAAATAGAACTATACATCCCTCAATTGCACTTGAATCGCAAATAAACAATGAAAAGGTATCAGTACATGATAAAATGAAGTAATTTGAATGACAATCAGAAACACAAAGCATCATAAAATGCAAAGTATGATGACCAAACGACAATGAAAATTTGATAAAATGAAGCCATTGTTTCCCATACAATATTGTACAGTTCACCATATTATCATATGATGATTCAAAAGGCACAATACGACAAACTAGACTAATATGATATGTTGGCTTACTTTCAACACCCAACATTCAAACTTTTGAAAAATTGGTCCCATAGAAGGAATCCTCAAATCATTTCAGTTTCTTGTGGGTTTTTATTACTAACCATGCTTTTGTAAATCTTAATTTGCAAAGAGACAATGTTATGAGATCGCGTTGAACTTGAAATTTGAACCACAAGATTCAAGGTTCAACGTTCAAAGGTTCAAGATGCATGGTTCGAATTTACAAGTCTAAAAGTACAAGTTCAAGGTTCAGAGTTCAATATGCAGGTACTAAAGGTTCACTTTCAAGATTCAAAAGCAAAGGTTCAACTTCAAAACATAATCTATGGGTTCATAAGTGCTGACCTAGTTCAAAGATGCAATTTATATATAAGTCATTGTTGAAAAGCATGAAATCATAGAATGCCGAACTCACCAATTTCCTATTCTACCCCTTGATTGATTTGATGAAAGCAAGCTCACAAAAAATCTCACTAATGAGAATGTTTTAACACCATTACTAGATGTATTGACTCCAATTATAATTTACATGACAATGGATGCATTAGATATCGGGAACGACATGATCATGGCGAAGATCAGGGTTAAGATATGAAAGGAACATGCATAGTCTCCGATAGGATGTTAGCCCAATAGCACACTATGGCAAAGGCAGAGTCTTCCTATAAAATCTTCTTAAAGCTCAATACTCATTTTTGGCATTGAATTTATTTTTGGAGCTTTAAACAAATATGTGCTCGTATGTTATTGAACTGGATGGATCGGTAACTGATGGTCTTACTCTAAGGGCATCCATACGTGCGTTGCATACTCAGTGAACACTTGTAACAAGGGAGATGCCAAATGTGTTTGCTGGAAAAGTATAGGTGTAAATGGAATCCTTATACCACAAGCTTTAAGGAAAGAATCACATGAAGGGACATTCCCAAATTCCACATAACATATATGAATCTGCACCTTGATAGGTTAATAGAAATATGTTTGGTATACACTTCGAGAAACCTTGAATGGATCATGAGACGAGTTGCAAGATCCTCACCCCATCTCATTGATCAGGTTTTTGTGTGTGGAGAGCATCGACTAAGTGTTTGACAAAATACTCGATTTGATTTTCATCATCGAAAGGTGCAAATATGGGGAGTTCAGAAAATAGTTTGACAAATTGTCAATACAGTTTAGATATTTCAATATGCACCAAGGGGAGAATACATACAAAGAAACACAGAGTAGTCAGGCAGAGATAATTGAAGATCAATACATTCATAGCCACTACAGGGGCAAGGCAAGCAAATATTGGTATGAGAGATGTAAGCATGCAAAAATCCATCGAGCACCATAAGAGCCCCATAATTCATGACTTTGATAGCGATTGGAGAATGTGTAAAGCCCAATTGCCAAGTTGGAGAGTGATTGAAATAGGAGATAGTAAACATAATCAGGTTATATGTTTTGGAACTCCACTTCCCAAGCTGTATGGAGCCTCATTGTGTGACCGCTAATCAAATCCTACAAAATTTCATGTATCTGCCCAACTCTTTAGATATAGAAGAATGATCGATAATTAAAGGAGCATCAGATTCCATATGTGATGTCGGCTTTTAAAATGACATTATTTTCTGCTTGGACGATGAACATGAATCCTATCAAGCTATGTGCTTGAACTATCAAAGTACCTGATATCGCAAAGGCTACTGGAATCTACAAAGAAAGACAGACGAAGGATGTTATGTGAGATGTATTCGCTGCATTGATTGAGGTCTGTTCCGTCTTGTGGAGGAAATCAGTACAATTTTAAATAGCCATGAATTTCTTGTAGAAAATGAAATTCATGGTAAAGTGCTAGTGAATTATAACTCATAGAAACAGTGGAAGTGGCCTTAAAATCCAACTTGATGATCAACACTAGTAGCGGTGCCTATGCGCAGAGGGACTACATAAGCTATGCAACATAATGCTTCCGGCATCCAGTTCATAGTCTAAAGGGAAGAAGGTTACCAATTTGAAAAAAAAGATAAAGTCAAATGATTTTCAAGAATCGGTTATGAACGAAAAATTCAAAATTTCAAGGGAGATTATTTATGAAAAAGAGATTCTTTAAAAGAACCATTTAGTATAACTAAAGATGATCATCGGGAGAGGGAAGCTTAAATATGAAAAATAATAAGAGTCATGGGGGCTTCGGATTTTCTGGGAGTCTTGTGACTGCAAGGGAGGAAGGAGAATACATTTTTTTGGACTGATTGTAATAGAGAGGAATAGGGGATTTATTTCTATTTTCTGTACCTTGATTGTAATGGCAGGGATGAAGTAATCATATGGTTATTTTGTCATGTATTTGAAATGAGAAGGAATTTAGATGTATTAGATCTCGAGGTTTGAATGTGGGTTTCTTGGATTGAAACTGATCATGTGATCTTTTCTTTCCTATTTTAAATACAGTTCTGTATTATTATGTTAAGTGCATGTATGTCTGTAAATCAGTTGGTTTACATACTTATAGTTAGTAGAATAAGATATCTAATTCATTTCATTTCTTCTATAATGTGAATGATTGAATAGGCAGTCTTGTGGCTGTTTATTTGTCTCTCTCTATTTAAATTTCTAATAATCACATTCATTCCATGCATATGGGTGAATGTATGAAAGCCTGTGTGTATTTATGATAAAGACATAATCTATTATTTAATTCATTATAGATCTTTCTAAGAGGCATCTATATCTCTCAATTCATAGGGCGATTACTAATACAATGGAAATCTATCCAACTATTAGTATTCTTTGTTCTTCATGCTGGGCGTCTTGAGTCATTCTTTTTTATCTCTTTTCAAAAGACAAATTTGTTTGCTAACATGATACATAACATACAATCATGCGACAGAGTGGTCATAAGTAATAATTTTTATGCGACACAAGGGTAATTCCTAAATGACAAAACTCAACACATTAAATGACAAAACATTTTTCACCATATCTTTGTATGAGTAAGGATTAGGGATGATATGACAGACTAGCATTTCGTACGATGAAATGACATGCATGCAAAAATGTGCATAAAAACAATTGAATTTTCATGAAAAAATGTAAAACAAGAGATTGATTAGGTCACTAACTAGTGCACCATAGTTTCAGGGCCTATTGTGGCATCTCTACATCTTGATTCGATGCTTCTAGATCAGGATCACCATTTTGGCTACGGAGAGGGTTTGAAAGTTTCAAATGCGTGAGAGTGAAAATGAAATGAAAATGAACCATCAATCCCCTTTTATACCCATTTTCCCCTAATTTTCAAAATCATCGAATCCACCCAAAATTGACATAACCTAATTCGCATATCTTGAGTCCATTTTCGGGATCAAAATCAAAATCAAAACTCCTATTTCAAGTCACATGCTTCAGTCAAACCTTGTTCAAATGTAGTTGACTGCTGACATAATCAATCCTATCAATGCAAAATCACTTGCAAATCTATTCAAATCAGTTCTGAATCACTCTGGCATGGTCAAATCACGATCCCACTAAATCAATAGTACTCAAACATTGTTAAAACTTGGTTGATTTAAAGCCCAATATTTTTCTCAATCATATTAAAAGTAATTGAAATCACATCAAATCAATCAACTCAACATTATTTGCAATCAAACCTCAATGCCTCTCATTAATCGATCAAGCCAGATTCAATGTGGTGCCTTGCCATATTTTGATTTTACTCCATAGGGTGCATGATCGATATGTTGGAAAGTGACCTGATCATAATAGCTTAGAGGTTGTCATTTATGAAAACACTACTCATTGGCATGGTTTCTTTAAGTATAATCGAGTTTTTGATATTTAGTTTTGTAAAATGACTAAGTCCAGGATGTAGTTAACAGGGTACACTCACATAGTTTTGACCAGCGAGCACAATATGCATCACACTAAGTCATGAAAGCTTAAAGTAGTGTACTATGGGATGTAATAGACCTTAAATTAAGGTCTCTTATACTTTGAAGTTGACTGGATAGAGGTACATCCTGTTGAAGTTATGTGAAGGCAGTACAAGAATAATACAAGGAAGATGAATGACTGTGATGATTAAGGGAGTATTTTGTGGAATCTAAAATTTCTACTTTGGATTTAGGTTGGGTCCTACCCTATTTTTGTTGATCTATGATTTCCAACTATGTATTTTCTATTTGGTTAAGTATTGGACACATTTTTTGATGTTCTTGTGAGATGACTGGAAGAATCTTTTGAGATCGAGTATATAAGTAAAGTTGTTTTATGACGCGAAGAGGTGTGTTGAATGTGTAGATACATTGTGATGTTAGAATCAGACAACTAATGATGCTAGCTATAATTGGGACTACTTGAACATAGCAGATGATTGTATAGTTCATATTGATAAATCATTGTAACAAATAGTTTTGCTTTGTAAGGGCAGTGTGCTCATTGTATACCCCTAACAGGGTTTCTATCCTTTAACAGGGATATGTACTAAATGTAATATTTAGCTCCTAATAGGGATAGGACTCCAAAGAGGGACACTATTCTTCTTATGAATCATTTGTGGGCATCATCCCCATTGGGGATTTCTCTTGGCCAGGGTTTCCTCATGAACAAATTATGGTGTTATGAGTTGTCTATTTTATGTGCATGTTCTTATTATTTCAATACTTGCTTGGTTAAGTTTGGATTGGTTATATTTGTTGATAAAGTGTTGTAATACTGATTCACCCCCGTCTCAGTATTACTTAATCCTAACAAAATACATCATCAAACCTCAAATCAAATCTTCTTCAACGATCAAGCTGATCATCAAACTTAAGCATCAAATCAAATAAGACCTCATCGCTAAGGGAATCTCAACTTCATTTGAATCCATGCCAAGTTGAGGTTCTTCTATATTTCAACATGAGTGATTTCATCACTTCACATCAAATTACTCAAAAAACATCAATCTATTTCAACTAAGTTGAATCTCTAGGGGCATATCAGTTTCATCGAATCACATAAATCTGGTAGTGTCTTCCTAATCAAGTAATTAGCTTCATCAGAATCTATATTAATTTAATTTCCTTGATCAATCTCTTAATGGTAGTCAGTTTCATCACACTTCATCAAGCTAGCTATTCGTCTAAACCAATCTCTTGGTTTAGAAGTATTTCTGAAATTTATTAATTTCATCGCTTCACATCAAATTGGTTAGTTGTCAACATCATCGGATAGGTGTTTAGTTACATTTCTTCATATCAATTTGAACATTCTGGTTTTCTCAATTGATTTTCGTTCAATCAAGTTCAAAATCAGTTGTTTATTTGACACGACATTTTCTTTGAATCAACGTGCTAATCGAACATCAATTCAAAGAGGGGAAAATGTAATCACCTAAAATTGGTCTTGTAAACCAAAATCCCCTATTCTCAAATAATTTACCCTAAATATTTATCAAATGGGATTAAGTTGTTGGAATAAGGGTGTGTACTGAGAGGGGAGGGGTAAATTTGTACCCTTAAAAACTTTTACAAATAAACCTTAGTACTCATTACTTGCGTAACTGACCATAGTAGCTTTTCTAATCCATGCATGTAATATTATAGCATAAATGTAAATGCATATAAAAAAATATAGAAACATTCATGAAAATCATTTACACATGACACAAGCATTTGATCACGCAGAAACCCTTGTTAGAAGGTAAAAAATGCAGTGGGGATGAAACCCACAAAGCTTCACTATTTGCAGAATGGAAGGTGCCTGTTAGGGATACAAGTTGTGATCACTTCTGATGATCTTAATCTATTAGGAGTAACATGTCAGACTTGTTAAGTCTACTCATTAAAGAGGTTTTAGGAACAAAATGTATGTGTGCACTCAATTAAGAGATTTACAAAAAAGACTGTTAAGTCCACCTTGTGATAGGATTTTGCTGTTTGCTACAATTGTTAGAGAGCAAAAACATATATGACCTAATTACTACAATCTCAAATTGTTGATTATAGATCCATTAAGTATATAAAATATATCACCTTATTGTGATGGATAATACCTCTGTTCTACTCGGTAGCCTTGTATGTAGTTCTTTATAAACTGAATTCTCCTTTATCTATCATTGTGCATGAAACTCTCTATCTGATCCATAGATATCCTTGGTGGCTACAATCATGTCATTCTTGATTGATTATTAGATCTATATTTAGAAGATTTGACCTAATTAGGTTTCATGTTTTTCTTGAAAAACTCTAAGATCAAAAGTTTACAACTTGACCTTGATCTCCTAGTTTGCATGAATACAATCAGTTAACTAATTACATCCACAATTAACGCTTTTCTTGATCCACAAAAAATGGTTATCCAGCTAAGCAAAAAGTTGTTTTAAAGATTAAAGTGCTTTAGCTGACGTGTAGCTAAGATTGACTTTTCTCAGTGAAATACTGTCTCTCGGTCTAGACTAGTGCTCAGTGATGTATTTGTAGACTGGTGCTTGGTGATGTCGCTCGATTGATATACTACTCGGTTGATTATGCTATTGCTCGGTGAGAGCTGTCACTCAGTGATCACTGTGCTCGGTGATCATGACCGATTGGCCAAAATAGTTTGCTTATATACTAATGACAACTTATGATCATTTAACAATTATCAATCTCCCCCTTTGGAATTAGTATCAAAAATTGATATGTATAGTTGTAGACACCTAAAAATGGTTCATTTCCTATGCCCCCATTTTAACATGTCTTCTATATTGTGTGTTTGATCTTTATCATTCACTAATATTGTGTCATTCTTCCATGTCATCAATTACTAACATTTCTCTCATTTTGGCCAAATTGATCATCTTCCTAAATTAGTCCAACCAAGTCCTAATCTTCCTAAATCAATCCAAGATCATTCCAAACTCATATCAATGTATTATCAATCTCTTTCAATCAATCCTCTGACATTGTCAAAGTTCATCGATGCCTTATTATCATTTAATTCCTCCAATATTCTCAAAGTTCATCAATGCTATTTTATCATCAATCATCATTTTAAGAGCATTGTCAAAGTTCATTGATGCCTCACTGTCACTTTCACATTTTAGGAGCATTGTCCAAGTTCATCAATGTCTCCCTATATTTATTTATCCTCTGGCGTCATCCAAGTTCATTGATGCCATTATATAATTTCCAATCATTATCGCGAGAGTATTGTCAAAGCTCATCAATGCCTCGTGATTTCCTAAACTATTCCAGAATCATCAGAATTGATCCTAATCCTTATCAATATTATCAAAATCAAACCAATTGCACATTAATGCCTTCAATTTGGTCAATAATTCACTAATCTATCCCCTTGGGATGAATAACCTATAGTTTATCCCTATGTCCTAATTGAATAAATAAATTGACTTTATTTATTCCCTTTTCCCTAAAGTCTTCACAATTAATTAATTTTTAATTAAATAATTGCCTAATTCTAAATTTATGGGATTTTATAATTTCATAAATACTAATTTAGATTTGTGAGGAATATTGATTTATTTATTGATTAAATCCTCCTAATCTTACCTAATTGTCATATCCACATCCCTATTAAGGCGCTTCTTCAATATCTTCAATATCTTCAATATCTCCTTCATTCATTTTTCCCCTAATCGTGCTTCCAAGAATCTTACCTTATTTTCCCTTCATTATGCATTGATTCTATGCAATCTTCACCTAATTGCTTCTCATTTTCTATATATTGAGATGTTTTCTTTTCTTTCAATTTTAAGAACCACTATCTCCTAGTATTCTCACTTTCAATTTGGGCTTTTCAATATTTTTGCAATTTTGTCATTGACAAAAGAAAAACATATAATCCATCTCATGGAGAAGAAAGGAGGACATGGGAGCTACATTTGAAAGGAGTTTTAAGTGTTTTTCATGCTTTATGTTATACTCTCATTTCAAATGGTTTTCATGATAGATTAGATAGGTTTGCATGTCTTTAGGGTTTTGTGGTTTCCTTGATATACATTTTCTACCTTTTTTTCTGGTCTTACATTTGGTGAATCCGACGTGAACATGCTAAAAATCTGATAAATTTGTTTGCATGCAGGTTTTCTTTGCTATTTTGTTGTTGCATGCAGGTTTTCAATGATTTGATCATATCTCCTAAATGGCTTGGAATCTGTTTCTAAATTTTTTATTGTAGGTTGGGGATCGTATCAGGAGCCTCCAGTCCAAAAATAAGATTTTTCTGATTAATATTGCGGGATTTATATTTTTGTATGATTTTTCATAAAAAATTAATTTCAGGCGCAAATTAGTGAATTTATTTAAAAAAACTTACATTTCTGGAAAGATCTTCAAAATCTAAATGGGGTCTATTCTCTAAGTTTTTGATTTTCATGAAAAATAATGGTGGAAATAATTACATCTTTAAAAATTGGTCTGCTTTTGAAAAATAGGGTCCCTAGGACACAAATTAAGGAATTTTTTGAAAATTCTTACATTTTTGGAAGGCTCACTAATTTTTAAGAGGGGTTATTTCTTTCCATCGTTAATTTTCTGATCTAGAGATATATCTAAAAATTGGATCTTTATGACTAGGTAAAAAGCATTAAAAACAAAATCAAGGTGCACTTGTTCCAATTTCAATTGATTTGTATGCTTTTCCTTTGTATGCACTTTTTTTGTGTTACTAATGATGTGTGCAACACTTTGGCAATCGTGGGATGAAGAATGAATCATAAAATTACTAACAATTTTGATGGAGGACGTTTGTAGAAGACCTTGTGTGTTTTCTAAAACTTTCATATTGTTAGAATGAATTTAGAATAACTGAGAGGGGAGGGGTGAATCAGTTATCCTCAGGTCTATATGTAGAAAATTAAAAATTTCTATACTTCAGATCTACTCGACAACAGTAGCATAAGTCAATAACTTTAATCAAGCAGTTTACTGTCAATTGATATTAGCTTGTAGTAACATAACAATAAAGAAAATCATAAGCATTCACACAAGTTGACACAAGTATTTAACGTGGAAACCCAATATGGGAAAAACCACCAGTAACATGCTGCCAAGTTTTCACTCTTCTGAAGTGATGCCCTGTGAGGAGCCAACCCTGTGA